>CM050170.1:3995057-4069818 GCA_027410445.1 Discoglossus pictus
TCTCACTAATGCGCTGCCCCATCTCGTGTCTCACTAATGCGCTGCCCCTACCTCATGTCTCACTAATGTGCTGCCCCTACCTCATGTCTCACTAATGCGCAGCCCCCACCTCATGTCTCACTAATGCGCTGCCCCACCTCATGTCTCACTAATAGGCTGTCCCCACCTCATGTCTCACTAATGCGCTGCCCCCACCTCATGTCTCACTAATGCGCTGCCCCATCTCGTGTCTCACTAATGCGCTGCCCCTACCTCATGTCTCACTAATGTGCTGCCCCTACCTCATGTCTCACTAATGCGCTGCCCCCACCTCATGTCTCACTAATGCGCTGCCCCACCTCATGTCTCACTAATAGGCTGTCCCCACCTCATGTCTCACTAATAAGCTGCTTCTATTTCACACCTCACTAATAAGGACATAGGTGGAGAAAGGAGAGGATCCAAGGGAAGTCATGGATGAAACATGGACGGCTGAAGTGGGGTAAGGGTGCAGGGGGCAGCTGGGGACGTGAAGGCAACACAAACCGGAAGAGGAGCAAGGCAGATGGGATGTAAGGGGGAGAGACCGTCAGCCATGAAAGAGCTGAACACAGGAGAGGCACGGCGCAGGGGTGCTTGGGACGGAGCAAGGCCGGTGGTGCGGCATAAGAGGGAGGCAGGACATGCGCACCAGGATGGGTAGAGACAACATATGGAAGAAAAGCACAGCAAGGAAGGGGGAGGTCAGGCACCACAGGCACGGAGGGAGAAGGCCCCGCATGCCAACGGACGCAGAGGACAGAACTGCATGGGCACATGGGGGCAGCTGGTTGCATGGTTACAGGGCAGCTCTGTCAGTCAACAGATGTCCGGGGACCAGCATGTCACCATGGAAGGTGGAGTGGAGATACAGCACCCGCTGGGAAGGGGATATGGCGACAGGTCTGGGTGCAGATGCAGCCGCGAGAGGAGAGATCGGCAACCAAAAAGGACCCGAACGGACAGGTCTTCCCAGAGAAGGTACAGTCCAACACGCAACCCTGGGAGAGAGGGTCACTCGCCAGCCAGGCGCAGACAGAAGTCCGGGACACAGAGCAGGACGAGCCTGCTGCCCTCCTATCTGGATGGTAGGAGCAGGCATAGCCCCAGGAGACGTCAGAGGTCTAGATCCAGGTCACCAAGGCAGGATGGGCGTGCAGTTTTGCTGCATAGGCAGAGGACATCAAGTATCAGAGCAAGGTCAAGGTCAATGTCAGTTGCAAGCAGGACCAGGCATGTTTCCCCACATGGGGGGGGGACCCAGATGGCCGAGCAGCACAGGCAGGGGGAACATGGCAGGGAGTACTATTCCTCTTGTTACAGTCGGAATGGGCGATCTTTCTCCAGAGAGAGGAGCAGCGGTGGCAGGAGTCAAGGCTGCATGCAGCTCATCAAACAACCACGGACAAGGATCTCACTGCAGGCCGGTCAGGTGAGGTACCCACTGCCTCTGCAGCTGTATCGCTTTCCAATGTGCTTTAGGGTTTAAAAGTTTTTTTTGCTAGTTTGGAAGAGTGTAGTGGTGATAAAAGAGCCAGTAGGGCATGGGCGGGCCATCCTAAAGTCACCAGGGTGCTAGGGTAATTAGTCCACCCACGGACAGGCGTCAGGGAGAACAGGAAGCTAGTACTCAGGAACCCAGGGTTAGTGGCGCAGGGGATACGGTACTTGCTGAGGCAGGAACGTCTAAATCGACCATCCTTAAGGAGGCGGACACAGGCCCTAAAGAAGTCCTCATTATGTTCAATTGGCCCCATTGGTGAGCATGTTTCTCTAGACATTAGAGAAAGGATTTGGCACCAGGATTTTATTGAAATCTTTTCCTTGCTCCCGTTAGATCATTTTATAGACTTAAAAGTTGATGAGAAGAAGGAGGACTCTAAAAAAGAGGAGGATGAGTGTTGGAAGAGGTACAGGAGAATTCCGAAAACTTTCAGTAAGTGGCTCCAGGCATTTGTGATTTTTGCTAGTATAGTTGGAGAAAAAAATCCTGAATACTACTCCCCCCTTTTCTGCTACCTCGACAAGATAGATGGGATCCATAGGACATATAGGGGGTTGGCATGGTGGCACTATGACGTTAAGTTTAGACAAAAGTTTCTGGTATTACCTAGCATGCAGTGGGATGACAGGGACATGGGGAGTTGGCTGAAGATCGTGACGCCATTGCGTCTGCTTTCGAACAAGGGTTGCAAAGCCAGGGTCGGCGGCGTCGGTTAAAAAGGGGGGATGCTGTTTCGCATAAGACAAAAGTGCCTGTAAGTGGGGGGCGTTGCGTAAGTTCCGTCTCGATTGTTCAGAATGTGGTTTGAAACACCCTCTTTTTCGTTGCTTCAATAAAATGAGGGCTCCAGGCATGTCTCAAAATGGGGAGGACGCCGGTGTTGCTAAAAACGATGCACCTGTGGTTAAGTTAGTACGGTAGGCTTCGTCCGGTGGTTGCCAAGTTGTTGTTGTCCTGGTTTTCGGACGGGTTCTTTATACCACCTTCGGTTGCTCCTTTTACCAGGATCCCGCCCAATTTAATAATTGGCCAGGGAGAGTCCGCAGCTGGTGCTGGAAAAAATATTGAGTGAGGTTGGAAAAGGGCGGATGGCTGGTCCATTCAGTGAACCTCCTTTGCTTAATCTGCGGGTGTCCCCATTGGGGTTGGTATGTCCGACACCTTGGTACCCAAGACAGAGCCTGGGCGTCAGTCAACAATGGTATTGACAGTAACCTGGCAGCGGTGTCATACACCCCATTTTCCAGAGCGGTTGATCTGGTAAGAAAGGCGGGAAAGGGAGCCTTGTTGGCTAAAGTTGACATTGAGTCTGCTTTTCGTTTGCTACTAGTTAACCCCGCGTCCCAATTTTTGTTGGGCTGTAAGGTTGAGGGTCAATATTTTGTGGATCTATGACTACCGATGTGCTGTTCAACTTCTTGATCATATTTTGAGAGTTTTAGTTCATTTGTTCATTGGGTTACGGTTAAAAAGTCAGGTTTGGATTTGTTGGTTCATTACTTGGATGATTTTTTGATTATCGGGCCGCAGGATTTCCCCGGACTGTGCGTTTTTTCTATAGAGTTTTTCTGATTTGGCAACGGATTTTGGTATCCCTCTGGCAGCGGATAAGATGGTGGGTCCCACGCACAGTTTCAGTTTTCTTGGAATCCAGATCGATATGGAAACTATGGTGTTCAGCCTTCCCCTGGACAAGGTGTCGGACATGCTGGTGTCGGTGAGGCATATATAGGCTATGAAGAAGGTGATGCTCAAGACCATGCAGTCCTTGCTCGATAAATTGAACTTTGCTTGCCGGATCATTCCAATGGGGAGGATTTTCTTTAGGCGGCTGTCCCTCGCCACGCCGGGAGTAAAATGCTCGCCTCATCACATTCGGGGGACAGCGGATAATAGGGAGGACCTCAGGGTCTGGGAGCTGTTCCTCTCATATTTTAATGGTTGGTCGGTCATCTTACAGGATCCGGTGCAAAATTCGGAATTAGAACTTTTTACTGATGCGTCTGGTTCCATCGGTTTGGGAGCTTATTCCTGGGGCTGTTGGTGCACGGAACGTTGGCCGGCGGAGTGGAGTGGTGCCATATTGAAGAATATGGCCTTTTTTGATTATTTTCCGATTGTGGTAGCGTTGCACTTGTGGGGAGACAGTTTTCAGGACCGTCACAAACTGTTCCATTGCGACAACTTGGGTGTTGTGCGGGCCATTAATTCCATTTCTGCAACCTCTATGCCAGTGGTGCATTTACTTAGGAGATTAGTGTTAAAATGTTTGCTCCTTCACATACTTTTCAGGGCAGTACATCCCTGGGGTGTATAATTTTATAGCTGATGCTCTCTCTCGATTTCAGTGGCAGAGATTCCGGGAGGCGGCACCAGCTGCGGAGGTACAGAGGACACCCATGCCCAGGGATCTATGGAAGCTTGCGTACCAGGTATAACTGCACTGGCCCGCAAATCTTTGTCGGAGGGTACATGGGATGCTTATAGCAAAGTGTGGGCAGAATGGGTGCAGTTTGAAGCGGATGATAGACACCGCGGGTTGCAAAGCAGCACAGTACAAGTCCTGCTATTGTTTATTATAGAGAGGCACGCTCAGGGTATTTCTTTTACTGCCCTGTCAAAAGTTTTGTCAGAGTTGGCATTTTATTTTAAGTTTCGGGGGCAGGAGGATTTTACCAAGAATTTGGTGGTAAGGCAGGCATTGAAAATGATCCGCAAAGGGGTGAGCAGGAATTTGGGCGACAGGAGGAGGCCAGTTTTGTTTGTCTTGTGGGAAAATTGGTAGAAGTATTGGAAGGTATTTGTGTGTCGCATTATGAGTTTTTGTTATTTAGGGCAGCTTTTGTATTGTCTTTCTTTGGGGCCCTTAGTATTTCGGAGTTAGTGGCGGCATCTAGGTCGGTGGATAGGGATTAGTTTAAAGCGGATGTTGTTATAGAGGGTGAGGTCATCTCTGTTTATATTAGGCAATCTAAAACTGATCAGTTGGATAAAGGCAAATAAGGTCTTTTTATATGCAGTTCCATCTAGAAGTTGTTGTTCGGTTCGGGGGTTTTAGCCTGCCGTCCCGAAGGGATGGGGTCACTTTTGGTCCACTTGGATGGCACTAGTCTATCCAAATTCCAGTTTTTAGCTGTGTTCAAATCTTGTCTTGCAGCGTTGCAGCTTGACCCCGGGCAGTTTGGTACACATTCTTTTAGGATAGGGGCAGCCACGGAAGCGACCAGGTTAGGTTTGGATGTGGACACTGTGAAAAAGATTGGTAGATGGGAGTCTAGGAGTTTTCATACGTACATTCGTCCTCATCTGTTAGTTTAATATGTTTGTTTTTTCTAGGTTCCCCAGTGGTATTATGGATCTTCCGACACTCCTTCATTTATTTGATGATAGGAACAGCTGCGGGTTAAGGCGATTAGAACTCAGCTTGGTTTTCCACCTGAAATTTGGGATATAAAATGGTTAGGTGAGAGGGGTATGCGGTGGCACCAGCTAGTGGGTAAAGTTGTGTCTTATGCTAGGATGTTTGGCCCTCTAGGGGGGTTGTTGATTCATCTGGGAGGTAATAATTTGGGATCTGTGCCATTAAAGGATCTTGTAATGAGTATTAAGTATGACATTCATAGGTTGATTGTTTTGTTTCCTGGTGTGGTTATTATTTGGTCAGGGATTGCTCCTAGTATAAAGTGGAGGGTGGCATTGGATCCGGTTAAATTGGACAGGGCTAGAATGCACTCGAACAAGATAGTTGGGTCATTTGTAAGGCATATGGGTGGTGTTGTTATCAGGCATCGTGGCTTGGAGCTGGCTTATGCGCCCTCCTAATTCTTCGAAGGATGGGGTCCACCTCAACGAGGTGGGCCTCAGGGTTTTTAATTATGCCTTGAAGGAGGAGATTCAGCAGGACTTGCCTTTATTGTTGGGCGGAGCTAGCCACAAAGGGCTAGCTGGTGGCGGGGGTGATTGCTCTCGTTAAAGGGGAGCAGATTTATGTTGGTGGTATAAAACTGATAAAGGGGGAGGTCTATTAGACACAGGGTTCTGGGAGACCTCGGTTTGTGGGCTCCCCGTGATGGACGTGAGCAATCACATCTGGGTTTTGGTTTGGTGAATTGTTAATTCAAATAAAAGCTGTGGCCAGTTTTATTCCCATAATTCGTGTCAGTGTTTTATTTATGTGTGGGGGTGGGTTGTTCAGAGTTACGCACAGAATCACGTATGCAAAGGTCATTATGGAGAGAAGACAACATTAAGACATGTGACTGCAAGACAAGGGAATAGGGAAAAGATCACTTCAAAGTCAGAGCATATTAATAGAAGTAGACAACCAGAAAATATTGGGGTCTTCTTCCGATACATGTTAGTTACAATACCAAGATGTGCAAACCACATTTCTACATTTATCGTAAGATTTTTAAGAAATTGTGTCTATAGATTGTTTGGTCAACAACCTTGAACCAAAAAATCACCAAATCAGTAACATACTCAAGACTAGCCCAACTATAGTGAGAAGGACAATCTCCAACAACTTCAAGCATTTTACTGGTTCACCCTGGTCTATAACTTTAGGTAGACAAATTATAAAGTCAACTATGGTACCTTAGTCTGATATGATCTCCCAACACAAAATCCATGTTGCCATAATATTGTCTCCCATTTATATTGTTTTATTGCTGGAAAATAACAGTTGAAGTTGAGTTGAATTGGGTAAAAAGTTAAGTTTATTGAGCTTTCAGATTACCTTGTATGTGAGGACATTTGAGCAGAATTAGTAAGCCATAGGTTAATGTCGTACACATGGTCTCGGATCAAGCCACAAATAAATCATCAATAATCACCATTATATTGTCATTGATACATTTTGTGTTTGTATTGTTCGTTTCCTGTAGAAATTAACCTCTGTTACCCAGTGGGCCACAAATTTAATGGAACACTGAAGTCAACATCTGATAGACATGGGAGAAATGACACACATCAAAATAAAAACACAAGAAGACGTGAAAATGTGGTGGGAAAGGCAACAACTGATGGACAACAATTTTGGCCATGACTCGATCTATCTCCTGGTGGATCTTCTCTGTCCACAAGACCAAGATAAAAATAACTCATATGCAATGTTTATATAAAAGTGCAAATATAAACTTATTACATAACATTCATCACATGCTTTAGTGTTAAATTCAGTGTATGATGTCATCAATAAACAGGAAGCTTCTGATTGTGGTGGATCTTCTCTGTACACAAGACGAAGATGAAGATCTTCGATTGTTGTCAATAAGTTATCGTTAAGAAACTTAGTGTTGGGGTTGTCCTTCTTCTGTGGAATATTGTTGAGTAATAAGTAATTAAACTTTATTGTTAACCTTCTGATTAGAGCATTTTAACAACATAAACTAAGTGGTACCTCACTTCTGTACCTCTTCCATCTTTATGAGGAAGCAGTCGATCAGGTCTCGTGAGCAGTTTTCATCCAGAGTCTGTCTCCTTGTGTCTTGCGACCTTGCTCGTCACATATTTATTAGTGTCCTCAAAAAATGTGAAGATTTTCTGGTGAGGTCCAGGCAGATAACGACCCGTATTCAGAAAGAAATGACTACTATACTACTATATAGAAAGGGTAGAAGATGGAGCAGTCAAGTATAACAGCCTTCCAGTGAAGAGGATAAGGTCAAACACAGATAAATAGTTCAACCAAGACAAGGATAAGCAGAAGACTATTCTGAGGATTAATTAAGCCAAACCTTTTTGGTTCTTATCTGCTATCATACCATAGATTTAAAGGCTACATAAATACTTAAAGGCATTACTTGTATGGATCCATGATACATATTGCACATCTTGCACCAGTTATGGGTCAAATATGGATAGCGTCAAGTAGCACTCATAAGCAATTTATTTACCATACAAGACTCGGTTAATATTTTGTATTACTATACGTCTTCTGTATAATCTAAGAAGCACAGAAATGTTGTTTTCTACAGTTTTTTACTTCTACTCTCTTGTTTTTCCCATCCCGTAGGACTTACAATGCCACATGCACCATTAAACAGCTTGGTCGTCTCTCTGAGGTTGTACAGGAGCGTCTTAAACTTCTCATCATCAAACCGCTCATCAAAGACGATGGAGCAGATGACATTGGAGACAGCCAATCCCAACAGGTAAGTGGGGTCAAATGGGAATCTGAAGATAGAATCGAAGAAAAAGTTTTAGCAAAATTATTCATGGTAATAGTTTTCCTTCAGCTTTAACTGGCTGGTAGGGAAGGAAACATTAGATTTTCAAGATAGTCATGTCATTTCACTTGTCTGTGCATGGGTATATTATTTACCTAAAAGGTTTATTGACTTGTTTTGGTTCAAACTCAAAAATAAATCTCTCCAACGCCAGGTACATCAAATCCTTTCAAGTCATTTTAATGTTAGGCTTACAACATATTCCCAGAAAGCTAAGTTGACTTCATCTTATCTTTACTAGGAAGATTATCTTGACCATATCTAATCATTAACATACGCCTATTTTTTGGAATAATCTTGGAGCAAGTGTACCCAGAAATGGTCTAAAGAAGAGAGAGAAGAGAAAGGTGTAAGATAAAGGGGGGTGTATAACATAAGGAATAGGTAGAAGGCATTTAGAGAAACAAATATACCCAAGTTGTCTCCTTAATTCTACTGAAGACCTGATCCTTTACTCCTCTTAAAAAAAACACCCTCCAAAGAAGCCTACCATGTAAAATCTATAATAACTGTTCCACTGCCTTAGTCAATCTTATGTTACAGGTCTTTTTGCCACCATTTATATTGCTACTTCTTTGGTCTTAAACTATTCCACAACTCATGTTGTCTTAAAAAGACAATCAAGGCCACATGTCTATCTCAACCAACCTTGGTGCTTCCTGATCTCTTCTACAAGACACTGAGCCTCCTCCTGGATTCTCTCCTCAATGCTCCTCTTCCCCATACCAAAGTTCCTCAATGTCATGAGAGAGAATCGGCGCATGGCTTACCAACGTTCCCCATTGCTGAAGATGATTCTTGAAAATAAAGTAGTAATGATGCAATTTGAGAGGACCTTACTTAAATGTAAAACTGTTGGAGCATCATGGCCGACCAGTATTATTGTACGGTTATTGAGTAGATAAAGAGTATCGATAGGTCCGTAGGTCTCGACTGTCTGTGTGAAGATAAATGATCAATGAGAGTCTTCAGTGACTAATGGTCATTACTAGTGTAGGCTCTCTTAGATGCCATAATCACAGGACCTGAAAATGAGTAAGCTCTAACCTCATAACGGGGTTCTCTATTATTCAACTAAGACCCCAACGCTCATAACTCTAATCTTAAGGTTCGACCTAACCTCACGTTTTAGGTCTAAGGTTTTATTTATTTTGTATTTTTTTTTAGTTGGTGTTGGGTTTTCTGTTTTGGGGAGAGAGGAAAAGAAACGTCTTTGTGGGCAGTGGAAGGGAAAGTAATTAAAAGTTGTATATAACTTGCAATAAGCCTTTAACCCTTCCACTGTCGGATAACACCTAAAGTCTCTCTCCCTCAATTTGATTTGTTTTTATTTTTCTCACCTTTTTCTTAAAAAAACAATACAAATCATAAAATGAAAAAACAAAATAAAAATAAATAAAACAAACAAAAGTCAAAAAAGGTTAAATCATGAGGGATAGGACACCTAAGAAGCCTCAGGGGCCTAAAGGGGGAATAATGGCCCCTGAAATTCCAAGCTGCAGCCCTTCACAGCATAGGTCCCAGACATATAAGACAACCCCATCTCCTGGTGGAAAAACACCTTCAGCCAGCAGAGCTAGCCCTGTGACTAATACCTGGTCACAGGTGGTTTCTGCTGGCCCCAGCAATATTATCGCTGGGGCTGAGGGGCAGATCAATAGGAAGCACGGGGTTAAGTGTCAGATGTCTGGGGTTTATAGTATTGAAATCTCTCTGCGTGCTGCAGCTAATGTCATCAGCCCCTCTGTTATAGTAGCAGCCAGCAAAATGTACGGGAAAGCTGTCTTCTTTACCCATACGCTGGCTGCTGCTCACACACTCATACAGAGGGGCATCACAGTGGGGGGATTATATGTCCCAATTGAACCCCTGGAAGGGTTGGGCACAAAGGTTACACTATCAAATGTGCCTAACAGACTCCCTCCTGTGCCCCCACCTGCAAGCCCTAGTGGAAATACACCTATTATAAAACTTCCCCTGGGGTGCAGAGAGAGAGAGCTAAGAAAGATGCTCTCTTTCAAGAGGCAGGTACAAATGTGCCTGTCCAGGGGCACAGAGAACATCGAGGGGGTGCTGTACAGAATATTTTACAGCACTACGGAGGTGCAGTGTTATCTTTGCAAGGGGCTGGGACGTTAAGCATCCTGTCCCAGCCCCAGCAAATATTACCTCCACCAGTACAGCACCCATTCCCAGCGGGGACCTCAAGGGTCATAGCACCCCCAAAGAGCTCAGGCAAGGAGGCTGCTCCTCAAACCACCACCACTGCCTCCTTCTATACCATCCAAGAGGGGGTCCCTTCGAATAAAGCTGAGGAAACTGACTCCAGCCGGGGAGGCACATCAGCACTCTTAATACTAAGGGCTGTCAAGACAGTTTCCGCAGGTTCCAGGTACTCTCCTATTTACATCAGGGAGGGTACTCTGTGAGTTTCCTGCAGGAAACTCATACCACTCCAGAGGCTGAGGCCTTGTGGCAACTGGTGTGGAGAGGCAGGGTCTTCTTCAGCCTTCTCACATCGACGTCGTGTAGAGTGATGACCCTGTTCTCAGAGTCTTTTCAGCCAGAGCTGCTGCTTGTGAAAGCTGTTATCCCAGGCCATCTAATCCACTTTCGGGGTCCGAGAGCAGGGTAGCGTAAATACCTTAGTTAATGTATATGCCCCTACTGGAGGGCCCGAGAGAGTGAGGTTCTTAGCCAGACTGTCCCACATCTTGGAGACGGTTGATGCAGATGAGTGTTTGGTTCTCTGGGGGGATTTTAACTGTACCCTTGACGCTTTGGACTGAAATGGTACAGAGCCTTACCCGCCTTCTGTGTCAGCCATGCGGAAGCTCATCACCAGCTTCTCCTTAGAGGACATATGGCGAGAACTGAACCCAGGGGCATCAGACAGCTTCACCTACGTCAGGGTGAGAGGCAGTCTGGTGACCAACTCCCATATCGATAGACTATATATATCTAGTCACGTGCTCCATTCACAGACCAGAACTGTGTGTCTGTGACCATAGCCCTATAGCCAACTGCGATACGAGCCACCTATTGGCACTTCAACAATGCTTTGTTGAAGGACCAGGGGCTCGTGACATTGATCCAGGAGTTTTGGATGAACTGGAGGGGTTGCAAGGTGGACTTTGCCACATTGAAACAATGGTGGGACGTGGGCAAGGTTCATTTGCGACTTCTGTGTCAGGAATATACCAAGGGTGCGAGTGGGCAGAGCGAAGCTGAGCTGAAGTCACTCAGGGGGGAGGTGCTCTATCTAGAGCGGAGGCTGTTCACTTGTAGGGACCAATCCCTGAAGAGCAAGTATGTATGAGAGGGAAGGTGTCCTCTGTGTACTGGAACGACACCAGGCCAAGGGGGCATATGTGCGTAGCCGCTTAGGTTTTCTTAAAGATCTAGATCATGGCTCGCCCCTCTTCTACTCACTGGAAAAAAAAGGGGGCAACAGAAGACACATCACCTGTTCTTCTAGATGAAGGCGGTGCCCCCAGATTTGGAGAGTATACGGGACAGAGCCCGGAATTTTTAAAACAATCTTTATTCTCCGGATCCTATTTCTCCAGACGCCTGCAGGGTGCTACGGGAGGTGCTTCCCACAGTCAGTGAGGGTGTAAGAGAGCGGCTTGAAATGCCAATATCTTTTCAGGAGCTCTCTGAAGCCCTCCGTGCCATGTCCTGTGAGAAGTCTCCAGGACTGGATGGTCTCCAGGACTGTAGAGTTTTTCCAATTTTTCTGAGAGACTCTGGAACCTGATTTGCATTTGGTCCTTGGGGATGTCCACGGAGTCCGGGGAGATGCCCCTGACCAATCCTGACCAATCCTATGCGACCCCCGGGCCAGACTATCTTTGATAGTATCTTTCTGGTCCGGGATCTCCTGCAATACTCACGCAGGACTAGTCTGTCACTCTCCTTTCTCTCCCTAGGTCAAGAGAAGCCGTTTGACAGTGTGGACCATGGTTACCTCATAGCCACTCTGGAAGTGTACAGCTTTGGCCCACAATTTGTGGGCTATATAACAACGCTGTATGCCTCTGCAGAGTGTTTACTTAAAATCAATTGGTCCCTAACAGCACCTTTGGTATTTGGACGGGGGGTATGTCACGGTTGTCCCTTGTCTGTACAGTTATATGCACTGGCCATTGAGCCTTTCCTCTGACTGTTGAGGAAAAGGCTCACAGGGCTGGTGCTTAGGGAGCCAGACATGCGGATCGTCCTTTCAGCCTACGCTGATGATGTGCTCCTCGTGGCCCAGGACCCAGTTGATCTTGAGCTGGCAAAAGAGTGCCAGAATGTATATTCAGCTGCCTCCTCTGCTCAGATCAACTGGTCAAAATGCACAGGCCTTATAGAGGGTTCTAAACAGGTGGACTCTTTGCCTTCCACATTCCGCAACATCTCGTGTTAGGCAGATGTCATGAAATATCTGGGGGTCTACCTGTCCGCTGTGGACGCTTCCGTCCAAGACAACTGGAAGGAGTTAGAGGACAGTGTCCTCTCTCGTCTGGGACGAAGGAGGCGTCTAGCAAAAATGCTTTCCCTTAGGGAGCGGACTCTGGTGATAAATCAGCTGGTGGCTTCTCAGATCTGAGTCCGACCCCCAAGTTTGTCAGCAATATCCAGACGAGTTTGTTAGATTTGTGTGCACTCCCAGTTGAACACCTTCCGCCTTCAGTACCTGCAGAGATACCTATATGCAGATCCCTCTGTGCAGTGGTGCGTACTGGCGTCCAGCTTTTATCACCAGTTGCACCGGCAATTATTTCTTATCAGGCCCGAGGGGTTTGGGAGAGACCTCTCAGTGTTGCCGGCATACTACCAGGAATCCCTCAAGGCCTGGAACATGGTCTCCATGACCGGGCAAGGTGTGCCTTTGGGGGATGAAATCTTTATGGAACCCCTATTATAAAATCCTGCAGTAGGGGCTCCATTATTACAGTCCCCCAGTATCATCCGCCGCCTTAGTCAGGCACGGTTGACACGAATCCGGGATCTCCTGGACTATGAGCGTTCTGATTGGGTTCCGTTTGGGATATGTGACGCCCAAAGTCCCAGGGCGCTTGCTCCAGGAGATTAAGAATACCATCTCCCCCAACTCTAGCACCTTCCTTCACGAGGCTTTGCAAGCTGGAGTGCCACATGCACTTTCCAACACGCCTGCTTCGGCTGTTTGCATTAGACACAAGCCCCGTGTTTCCCCTCAGGCTCCTCCTGTCCCCAACCTCTCGAGGTTTCGTGGCATGCCGAGGAAGAGATTGTATTCTCTCGTGATCTATACAGTGCACTTCCTTGCCCTCATCTGGAGGCAGGTCCTACCAGCTGACACTTGAGTTGGAGAGTGCTCCATGGTGCATGGTGCACTGATCACGGGAGAGTACTTGGCTAATTTTTCGACTCTTCCTCCACTTGTCCATTCTGTGGCAAGGGAGAATCCGTATATCATATTTATTTTAGTTGCGCCAGAACGCAGGCCCTCTTGTCACTCTTGAGGGGCCATCTCCTGAAGTTTTGGCTGCGTTTCTCCCCACATATTTTTATGTTTGGGCTCCCAGTGTCCCGGTGGCAATAGGGCCAGGGACCTCCTCGTCAACCTGCTCCTAGCATTAGCCAAACTGGCTATATACAAGTCCAGGAAGCAGTGTTTGATATTCCATTGTCACCTGAGGCCATGTTCCGGGCACTGGTGCTCTCCTGTATCTGAGTACCACCTGGCTTTGTCCACTGGGGGAATAGTTGAGTTTGTCTCCCAGTGGGCTGTAGATGGTGTACTCTGCTCGGTATCCCCCCCCCGGTTTCATTTAAGCTCACCCTCCTAATTTAATTTTGTTTTGTTTTATAGTCTACCCCTTACTTTTTAACCAGACATATCCCTCCCCACCACCAGGTGGGGATGTGAGAAACTATGGATTTGCTCCATAAAAGGGCCAATCCATAGCAAGTCTGTAAATACACTCAGAAAAGTTAGAGCCCAAAACTCACCTTTACTAAGTACTGAGGGAACTCTCTCATATCAATCTGTGGAATGTTCCCCAGGACCGGCAGAGGGGTAGGTCCTGGGGGCTAGTTCCTTCCTTTGATATTGCGCCACCATGAGATCAGGTATAGCAGTAAGGTGACACCGCTGGCCAGAAGAAGAGTCCCAACAACTCCTAGACCCATTGTGACAGTGGTGAGTTTGCAGTCCACGCTCAGTCTCTGCTCTCTTTATATATCTCTATCTGCACATTAGTGGACTCTTGTGTTGTTATCCTGTTAAACAAGTTCAATCGAAAGCTCAGAGGTGTGTCTAGGAACTAAGCAATGTTATATGGTAACATACAAGCTCATCTATGGAGAGAACTATGAGTCAATGATGGTGATATATGGTATTACATCACATTACAGGAATGTTACAGGGTATTAGACACCAATATATAGATAAACATATGGGATAAATGTGAGGGGTGTTGTATGACGTCAATACAGCTATGCTAAACTAATTAGAGAATTTAAATTAGTGGACATTTACATCCTTGATTGTGATGGTGGGATTCTGTAGAAGTCGTATCAATGTAATTATATTTAATTGTTCAAGACTCACTCACCACAGTGTCTCTACCAGATGTCTGTAGAAAAGCAGAGGTGATGCCTATATTTAAGAAGGGAGCAAGAGCAAATCCGTGGAATTATAGACCAGTGAGCCTCACATCTGTAGTTGGGAAGCTTTTAGAAGGGTTAATAAGGGACTGTATACAAGAATATGTCTATTTGAACAGGATTATAAGTAGGAGTCAACATGGATTTATGAAGGATAGGTCATGTCAAACAAATCAAATTAGTTTCTATGAGGAGGTTAGTAGAAACTTGGATCAGAGCAACTCAGTGAATGTAGTCTTTTTGGATTTTGCAAAGGCTTTTGATAGAGTGCCACATGGGAGACTTTTGAGTAAACTAAGAGATGCAGGAATTGCAGTAAATATCTGCTCATGGATCAAGGGCTAAAAGACAGGAATCAAAGGGTTGTTGTAAATGGAACATACTCAGATTGGACTAATGAGGTAACTGGGGTTCCTCAGGGCTCAGTATTAGGTCCTCTGCTTTTTCACATATTTATTAATGACTTAGAAGTGGGACTGGAAATTAGTGTCTCCATTTTTGCTGATGACACGAAGTTGTGCAAGGTAATTAAATCGGATAATGATGTACTTTCCCTGCAAAGGGATTTACATAAATTAGAGAAATGGGCGGATAAATGGCAGATGAGATTTAATACAAATAAAAGTAAAGTTATGCATCTGGGAAGGAAAAATAGCCATGCAATTTATAATCTTAATGGAGCAAATCTAGGTGTATCAGATATTGAAAGGGATTTGGGAGTGCTTGTGGACAACCACCTAGGTATCAGTGCTCAATGCCAAGCAGCAGCTGCAAAGGCAAATAAAATATTAGCATGTATTAAGAAGGGTATAGAAGCCAGGGAAGCAAATATAATTCTACCATTATACAAATCCCTGGTACGCCCTCATTTGGAATATGGAGGACAATTTTGGGCACCACTTCATGAAAAGGACATTTTAGAGCTGGAAAAGGTACAGAGGAGGGCAACAAAACTAATAAGGGGAATGGAGGGGCTAAGTTATGAAGAAAGACTAACCAAATTACACTTATTTTCTCTAGAAAAAAGGCATCTATGATATGATTACCTTATATAAATACATCCAGGCTCAATATAAGGCTTTGTCAAGTGAACTTTTTGTACCAAGAGATTTTCAACTGACAAGAGGACATCCTTTGAGGTTAGAAGTAAAAAGATTTCACCTTAAAGAAAGAAAAGGATTCTTCACAGTTAGGGTGGTTAAACTGTGGAATTCACTACCAAACGAGGTGGTGACAACAAGTTTGATGGTTAACTTTAAAAAGGGGGTTAGATATATTTTTGAATAAAGAGGGCATTCAAGGTTATCCTGGGGAGCTACAGTTGAGGGAACCTTGAATGCCAACATGTTCTGTGACATACTGAAGCAGAGCATGATCCCCTCCCTTCAGAGACTGGGCCGCAGGGCAGTATTCCAACCTGATAACATCCCCAAACACACCTCCAAGATGACCACTGACTTGCTAAAGAAGCTGAAGGTAAAGGTGATGGACTGGCCAAGCATGTCTCCAGACCTTAACCCTATTGAGCATCTGTGGAGCATCCTCAAACAGAAGGTGTGCAAGGTCTCTAACATCCACTAGCTCTGTGATGTCATCATGGAGGAGTGGAGGAGGACTCCAGTGGCAACCACTGAAGCTCTGGTGACCTCCATGCCCATGAGGGTTAAGGCAGTGCTGGAAAATAATGGTGGCCAAACAAAATATTGACACATTGGGGCCAAGTTGGACTTTTCCACTTAGGGGTGTACTGACTTTTGTGAGATACTGTATATATAAAAAATGCACCAACATTTTCCAAGGTGCTATACAGGGGTTAAGTACAAGGCAAAAACAGTTTAACACATTTAGAATTACTACAAGGCCCTGGGCTTTTAATCTTTCCCAAAGGTGACGGTGATAAGTTTTTTTTATACAGATGTGTTTTTAGTGAGGATGTGCAGGTTTTGAGGCAGGAAGACTTTTCAAGTAGAGCGAGGCAAGGAGTTCCAGAGAATAGGAGCAGCGCAAGAAAATTCCCAAAGA
Source organism: Discoglossus pictus (assembly GCA_027410445.1). Classification (NCBI taxonomy): domain Eukaryota; kingdom Metazoa; phylum Chordata; class Amphibia; order Anura; family Alytidae; genus Discoglossus; species Discoglossus pictus. The sequence goes on from CM050170.1 coordinate 4,011,474, forward strand.
CGGGAATGAGAGGAGGTGATAAGCGAGGACGAAAGAAGAAGGTCATTAGCAGAATGAAGTGGGCAGGTGGAAAAGTATTTGGAGATAATTGCAGAGATGTAAGGGGGTGCACTGTTGTTGAGAGATTTTTAAGTTCATGAATTTTAATTTTATTCTGGAATCTGGCTGCTGTGTTCATTATAGATTGGAGTGGGGACAGACGGGTGACAGGAAGGCCAGCAAGAAGAGAGTTGCAGTAGTTGAAGCAAGATATTTTAGTTGTGTCTTGTGTAAGATATTGATGTATTTTGGAGATATTTTTAGGTGATAAAGACAAGTTTTTTGTTAGGTGATTTTATAAGAGGAATTAAAGAGAGTACAAGGTCCAGTATAACATCAAGTCAATGGGCCTATGAGGTGGGAGTGATGATGGCATGGTCAAGAGTGACAGATATTTGAGGAGTGGACACTGTAGCAGAGGGTGGGATTGATTGGCAGCTCAAACAGACTCAATGTAATTCAAGCAAAAAGTGTTTCCAACAAACATTAGCCCAGGAGGGTGTTCTCTTATGAAACCCATATATCTTATGTGACAATAAAGCAGGAAGATAAAAGGTGGCTATTCGAAATCCATCCCTCCAATCAGCCCATTTTCTAGAACCAGTTACACCCAGCCTGTTCCCATCTGTGGCTTTAAAAAAGGTGAAGTTAATTGTGCTCCATACCCAAGGGTCAAAGCCATACTCAATAATTCTTAGTGCAAGTTGTTTTTTTTATTTCTTAATAGTTGTACATTCTTTGTAAATTCAAAGAGTTGATCAACTAGGGGGCATAGCAGCCAAAGTTACAGGTAAGACATGCTTCCTCAACGAGGGACAACATACATCTTGTAGGTCCGTGGTTTTGCTCCGTTGCTGTTTGGTTCTGGAGTAATCTCAATGTCCTTCACATCTACTGTAGGTTTCAAGATGAACTTCTGCAAGATGGTGGTGAGGAGTAGGAAGAGCTCCATCCGAGCCAAACCTTCACCGGCACAAGCTCGTTTTCCTGGAAACAGACAGTGGCATGAAAGACATTGTGAAGAAAAGAGTGAAACAGAATGTCGTATCAAGACAATGACATATTAAGTCAAGGGAATAAATCAGAACAAATCAGAACAAGGTGGGAGAGAAAACCACATGAAGTCAAGCATCAAGAAAAAGGAACATTATTACTCACAGAAGACATTATCAAGACATACCATATTAAGACAAGGGAACAGAGCAAAGACCACTTCAAAGTAAGAACATATTGAGATAAATAGACAACAAGAACATCTTGAGGGCTTCTTAAGATACATGTTTGCCAAAATATCAAGATGTACACACCAGAATTCTACATTTATAGTAAGATAATTCAGATATTGCGTCTATAGATTGTTGGGTCAACAATCTTCAACTATAACTCAGTATTAGCCCAACTGTAGTGAGAAGTACAAGTTCCATCAACATCAACATTTAGAATAAAGGTCAAAACTTCAAGCATTTATGAATATTGTAAGACAACAAAATTCAGGGTTCACTGGTAGTCCAGTGATTAGGACTCGGTGCTTCTACCTCTGTCAACCTGGATTTGATTCCAAGGCAGGGAACCAAGAGGTCACACTACTCTGAAGCTGAGCAGGGTAGGGCCTGGCCAGTACTGGGATGGGAGACCACCTAGGAATACCAGTAGCTGTATGCTGTGGCCCACTGGAGAAGGAACTGCCAACTCACTCCAGTATCTCTGCCATGAATACCTAGTGGATCAGCATGACCATGGACATAAAGATGTTCTGGTGTGTTACGGTCCATGAGGTCATCGAAAGTCGGAAAACGACTGAATGACCCCAAAAAATAAAACAAAACAATGCCCGATAACAACGCCTGAGATATCAAAAACAGTTTCCTTACCTGCGGCAAATGGCATAAAAGCATCACTTCTCTTAAAGTGACCTTTATCATCAAGGAAATGCCCCGGGTCAAATTGATGAGGGTTCTTGAAATATTTCGGATCCTTCAGAACGGATGTGAGCAAGTACATGACTGTAGTGCCCTAAAAATAAAATATACAAAAATAATCACATTTAAAATTACACTTAAGGTATATGTCTCGAAGTTTAATGTCTTAGTTTCTGCTAAGACCAAAGTGTACTCATCTCCGTGACATATTTAAGGGACCAGTCCTTGCCAGGCCCAAAATGTACAAATGTCAATGATATTTGTAATAGGTCTGTCTCTTCTTCGATCAAGTGGAACTGGATCTTTTCGAGTGTTAGCTCTTCAGGACCATGGACCTAGACTTCTTCTATATCAAGATGTTTAATCACACATAGTTTATGTTCATTGTCCTTTGCCTTTGTATATAGGGCTATGTAAGTACAGATCATTATTACTACTAATAATACAAAGATCTGAACTCTTATCTCAAAAAACACTCCAACTCATCCTGTCTGTTCTTGATTTGGGTCTCTCATCATTACTTCCTCCCATGATCCCACAGGACTTCTCAAGAGCAGCCACCCTATGTGGAATGTACTGCCTCACGTTAATCACTCTTCCCTAGTCTTACATATATTCAAACATTAACTGAGACCCACCTGTTCATAAGCAGACCACCTTCCAATTCTACTATTACTACAACTACTTCAAACAAGGATGAATATTCCTGTTCTCTGTCCATCAATTAGTTCCCTAACCTCATATCACTTCCACCCTTGCTACCTTTTAGATTATAATCTCTGGGCCCTCATTTCCACCTGTACTAATGTATGTATACAAATATGATGTCTGGTCTTAGGTTGACTGTCTTCAAATATATGTCAAATATATGTGTTTATTAGCTAACCTTGGGAATGTCATATCCTCTAAAGGTTGTGTTTTTACTGGCTGCATGGGCAAGTCCAACAGGGGCAATATCAGCAAATCTTTGAGTTTCATGGATCACGGCATCTGTATATGGCATCTTGCTCCGATCATCCACTGATGGTTGACGTTCTCGGCCAATTACTTGATCAATCTCTTCGTGGACTTTCTCTGAAGCCAAGTAAGAGAAACAAAGCCATCATTAGAATTATACCTTATAAAATCCCCAACAAGTTTTATTTTTCTCTAGTGCTAAGCTACTACCCTTTCTCTAAAGTAGTATTTTTCCACAATACCCCTAAAGTTTCAACCTTGAATCATAATTCTTCTTCAATTCGTCTTTTTTTGGAAGATACTTCTCTTCTGAGCTCTGTAAAATCCTCTGATATATTTGAAGGTTCCTCTCATGGTTCTCCTCTATCTTCTTATTCAAAACTAATACATAAAAGACGCAACTTGTAACTGTCACTTTCTCTGACTGAATTCCATTAACTATGACTCTCTTACACCTGTCTTTAGCCAGTAACCTATCCACCAAACCAAGTTTGAATTCACCGCTAGACTATCAAGTTAAGGAGTTATGGGAAATTGTCTACTAAATCTAGATAAGCTACATCTACTGGTCCAACCTGATCTATCAATATAGGCATCAACTACGTAGATATGACAAACCAGCACAAAACCAATAGAAGATGTTTTATAGGTCTCTTACAGAGGGTTGGACAATGACAGTTGAGTTGACTTGGAGCTAAGTTGAGTTGTCAGGTTACCTTGTATGTCAGGAAATTTGAGCAGAATTAGGAAGGCGTATGTTAATGTCGTACTCGTGGTCTCGGTTCCAGCCAAAAATAAATCATCAATAATCGCCATTAAATTGTCATTGTTAAATTCAGTGTTTGGATTGTTCTTCTCCTGTAGAAAGTTAATTGGAAGTGAGATAAACCAATCTCTGGTGCCCAGAGGATCACAAATTTATTAGGACATCGAAGTCAACATCTGATTAGACCCAAAGTATTTATATCATAGTCTACACTTTCCCATGTTTTTCCAAGTGGCAAAAGAACAATACATCTAATATAGAGCGAAAACTGGGAATATAAGAGATCCTTCACAGTCTGTACACCTTGTACTAATAAGTTTCCCATGCTTTTCCACCCATAACAATGGCGTTGAGCAGATACAGTGACTTATGATTATTTACCTCTTCCATCTTTATGAGGAAACAATCAAGTAAGTCTCTTGGACAGTTCATATCCATAGTCTCTTGATGAGACACCGCCATGTTCATTAAAAATTCCTTTATGCTCTTAAAATGTTCGAAAATTTTTTGGTGAGGTCCTGGCATACGGCACATTATATTTGGAAAAAGAACGAGAATCTGTACACAAGAATGAAAAAGAAATATGAGATTCACATATAAATAGGTTATAGTATCAAATTTGACTTGTATGAGAAAATATATTGTTCATTTACCCCGTTTATTTACAACTCACAAGACTAACCTGCCCACTTGGTGTGGCGAAAATTCTGTTCATTTCTTTAAGGTGGAACATCAGAGACATAAATACCTCGTCTTTGTAGTCAAACCTCTCACCAAAAATGATGGAGCAAATTACGTTGGAGACAGACAAACTCAATATGTACGTTGGGTCAAGGGGGGAATCTGCAATTAGAATTGAAGAATTAGTTCTCACAAAAAGATCCATGTTTAATGATGTTCTCAGTTTCTCTGAAGCTTCTACTAACTCATGGGGAAAAAAAACCTCAAGATGGTGAAATCACTATAGGTAGACAGCTCCAAAGCAGTAGGTGGTCTAAAGCCACATAACAGTGTTATCTACCCTTGCCATTTCCACGTTTTCTTTTATTTATGTTCAGTTTCTATTGCCTCCTACCGCCTTGCATGACCATGATGTCTTTTTCTTACTATCATGTTAACAAAAGTGAACTCTCACAACTAACCCTGGTAATTCCTGAACTCTTCTGCAAGACAGTGGGCCTCCTCTTGGATTCTCTCTTCAATACTTCTCTTCCCCATGCCAAAGTTGCGCAAAGTCATAAGAGCGAATCGGCGCATGGTCTTCCAACGCTCCCCACTGCTCATGATAACCCCTGAAAGTAACGTGAAAAAAAGCAATGAAGTGACTGGATATGATCTACTAGAATATGCTTCTTAAAAGTTGGTAAAGCTTTTTGAATTTTCTTACCGTAATCTTTGAAGAAGAGATTGGCAATCTCCGCTCCTCCACGGTTGCTAAATGAGTCATTGTTGTCTAGAAGAACCTCTTTCACAGCATCATAGCCAGCCACCACAATTGTACGGCTACTCATCAGATATACTGTGTAGACAGGTCCATACTTCTCACTCATCTGTAGAGAGCAATGTTTTGGATATTATTAGTAGCAGTTTTATACTCTCTGTTACAAAAGCTGTGCAGTAAATGGGTATCTGCAATAAAATTAGCTCTCCAATATGGAACACTTTGTAAAAGAGTGGAGGAGCTTCAGTCTAAATATGGTAGGAAACAACCTATATTCAGTGTCATAAAGTCTCAACTTTTCATAACAATAAATTGAACAGTCGTGGAAATTGGACCATTATAGTTGTCATTTAAGTTATATGATAACTCTGTACATCACAGGTTGCAAACTAAGCTCTATGGTAACTGACTTATTAAAAATAATCAACTTTTTTCCATCCCTTTGCTTAGGATTTAGAAAGACCCATGCAGAATCTCCTGTGGTTAGAATGTCGAACTCAGATTAATGTTAATTCTTCGCTTCAGACACATTTTAAGAAAAAAAAAAACGATGAAAATAACAAGCCCCTTCCCCACCATTACTATAGTTACAAACCCCCTCCTTCACTAGGTCCCAGATACCAGGGCCTGGAAGGGGTCAACTTGTTAGATGACTGTCTTTGATCACACATGGACATTTTGCAAGGAGGCCAGATAGTGGATGCTTGGCCACTCTGAGGGGCAATATAAATTATTGCAGAAGTCTTGGGATTAACCCGTTGCTGTCCCATTAACACAATATGGCAGAAACTGTATCTCTGTTAGGTTACAGGTAAAATAACATTATTATAGTGCACATAACACCATATAGCAACCCCAACATTAGTTGTTGTGGGCCACACTACACATAAAAATAGTCCGTAAACAAGAATGTCCATTTTAATAACCTTGGATATTGTGAACCCAATATGCCAACATAGCAGGGTTACTGGTGGGGATCAGAGGAGTCCCAAAATCAGTTATGACAATACTGAAACATCTAATGCCAAATTCTCTAACAAATGTCTCCAATCTTCATCAGAGAACTAATCTCCAAGAGGATACTGCATTTCTCTGACACTAAACCTTCAATATAAAATGTTTTTTTGGTCCAGATTTTACTACAAGATGGTGATGTAGTTCATTATGATCATTATTTTTATTATGTTTACACTTTAAATATGGAGGGCCAATTTATTATGTAGGGTTCCAGATAACAAATGTATAACATGTTAATGTGTTAATAAGATGAGACAGTAGATTTATACATATCCATTAGAATAGGTTGAGATGAGGCCCTACAATCTAAGAGGTAGTTAGGGTGGTAGCAACAAAACCTGAGGAGACTGGATGTTGGGTGGTTGTTAGAGTATTAGAGGAGGTGAGTTGAAATTACCAGAATAGATGGGTTTATCTGAACTCGTGGTTGATGGTACTGTGAAAATCACAGATAGGGGCACTATTCAGCTCCAACACTTCCTGCCTTTGCTCTACAGGCATCCCCTCTTAAAGCTGGCAATCTTCTCTAGGTGATATATCATATCAAGATCAATAGCATATCAGGAACACAGGCTCAGCATAGCAAAGTGATTTCTAGCATAGCAAAATAAGAAACGCCTTCCTTCTTAATTAAATTACACCATTCCCTATGCAGTCCAGAAAGCATGATTTAATATGGCCTCTCTTCCAGCATTTCCAAAACAGCGACTACACAAAAGGATTTCTCTACAGTTACATCATGGTGGGCCAAACACATTCAAATCCCCCGCCCAGATTAGCATCAACCAATAATAGCCGTGCCTCCTGGGGTAAGTAGCCGGCTGCCTTATGAGGTGCCAGTCAGGGGACAGGAAAACTAAGGGATTGGCTTGGGGGGTTGATCACTGGGCCGCACCCACAGAGATTCTGAGCGACAAACAGAACAAAGGGCCTGTAATTATCCCAATGTCCTGCAGTGACATCTTGTGGACAAGAATTGGAATTACGTGTCCTTTCTGTAAGAGAAACAGCTCTTTATGTCATGGGCTGGTTTATTTTATACAACTATCCTTTAAAACATGAAAGTATATTAATTAAAGGGCAAACCGATCTTCACTGGTACTAAGGATGTAAGTGGGAATTCCAAAGAGTGGGAGTGTTTGTAGAAAAGTCCTGTAGGTGTGCATAGATAGAGGTAATGAAGGAGTGTGAGGGGTGTAAGTCAGAATGGAAGGGGCAGGATGGAGAGCATTTGGAGCCAAGAGTTCACATATAGCAATGTGCCGGCCTATTGAAGGCAACATATTTTAGATTGATGTCTATGAAATGTAAGCTTGAGGAAATATTATGTATAATTTTATGTAAATATGTTTATGACTTGTGGACTCACATTCCAAAATAGACTCATTATTTTCTCAATGTGTGGTTGGTCAAATTACTTTTGGGAATTACAACATCTTTATCATAATTAACATGTTGCTGCCATAGATTAGATTAATACTTTGCCTATATTTTTTTTTTTTTTCAGTTTATGCTTCTCTATATTAGGATAGGAGAGTGTGGCTAATTAACTCATCATGTGCCAGTGGAGGTAATTACTGAACAACATGCTTATCACAAGTTCTTCAATCCCACTAGAAGGTTAAACCAATGACCTTAGTTAGCCATTTTCAATGATTGGCGGCTTGTGACTGTACGGTGAACATACAGCCAAGGTAGAGCTTATCTTATCTTAATTAGCCATGACACATGATGTAGACATGTAGGAAATCACATGACCACAAATTCCAAGACATATGGCGACAGTGTGTAGAATCGAATAAATGGGTACACGGTATAGGAGGATTGGACGTTTAAAGGTCTACTGGAATGATGTAACACCAGGAGCTAGATGTTTTAATTTAGGATGTATCTGGATGTAAAGTCTTATGGTCTGGCACCGGTTTTAAGACCGGCTTTTGAGAACCATTGTCAGAGAGTAGGGGATTACCAGAAAGTTCTGAGATGAAAATAGAAGATATGGATAAGGGAGAGTAAGTCATAAGCCAATCAAAGAAGAGGCCGAAGAGTATATTTAGAGATATAGAGAGGATAGACTCAAACCCGATTCAAAATCTATTGGAGTTGGGTTGTATGACCTATGTTGGTACAACTCACTTACCAGGGATGCCTCACATAAAACCTCAAATATGGTGGAAATTAGTTTCTGCTGACCCTCCAATCACTTGTAGATTCATAATCCTGGTCAGGGCCACCATAAACCTGAACAGAAGCCTAGCACCAATCAACCCCATAAACCCAGCTCACCTTTACTAAGCTTTGTGGTAACTCAGAGGGGCTAATTTGTAGCATATTTCCCAGGACGGGCACAGGGGTAGGTCCTGGGGGCAGATTGCCTCCTTTAATCTTGCGCCACCATGAGAGCAAATAGATGATGATGGTGACACAGGTGGCCAGAAGAAGAGTCCCAAAGACACCTAGACCCATTTTGAATGTGATGATGTGTAGTGAAATTCTTTCCTTCCTTCCGTTCTTTCTTTGTTTCTTTCTTTCCTTCCTTCCGTTCTTTCTTTCTTTCCCGCTCTCGTTCTCCTTCCCTTGCCAGTCCCCTCTCTCTCCCCCTCTCAGGGTCTGGCACAGCTGCCACTCTACTTTTTCTTTCTTTCCGTTCTTTCTTTCTTTCCTTGCGTTCTTTCTTTCTTTCTTTCCTTCCGTTCTTTCTTTGTTTCTCTTTCTTTCCCTCTTTATTCCCCTCTCTCCTTCCCTCACCGGTCCCGCCTCTCTCCCCCTCTCTCTCAGGGTCTGTCACAGCTGCCACTCTACTCTTTCTTTCTTTCTTTCCTTCCGTTCTTTCTTTCCTTCCGTTCTTTCTTTGTTTCTCTTTATTTCCCTCTTTATTCCCAGCTCTCCTTCCCTCGCCGGTCCCCCCTCTCTCTCTCCCCCTCTCTCAGGGTCTGGCACAGCCGCCTTTCTGCTCTTTCTTTATATCTACGTCTTTATCCGTGGACTTTGCTCTTCCGTATTACCTCAGATGATCCCAGCTCTTTATATGGCCCGTCAGAAATGTAAACACAGATTACACTCGGGGAACTTCCTGTTTTGCTGACACAAGCGCAGAACAAGCACGGACTAGCCCTGTGATCCTGTGGACAAGCCCTGTGATCCCGAGGACTAGTCCTGTGGTCCCTGAGGACTAGCCCTGCGATCACTGAGGATTAGCCCTGTGATCCCTGAGGACTAGCCCTGTGATCCTGTGGACAAGCCCTGTGATCCCGAGGACTAGCCCTGTGGTCCCTGAGGACTAGCCCTGCAATCACTAAGGATTAGCCCTGTGATCCCTGAGGACTAGCCTTGTGATCCTGTGGACTAGCTCTGTGATCCTGAGGACTAGCCCTGTGATCCCTGAGGACTAGCCCTGCGATCACTGAGTACTAGCCCTGTGATCCTGTGGACTAGCCTTGCGATCCCTGTGGACTAGCTTTGTGATTCTGAAGACTAGCCCTGTGATCCCTGAGGACTAGTCCTGTGATCCCTGAGGACTAGCCTTGTGATCCTGTTGAATAGCCCTGCAATCCCTGAGGACTAGTCTTGTGATCCTGTGGACTAGCCCTGTGATCCATGAGGACTAGCCTTTTGATCCTGAGGACTAGCCTTTTGATCCTGAGGACTAGCCCTGTGATCCCTGATGACAAGCCCTTGATCCTGTGGACTAGCCCTGCTATCCCTGAGGACTAGCCCTGTGATCCCTGAGGACTAGCCTTTGTGATGCTGAGGATTAGTCCTGTAATCCCTGAGGACTAGCCCTATAATCCCAAGGATCCCTGTGATCCCTGATGACTAGCCCTATGATCCCGAGGACTAGCCCTGCGATCCCTGAGGACTAGCCTTGTGATCCTGAGGACTAGCCGTGTGATCCCTGATGACAAGCCCTTTATCCTGAGAACTAGCCCTGCGATCCCCGAGGACTAGCCTTGTTATCCTGTGGACTAGCCCTGTGATCCCTGTGAACTAGCTTTGTGATCCTGAGGACTAGCTCTGTGATCCATGAGGACTAGTCTTTGTGATCCTGAGGATTAGTCCTGTGATCCCTGAGGACTAGCCCTGCAATCCCTGAGGACTAGCCTTGTGATCCTGAGGACCAGCCCTGTGATCCCTGATGACAAGCCCTTTATCCTGAGGACTAGCCCTGTGATCCTGTGGACTAGCCCTGTGATCCCTGAGGATTAGCCTTGTTATCCTGTGGACTAGCCCTGCAATCCCTGAGGACTAGCCCTGTGATCCCTGTGAACTAGCTTTGTGATCCTGAGGACTAGTCTTTGTGATCCTGAGGACTAGCCCTGTGATCCTGTGGACTAGCCCTGTGATCCCTGAGAACTAGCCCTGCAATCCCAGAGGATTAGCCCTGTGATCCCTTTGAACTAGCTTTGTGATCCTGAGGACTAGCCCTGTGATCCCTGAGGATTAGCCTTGTGATCCTGTGGACTAGCCTTGTGATCCCTGAGGACTAGCCTTTGTGATCCTGTGGACTAGCCCTGTGATCCCTGAGGACTAGCCCTGCAATCCCGGAGGACTAGCCCTGTGATCCCTTTCAACTAGCTTTGTGATCCTGAGGACTAGCCCTGTGATCCATGAGGACTAGCACTATGATCCTGTGGACTAGCCCTGTGATCCCTGAGGATTAGCCTTGTGATCCTGTGGACTAGCCTTGTGATCCCTGAGGACTAGCCTTTTGATCCTGAGGACTAGCCCTGTGATCCCTGATGACAAGCCCTTGATCCTGAGGACTATCCCTGCTATCCCTGAAGACTAGCCCTGTGATCCTGTGGACTAGCCCTGTGATCCCTGAGGATTAGCCTTGTGATCAAGTGGACTAGCCCTGCGATCCCTGAGGACTAGCTTTGTGATTCCTGAGGACTAGCCCTGTGATCCCTGAGTACTAGCCCTATAATCCCAAGGACTAGCCCTATGATCCTGAGGACTAGCCCTGCGATCCCTGAGGACTAGCCTTGTGATACTGATGACTAGCCCTGTGGTCCCTTAGGACTAGCCCTGTGATACATGGAGACTAGCCCTGTGATCCCTGATGACAAGCCCTTTATCCTGAGGACTAGCCCTGTGATCCATGAGGACTAGCCCTGTGATCCTGTGGACTAGCCCTGTGATCCCTGAGGACTAGCCCTGTGATCCCTGAGGACTAGCCCTGTGATCCCTGAGGATTAGTCCTGTGATCCCTGAGGATTAGCCCTGTGATCCTGAGGATTAGTCCTGTGATCCCTGAGGATTAGCTCTGTGATCCCTGATGACTAGCCCTGTGATCCTGAGGATTAGCCCCATGATCCCGGGGACTAGCCTTGTGATCCAGAGGACTAGCCCTGTGAAGGAGGAGGAGAGAAGGAGAGGGATGAGGAGAGGGGAGAAAGTAGAGAGAAGCAAAAAGAGAGAGGAGAGAGAGAGAGCGGGGAGATGGAGAGGAGGGAAAGAGAGGAAAGAGAAAATGGGGGAGGGAGAGAGAGAAGAGAGAGAGAGAAGGAGAGATTGGGAGGAAGAGAGAGAGACAGGGAGGAGGGAGACATAGGGAGGGGGAGAGAGCGAGAGACTGAGGAAGGAGGGGGTAGAGAGAGAGAGATACTGAGAAGAGGGAGGAGGGAGAAGAGAGAGAGACTGAGAGGAGGAAGAGAGAGAGAGAGAAAGAGAGAGGGGGAGAGAGAGAGAAATGGAGAGAGAGAGAGAAAGGGAGAGAGAGAGAAAGGAAGAGAGAAAAAGGGAGAGAGAGGGAGATAGGGAGTTAGAGACAGGGAGGAGGGCGAAAGAGGAGAGAAAAGGAGAGATTGGGAGGAAGAGAAAAGAAAGAGAAAGAGAGAGAGACAGGGAGGGGGAGAGGATAGAGAGGGGACGAGAGATGGAAAGGAGGGAAAGAGAGGAAAGAAACAGGGAGGAGGGAGAGAGAGTGAGGAAAGAGAGAGACTCAGAGAGAAGAGAGAGAGGGAGGAAAGGGAAAAGAGGGAGGAGAGAGGGAGGAGAGAAAGAGAGGGAGGAGAGAGAGACAGAGTTGAAGGAGAGAGGGAGGAGAGAGAGAGAGGGAGGAAAGAGAGAGACTCAGAGAGAAGAGAGAGAGGGAGGAAAGGGAAAAGAGGGAGGAGAGAGGGAGGAGAGAAAGAGAGGGAGGAGAGAGAGACAGAGTGGAAGGAGAGAGGGAGGAGAGAGACAGACAGACAGAGAGGAGGGAGAGAGACGAAAGAGAAGCAGAAAGAGAGAGGAGAGAGATGGAGAGGAGAGAAAGGGAGAGATGGGGATGAAGAGAGGATATAGAGAGAAAGAGATGAGAGGGGAGAGAGGAGGGAGAGAAAGGAGAGAGAGGAGCGAGAGAGAGGAGAGGAGAGGAGGGAAAGAGAGGGGAGAGAAGGAGAGATGGGGATGAAGAGAAGAGAGAGAGAGGGGAGAGGAGAGAGAGAAAGAGAGGAGGGAGAGAAAGAGAGGAGGGAGAGAAAGAGAGGAGGGAGAGAAAGGAGAGATAGGAAGGGGAGATAAGGAGGGAGAGAGGATAGAGAGGGGGGAGATAGATGGAGAGGTTGGAAAGAGAGGAAAGAGAGAGAGGAGAGAGAAGGAGAGATTGGGAGGAAGAGAGGATAAAGAGACAGAGACAGAGACAGAAAGGAGGGAGAGATAGAGAGGGGGAGAGAGAGAGAGACTGAGATGAAGGAGGGGGAGAGAGATAGATACTGAGAGGAGGGAGAGAGGGAGAAGAGAGAGAGACTGAGAGGAGGAAGAGAGGGAGGAGAAAGAGAGAGAGACAGAGAGGAGAGAGAGAGAGGAGATATATGGAGAGATAATGAAGGAGAAATGATGAGGGAGAGAGGATAGAGAGGGGGGAGAAACATGGAAAGGAGGGAGAAAGGGAGGAGAGAGAGAGACAGAGAGGAGGGAGAGAGAGAGGAGAGAGAGTCAGAGAGGAGGGAGCGAGGGAGGAAAGAGAGAGACAGAGAGGAGGGAGAGAGAGACAGAGATAGAGAGACAGAGAGGAGAGAGAGAGAGGAGAGATTGGGAGGAAGAGAGGATAAAGAGACTGAGACAGAAAGGAGGGAGAGATAGAGAGGAAGGAGAGAGCGAGAGACTGAGAGGAGGAAGAGAGGGAGGAGAAAGAGATAGAGGGACAGAGAGGAGGGAGAGAGGATAGAGAGGGGGAAAGAGATGTAGAGAAGAGAGAGAGAGAGAGAGAAATGGAGAGAGAGAGAGAAAGGGAGAGAGAGAAAAAGGAAGAGAGAGAAAAAGGGAGAGAGAGAAAAAGGGAGAGAGGGAGATAGGGAGTTAGAGACAGGGAGGAGGGCGAGAGAGGAGACAAAAGGAGAGATTGGGAGAAAGAGAGGAGAAAGAGAAAGAGAGAGAGAGACAGGGAGGGGGAGAGGATAGATGGGGGAGAGAGCAAGAGACTAAGAGGAAGGAGAGAGAGAGATACTGAGAGGAGCAAGAGGGGGAAGAGAGAGAGGGAGGAGAAAGAGATAGAGAGACAGAGAGGAGGGAGAGAGTAGATATAAAGAGAGATAATGAGGGAGAGAAGGGGGAGAGAGATGGAGAGGAGGGAAAGAGAGGAAAGAAACAGGGAGGAGGGAGAGAGAGAGTGAGGAAAGAGAGCGATACAGAGAGTAGGGAGGGGGAGAGAGAGAGGGGATGGAGAGAGGGAGGAGAGAGGGAGGAGAGAGAGACAGGGAGACAGAGAGGAAGTAGAGAGGGAGTAGAGAGAGATGGAGGAGAAAGAGATAGAGAGACAGAGAGGAGGGAGAGAGTAGATATAAGGAGAGATAAAGACGGGGAGATAATGAGGGGGAGAGATGGAGAGGAGGGAAAGAGAGGAAAGAAACAGGGAGGAGGGAGAGAGAGTGAAGAAAGAGAGAGACACAGAGAAAAGGGAGAGAGGGAGGAGAGAGAGAGAGGGGGGAGGGAGAAAGGGAGGAGAGAGGGAGGAGAGAGGGAGGAGAGAGAGAGAGAGAAGGGGAGGAAGAGAGGGAGGAGAGAGGGAGGAGAGAGAGAGACAGAGAGGAGGGAGAGAGAGGAGAGATAGGCAGGGGGAGATAAGGAGAGAGAGAGAGAGAGAGAGAGAGAGAGAGAGAGAGAGAGAGAGAGGGAGAAAGTGAGGAGGAAGAGAGGGAGGAGAGAGAGAGACAGAGAGGAGGGAGAGAGGGGGAGATAAGGAGGGAGAGAGTTGGAGAGGGAGGAAAGAGAGGAGAGAGAAGGAGTGAGGGGGAGGAAAAGAGGATAAAAAGAGCAGGAGAGAGACATGGAGAGAATGGAGAGAGAGAGAGAGAGAGAGGGAGGAAGGAGAGAGGGAGGAAGGAGAGAGGGAGGAGAAAGAGAGACAGGAGGGAGAGAGAGGAGAGAGAATGAGAGATGGGGATGAAGAGAGGAGAGAGAGTTAGAGATGAGAGGGGAGACGAGAGAGAGAAATAGAGGAGGGAGAGAAAGGAGAGATAGGAAGGGGAGATAAGGAGGCCGAGAGGATAGAGAGGGGGGAGAGAGATGGAGAGGTCAGAAAGAGAGGAAAGAGACAGAGAGGAGGGAGAGAGAGAGAGTGGAGAGAAGGAGAGATTGGGAGGAAGAGAGGATAAAGAGAAAGAGACAGAAAGGAGGGAGAGATAGAGGGAAAGAGAGGAGAGAGAAGGAGTGAGGGGGAGGAACAGAGGATAAAAAGAGCAGGAGAGAGACATGGAGAGGATGGAGAGAGAGAGAGACAGGGAGGAAGGAGAGAGGGAGGAAGGAGAGAGGGAAGAGAAAGAGAGACAGGAGGGAGAGAGAGGAGAGAGAATGAGAGGGGAGAGGAGAGAGAGAAATTTAGGAGGGAGAGAAAGGAGAGATAGGAAGGGGAGATAAGGAGGGAGAGAGGATAGAGAGGGGGAGAGAGATGGAGAGGTCAGAAAGAGAGGAAAGAGAGAGAAGGAGAGATTGGGAGGAAGAGAGGATAAAGAGAAAGAGACAGAGACAGAAAGGAGGGAGAGATAGAGAGGGGGAGAGAGAGAGAGACTGAGAGGAAGGAGGGGGAGAGAGATAGATACTGAGAGGAGGGAGAGAGGGAGAAGAGAGAGAGACTGAGAGGAGGAAGAGAGGGAGGAGAAAGAGATAGAGAGACAGAGAGGAGAGAGAGAGAGGAGATATATGGAGAGATAAGGAAGGGGAAATGATGAGGGAGAGAGGATAGAGAGGGGGGAGAAACATGGAAAGGAGGGAGAAAGGGAGGAGAGAGAGAGACAGAGAGGAGGGAGAGAGAGAGGAGAGAGAGTCAGAGAGGAGGGAGAGAGGGAGGAAAGAGAGAGACAGAGAGGAGGGAGAGAGAGACAGAGATAGAGAGACAGAGAGGAGAGAGAGAGAGGAGAGATTGGGAGGAAGAGAGGATAAAGAGACTGAGACAGAAAGGAGGGAGAGATAGAGAGGAAGGAGAGAGCGAGAGACTGAGAGGAGGAAGAGAGGGAGGAGAAAGAGATAGAGAGACAGAGAGGAGGGAGAGAGGATAGAGAGGGGTAAAGAGATGTAGAGAAGAGAGAGAGAGAGAGAGAGAGAAATGGAGAGAGAGAGAGAAAGGGAGAGAGAGAAAAAGGAAGAGAGAGAAAAAGGGAGAGAGAGAAAAAGGGAGAGAGGGAGATAGGGAGTTAGAGACAGGGAGGAGGGCGAGAGAGGAGACAAAAGGAGAGATTGGGAGAAAGAGAGG
Source organism: Discoglossus pictus (assembly GCA_027410445.1). NCBI lineage: Eukaryota > Metazoa > Chordata > Amphibia > Anura > Alytidae > Discoglossus > Discoglossus pictus. Next base: position 4,027,286 of record CM050170.1, read on the forward strand.
AGAAAGAGAAAGAGAGAGAGAGACAGGGAGGGGGAGAGGATAGATGGGGGGAGAGAGGAGCAAGAGGGGGAAGAGAGAGAGGGAGGAGAAAGAGATAGAGAGACAGAGAGGAGGGAGAGAGTAGATATAAAGAGAGATAATGAGGGAGAGAAGGGGGAGAGAGATGGAGAGGAGGGAAAGAGAGGAAAGAAACAGGGAGGAGGGAGAGAGAGAGTGAGGAAAGAGAGAGATACAGAGAGAAGGGAGGGGGAGAGAGAGAGGGGATGGAGAGAGGGAGGAGAGAGAGACAGGGAGACAGAGAGGAAGTAGAGAGGGAGGAGAGAGAGAGGGAGGAGAAAGAGATAGAGAGACAGAGAGGAGGGAGAGAGTAGATATAAGGAGAGATAAAGACGGGGAGATAATGAGGGGGAGAGATGGAGAGGAGGGAAAGAGAGGAAAGAAACAGGGAGGAGGGAGAGAGAGTGAAGAAAGAGAGAGACACAGAGAGAAGGGAGAGAGGGAGGAGAGAGAGAGAGAGGGGGAGGGAGAGAGGGAGGAGAGAGGGAGGAGAGAGGGAGGAGAGAGAGAGAGAGAGAGAGAAGGGGAGGAAGAGAGGGAGGAGAGAGGGAGGGAGGAGAGAGAGAGAGACAGAGAGGAGGGAGAGAGAGGAGAGATAAGGAGAGATAGGCAGGGGGAGATAAGGAGAGAGAGAGAGAGAGAGAGAGAGGGAGAAAGAGAGGAGAAAGAGAGGGAGGAGAGAGAGAGACAGAGAGGAGGGAGAGAGGGGGAGATAAGGAGGGAGAGAGTTGGAGAGGGAGGAAAGAGAGGAGAGAGAAGGAGTGAGGGGGAGGAACAGAGGATAAAAAGAGCAGGAGAGAGACATGGAGAGAATGGAGAGAGAGAGAGAGAGAGAGAGAGAGAGAGAGAGACAGGGAGGAAGGAGAGAGGGAGGAAGGAGAGAGGGAGGAGAAAGAGAGACAGGAGGGAGAGAGAGGAGAGAGAATGAGAGATTGGGAGAAAGAGAGGAGAAAGAGAAAGAGAGAGAGAGACAGGGAGGGGGAGAGGATAGATGGGGGGAGAGAGGAGCAAGAGGGGGAAGAGAGAGAGGGAGGAGAAAGAGATAGAGAGACAGAGAGGAGGGAGAGAGTAGATATAAAGAGAGATAATGAGGGAGAGAAGGGGGAGAGAGATGGAGAGGAGGGAAAGAGAGGAAAGAAACAGGGAGGAGGGAGAGAGAGAGTGAGGAAAGAGAGAGATACAGAGAGAAGGGAGGGGGAGAGAGAGAGGGGATGGAGAGAGGGAGGAGAGAGAGACAGGGAGACAGAGAGGAAGTAGAGAGGGAGGAGAGAGAGAGGGAGGAGAAAGAGATAGAGAGACAGAGAGGAGGGAGAGAGTAGATATAAGGAGAGATAAAGACGGGGAGATAATGAGGGGGAGAGATGGAGAGGAGGGAAAGAGAGGAAAGAAACAGGGAGGAGGGAGAGAGAGTGAAGAAAGAGAGAGACACAGAGAGAAGGGAGAGAGGGAGGAGAGAGAGAGAGAGGGGGAGGGAGAGAGGGAGGAGAGAGGGAGGAGAGAGGGAGGAGAGAGAGAGAGAGAGAGAGAGAAGGGGAGGAAGAGAGGGAGGAGAGAGGGAGGGAGGAGAGAGAGAGAGACAGAGAGGAGGGAGAGAGAGGAGAGATAAGGAGAGATAGGCAGGGGGAGATAAGGAGAGAGAGAGAGAGAGAGAGAGGGAGAAAGAGAGGAGAAAGAGAGGGAGGAGAGAGAGAGACAGAGAGGAGGGAGAGAGGGGGAGATAAGGAGGGAGAGAGTTGGAGAGGGAGGAAAGAGAGGAGAGAGAAGGAGTGAGGGGGAGGAACAGAGGATAAAAAGAGCAGGAGAGAGACATGGAGAGAATGGAGAGAGAGAGAGAGAGAGAGAGAGAGAGACAGGGAGGAAGGAGAGAGGGAGGAAGGAGAGAGGGAGGAGAAAGAGAGACAGGAGGGAGAGAGAGGAGAGAGAATGAGAGATGGGGATGAAGAGAGGAGAGAGAGTTAGAGATGAGAGGGGAGAGGAGAGAGAGAAATAGAGGAGGGAGAGAAAGGAGAGATAGGAAGGGGAGATAAGGAGGGAGAGATGATAGAGAGGGGGGAGAGAGATGGAGAGGTCAGAAAGAGAGGAAAGAGACAGAGAGGAGGGAGAGAGAGAGAGTGGAGAGAAGGAGAGATTGGGAGGAAGAGAGGATAAAGAGAAAGAGACAGAAAGGAGGGAGAGATAGAGGGAAAGAGAGGAGAGAGAAGGAGTGAGGGGGAGGAACAGAGGATAAAAAGAGCAGGAGAGAGACATGGAGAGGATGGAGAGAGAGAGAGAGACAGGGAGGAAGGAAAGAGGGAGGAAGGAGAGAGGGAGGAGAAAGAGAGACAGGAGGGAGAGAGAGGAGAGAGAATGAGAGGGGAGAGGAGAGAGAGAAATTGAGGAGGGAGAGAAAGGAGAGATAGGAAGGGGAGATAAGGAGGGAGAGAGGATAGAGAGGGGGAGAGAGATGGAGAGGTCAGAAAGAGAGGAAAGATACAGAGAGGAGGGAGAGAGAGAGAGGAGAGAGAAGGAGAGATTGGGAGGAAGAGAGGATAAAGAGACCGAGACAGAAAGGAGGGAGAGATAGAGAGGGGGAGAGAGCGAGAGACTGAGAGGAAGGAGGGGGAGAGAGAGAGAGAGATACTGAGAGGAGGGAGAGAGGGAGAAGAGAGAGAAACTGAGAGGAGGAAGAGAGGGAGGAGAAAGAGAGAGACAGAGAGGAGGGAGAGAGAGGAGATATATGGAGAGATAAGGAAGGGGAAATGATGAGGGAGAGAGGATAGAGAGAGGAGAGAGACATGGAAAGGAGGGAGAGAGGGAGGAGAGAGGACGAGAAAGAGAGGAGGGAGAGAGAAAGGAGAGAGACATGGAAAGGAGGGAGAGAGGGAGGAGAGAGATAGACACAGGGGAGGGAGAGAGAGAGGAGAGATTGGGAGGAAGAGAGTATAAAGAGACTGAGACAGAAAGGAGGGAGAGATAGAGAGGGAGAAGAGAGAGACAGAGAGGAGGGAGAGAGGGAGGAGAGAGAGAGAGAGAGAGAGATAGAGAGAGAGAGAGAGAGGAGATATATGGAGAGATAAGGAAGGGGAAATGATGAGGGAGAGAGGATAGAGAGAGGAGAGAGACATGGAAAGGAAGGAGAGAGGGAGGAGAGAGAGAGAGAGACAGAGAGGAGGGAGAGAGGGAGGAGAGAGAGAGAGAGAGAGATAGAGAGGAGGGAGAGAAGGAGAGGAGAGAGAGAGGAGGGGGGAGAGAGGAGAGATAGGGAGGGGGAGATAAGGAGGGAAAGAGGATAGAGAGGGGGGAGAGAGACAGAGAGGAGGTTGAGAGAGGAGAGAGAAAAAGAGACGGGGAGGAAGAGAGGATAGAGAGATGGAGAGGGGGAAGAGAGAGAAAGACAGAGAGGAGTGAGAGATAGGGAGGGAGAGAGACTGAGAGAAGAGAAGATGGAGAGGAGGGAGAAAGGGAGAGGAGAGAGAAAGAGGAGAAAGAGACATAGAGGAGGGATAGAAGCCGAGGAGAGAGAGTGAGATAAAGAGACAGAGAGGAGAGAGAAGGAGAGATTAGGAGGAAGAGAGGATAAAGAGAAAGAGACAGAGACAGAAAGGAGGGAGAGATAGAGAGGGGGAGAGAGCGAGAGACTGAGAGGAAGGAGGGGGAGAGGGAGAAGAGAGAGAGGCAGAGATGAGGGAGAGAGGGAGGAGAAAGAGATAGAGAGACAGAGAGGAGGGAGAGAGAGGAGATAGATGGAGAGATAAGGAAGGGGAAATGATGAGGGAGAGAGGATAGAAAGGGGGAGAGAGCTAGAGACTGAGGCGGAAGGAGGGGGATAGAGAGAGATAGATACTGAGAGGAGGGAGAGAGGGAGAAGAGAGAGAGACTGAGAGGAGGAAGAGAGGGAGGAGAAAGAGATAGAGAGACAGAGAGGAGGGAGAGAGAGAGAGACAGACAGACAGGAAGGAGAGAGGGAGAGAGGGAGGAGAGAGAGAAAGAGAGGAGGGAGAGAAATGAGAGATAGGAAGGGGAGATAAGGAGGGAGAGAGGATAGAGAAGGGGAGAGAGACGGAGAGGATGGAAAGAGAGGAAAGAGAGACAGAGAGGAGGGAGAGAGAGAGAGGAGAGAGAAGGAGAGATTGGGAGGAAGAGAGGATAAAGAGACAGAAAGGAGGGAGAGATAGAGAGGGGGGATAGCGAGAGACTGAGAGGAAGGAGGGGGATAGAGAGAGAGAGATACTGAGAGGAGGAAGAGAGGGAGAAGAGAGAGAGACTGAGAGGAGGAAGAGAGGGAGGAGAAAGAGATAGAGAGACAGAGAGGAGGGAGGGAGAGGAGATATATGGAGAGATAAGGAGAGGGAAATGATGAGGGAGAGAGGATAGAGAGGGGGAGAGAGATGGAGAGGACGGAAAGAGAGGAAAGAGAGACAGAGAGGAGGTAGAGAGAGAGAGGAGAGAGAAGGAGAGATTGGGAGGAAGAGAGGATAAAGAGACAGAGACAGAAAGGAGGGAGAGATAGAGAGGGGGAGAGAGCGAGAGACTGAGAGAAGGAAAGAGGATGTAGGAAGAGATAGAGAGACAGAGAGGAAGGAGGGGGATAGAGAGAGAGATACTGAGAGGAGGGAGAGAGGGAGAAGAGGGAGAGAGACAGCGAGGAGGGAGAGAGGGAGGAGAGAGAGAGACAGAGAGAGAGAGAGAGACAGAGAGGAGAGAGAGAGAGACAGAGAGAAGGGAGAGAGGGAGGAGAGAGAGACAGAGAGGAGGGAGAGATGGAGAGGAGGGAGAGAAGGAGAGGAGAGAGAGGAGGGGGAGAGAGGAGAGAGAGAGGAGGGGGAGAGAGGAGAGATAGGGAGGAGGAGATAAGGAGGGAAAGAGGATAGAGAGGGGGAAGGAGAGAGAGATGAGAGAGAGACAGAGAGGAGGTTGAGAGAGGAGAGAGAAGAAGAGATGGGGAGGAAGAGAGGATAGAGAGATGGAGAGGGGGAAGAGAGAGAAAGACAGAGAGGAGTGAGAGATAGGGAGGGAGAGAGACTGAGAGATAGGGAGGGGGAGATAAGGAGGGAAAGATGATAGAGAGGGGGAGAGAGATGGAGAGAGAGACAGAGAGGAGTGAGAGATAGGGAGGGAGAGAGACTGAGAGATGTGGGAGAGAGAGGGAGGAAGGAGAGAGGGAGGAAGTAGAGATGAAGGAGAAAGAGAGCAGGGTGAGAAGGAGGAGAAAGAGAGACAGAGACGAGGGAGAGAGAGAGGAGGGAGAGAGGGAGGAGAGAGAGAGAGGGACAGAGAGGAGGGAGAGAGAGGAGAGATAAGGAGAGATATAAGGAAGGGTGATAAAGAGAGAGGATAGAGGGGGGAAAGAGACGAGAGAGAAGCAGACACCTGCTCACTCAGCATCACCTGCTTCAAATTAATCAACTAATTTAATACACACAAAAAAATAACAATTTCAGTCACTAACAATTTTTCTTTTACTCTCACACATTTATCTCACCTTCTCCGTACACGTACACACTGTGTCGAAATGCACTCTCACTTTTTTTTCTCTTCCTCATCTACTACTGCCTCTCTCTCAGACTTTCATTTGCAGCCTATCCATATCACACCCCAATACTATAACCATCTCACCTTCCTTGCTTTCCTCTCCTCTTCTCTGCTCCCACGAGCTCCTCTCCCTCCTCCAATCACAATATCATCCGCTCCCCAACACCCATAAGTAGAAACATCACTGTAAGTCCCACTCCCATATACTCTCACTCTCACTCCTCCTTCTGCTAGCTGCTGGAGACATATCCCCTAACCCAGGTCCATCCCTCATTTCTACCTGCTTTCAGCCACACTCTACTCCAAGGGCAGAAAACACCAGAGAAACACAGAATTTGATACCCATCACTTGTCACAAACCCTCAACTCTACCTGTGTTCTCTGGAACACACAATCTATCTGCAATATACTCACTTTCACTCACGACCTTTTCACTACCAACTCCCTCAATCTACTGGCTCTTACTGAAACCTGGCTCTCCTCTTCTGATACTGCCTCCCCTGCAGGACTCTCGCATGGGGGTTTTCACCTCAGTCACACACCTAGACCTGGGAACAAACAAGGTGGTGGTGTGGGTGTATTACTTCCTTCTCGCTGTACGTTTGACCTCATACCCCCTGTCCCATCCCTCCAATTTTCGTCTTTTGAAGCTCATACTATCCGCCTCTTCTCTCCTATCTTTCTACATGTTGCCGTGATCTATCGCCCCCAGGCACTCCCTCTCAATTTCTCAATCACTTTTCCACCTGGCTCCCACACTTTCTTTCTTCCGACATTCCCACACTGATACTTGGTGACTTCAACATTGCCATTGACACCCCCACCTCCTCAGCAGCCTCCAAACTGCTTGCACTCACCTCTTCCCTCGGCCTCTCACAACTTACAGATTCTTCAACTCAACGTGCTGGACACTCTCTTGACCTTATTTTTACCAATATTACCCATACCTCCAACCTAGTAATCCACCTCTCCCTCTATCTGACCATCACCTCCTTACCTTCAACATCACCACATCTTCCTCCCATTACTCTTCTTCAACCCCAGCCACAATAACCCACAGAAACCTGCTAGAACTTGACCCTACACAACTCTCCACTGCGCTCCAACCTCTTCTCAGCACTATCACCAACCTCAACTGCCCTGACACTGCCACCTCACACTACAACTCTACTCTCTCTTCCACCCTTAACACCCTTGCCCCCATAAATACACGCAGTTGCCCTCAATCTCATCCACAACCATGGCCCACTACACACACACGTTACATTCAGAAGTGCTCCTGCACTGCTGAACGACTATGGAGGAAATCACGCTCCGCAGCAGATTTTCTTCACCACAAGTTTATGCTACGTTCCTACTCCTCTGCCCTCAACCTGGCCAAACAGCAGTAATTTACATCACTAATATCACCTCTGTCCTCTAACCCAAAACGTATTTTTGCCACTTTCAATACTCTCCTCCGCCCACCACCTCCCCCCATCCCTTCCTGTCTCATGGCTGAAGACTTTGCCAACCATTTTACACATAAAATTCAATCTATCCACAATGAACTCTCCTCTCACCGTGGCTCACACACTCCACTCTCTCAACTAACTCAACTAACCAACAACACCCAATCTACTCGCCTCTCCATTCCCACAGCCACTCTGAACTACTTTACCTCTGCAACAGAAGATGAAGTCTCCATCCTAATATCATCCTCTCACCTCACCACCTGTCCTTCAGATCCTATTCCATCTCAGCTCATCCCTTCCCTCTCTACTACACTAATCCCAGCTCTCACACACATCTTCAACCTTTCCCTAAGCACTGGCACATTTCCATCATCTCTAAAACATGCCATAATTACACCCACTCTCAAGAAACCATCATCCAATTCTGACGTTGCATCTAACTATCACCCTATCTCTCTACTTCCCCTGGCTTCCAAACTGCTGGAGCGGCTCATCTATACCCGCCTTACCAGTTTCATCTCCTCTAACTCTCTTCTGGACACTTTCCAATCCGGCTTTAGGGCCCCAACACTCCACTGAGAGTCACCAATGACGTGCTCACCGCGAAGTCTAAAGGCCACTTTTCTATTTTGCTTCTTCTGGATCTCTCTGCCTCCTTTGACACAGTTGACCATCCGCTTCTACTCCACATTCTCTCCTCCCTCGGCATTCGAGACACTGCTGATCCAAGAACAATCATTTAGCGTCTCCTTCTCCGGCACATCTTCTTCTCCTCACCCCCTGTCTATTGGCATACCCCAAGGATCAGTCCTAGGCCCCCTCCTCTTCTCCATCTACACATTCTCACTTGGCACCCTAATAAACTCTTTTGGGTTCCAGTACCATCTCTATGCAGATGACACCCAAATCTACCTCTCAGCACCAGATCTATCCCCCTCTCTTCTAGCACACGTCTCTGACTGCCTCTCTAGTATATCCTCTTGGATGTCCGCCCACCATCTGAAACTCAACATGTCTAAGACTGAACTCTTAATCTTCCCACCCTCAACTACAGCTTCAATTCCTCACATCTCTCTCTCTGTCAATAATGCCATCATCACTCCCACCTCCCAAGCCTGTTGTCTGGACCCTGCCCTCTCTTTCATCCCACACATACAGTCTCTAACCAAATCCTGTCTTTTCCATCAAAAAAACATATCCAAAATACGCCATTACCTTACACAAGACACTAATAAGATTCTAATACACTCTCTCATCATTTCTGGACTAGACTATTGCAACTCGCTCCTTGTTGGCCTGCCAATCACTCGCCTCTCCTCACTTCAATCCATAATAAATGCCTCTGCCAGACTCATCTTCAGTACACATCGTTCAGTGACAGCAGCTCCTCTTTGTCACTCACTCTACTGGCTTCCCTTAGCCTCCAGAATAACATTTAAAATCTTGACCCTAACTTACAAAGCCCTCAACAACAGCGCACCCCCATTCATCTCTGCTCTCATCTCCAAATACTCCCCCACACGCCCTCTTCGTTCTGCTAACAACTTTCTTCTTTCTACCACTCTTGTCACCTCCTCTCACTCCCACCTCCAGGACTTTTTTTGCCCCTTTTCTTTGGAGCTCCTTGCCTTGCTTCACCAGACTATCCTCCTGCCTTAAATCCTTCACAATATCAATAAAAAAGCACCTCTTTAAAGAAGCCAATAACCTTTCTCCCTAACATGCTCAGCACTACTCTCTCCCTACTGTACCACATACACACTTCAACCTTTAGATTGTAAGTCTGCGAGTTTCAATCCTGCGCAGTGCTTTAGAGAAAGTGCTATGGACACCGGATTCCAAGCTCAAAGACAGGGTCGTCCATTCTTTGCAATGTGTGAATCTTGAACTTGTCATTGCCTGTAACTTAACTTATGTATAGCGCTACAGAATATGTTGGTGCTTTACAAATAAACAATAATAATAATAATCTCCAAGTCTTGGCTGAAAGAATTCAGATGGAGGAGTCAAGATTGCCTGACAACAATGTGTAGTAGACAATTAGAAAGGAGAGGTTAAGGTGAGAGGAAGTTCTGTAAACTCATCTAACCTACACACAGGTGACCAGACTGAATAGTATAAATACACAGGGAAGAGTGCCGAGAGAAAGAAAAGAGACAACAAAGTGTGTATGTGTCTGAGAGAGAGAGAGAAAAAGAGAAAGAGAGAGTTACAATGTAATCGACAAAGAGACACTTAATCTAAGTTTATAAATACCACTTCTCTCTCTTTCTCTCCATAAATTCTCACCCCTCTCTATTTCTATATCTCCTTGGATTGGAGAGCTCAGGTGAAGAAGAGACCTGTGAGATTTAGAAAACTAGGTACCGTTGAAGAAGAGACCAGGGATGTTTGGAAAGCTTTGTATAGGTATGCATGTAGAGGAGACCTGTGAGGGTTGGAGAGATCTGTACAAGTAAGGAATATACCATTGAGGTATGGAGAGCTCTGGACATGTGAAGAAGAGACACTGAGGTCTGTTTATGGGAAGAAGACACCTGCATGGGTTGGAAAGCTCCGTACTGGTGAGGAATAAACCATTGAGGTATGGAGAGCTCTGGACATGTGAAGAAGAGACACTGATGTCTGTTTATGGGAAGAAGATACCTGCAAGGGTTGGAAAGCTCTGTACAGGTGAGGATATACTAGTGAGGTATGGAGAGCTCTGGACATGTGAAGAAGAGACACTGAGGTCTGTTTATGGGAAGAAGACACCTGAAGGTTTGGAAAGCTCTGTACAGATGAGGAATAAACCAGTGAGGTATGGAGAGCTCTGGACATGTGAAGAAGGGGCACTGAGGCCTGTTTATGGGAAGAAGACACCTGCAAGGTTTGGAAAGCTCTGTACAGGTGAGGAATAAACCAGTGAGGTATGGAGAGCTCTCAACATGTGAAGAAGAGACACTGAGGGCTGTTTATGGGAAGAAGACACCTGCAAGGGTTGGAAAGCTCTGTACAGGTGAGGAATAAACCAGTGAGATATGGAGAGCTCTGGACATGTGAAGAAGGGAAACTGAGGTCTGTTTATGAGAAGAAGAGACCTGCAAGGGTTGGAGAGATCTGTACAGGTGAGGAATAAACCAGTGAGGTATGGAGAGCTCTGGACATGTGAAGAAGGGACACTGAGGTCTGTTTATGAGAAGAAGAGGACCTGCAAGGGTTGGAAAGCTCTGTACAAGAAACATTTGCCATGTGAGATTTGGACAGCTCTTTATTCATGAAGATTTTTAAGATGAGACAATCATCTCCAAATCATTGATACAATTTTGAGCCCACCCAATATCAGAAATGTGGGGTAAATGTATAATGTATAAAAGCCATAAAAGTTTTTTTTAGACCCAGATAACAAAGGACACCTTGTAAGGTTTAGGGAAGTTCCCCAGTCCAGCCACTTCTGGGGCAAGGTCTAAGTCCTCTAGTGGCACAGGAGACTTCAGGTCAAAGTTCTGCAGGATCGTGATGAACAGAAGGAAGAGCTCCATCCGGACAAAGGCTTCCCCGAGGCAGACCCTCTTCTTATTGACTCGATATATTAAATAAATAAGATCCCAAATGATTATTAATCCTAAAGACATGTGCACAATACACTCTTATCAATAATGTAAGCTCAACAAGGTATAATGGCTACTGTAGTAATCTGAGTATTAGCAACAACTTTCCTCAACTATTCAAGCTGCAAATGTTTAATTTCAGAATGATTCGAGACATTTATGGAAGTACCAACCAGACAATGACTCACCGACATGGGCAATGGCCTAGGGTGAGCTTGCTCCATGGTATTTCCATAGACTAGAAACAGCATTCAGGCACCGTCCAGGTGGAGTCTTTGAATAAACTTTAGTTGTACAGCTTTAATTACAAATACTCGTCAATCCCCACCTAGCTCTGCCAAACCTTCCCATTTGAACACCCTGGTCAACCCTAAACATAACACAAACTTTAGTAGAATGGTGGAACCAAGTATAGCCTATCCCTCAAAAATTGGCTAAAAGAGTCTCAGTATTCCAGACAATCATCATGTAGAGAATACAAAATAATACTGTCAAATAATCCAAATGAAATATACTTACATACATATTCAATATGACCTGGACTTTATATCCCAGTTGTCCCAATAAGGAGGCATGAAACCATTTGTAATGGATCTCCTGGCACCCCGACCGGGTACCTCCGTTGATAGACGCGTCCTAGCTTGCGTCGAGGCCTACAAGCACCGCACCGGACTCCACAACCACCACAGACTCCACAACCGCCGTAGCTTAACTGGAGCCGCGCCGTCTTCCTTCCACCCTGTATGAATCTCCAGCATCCAGGACCGTGTGGGGAACACCTCTCCTCCGAGGAGAGCACATCAGGAACAAGCGTTCAGTAGTTACAGCTCAAGGGAGTATGCAAAAGCATAGCAATCCCCAGTGTGATATAGCAATCCCCTCAAATAACGAGATGAGACTACGTTTTGAAGGGTCAAGTAGAACTATCCTTTAATGACAGGGGATCTCCTTTTATGCAATGGTGCCCTCTGAAGGGCTACACCCACATAATTATCACAGCCAATTAGATACATGGTTCAACCCCCACGTCTCCTCCCCTCAGATAACAGGTAACACAATTAAAACAGACACAATTTTAACCACATTCTGGATGTACCCCAAAAACAGGGGATACACCTTTAAGTCCAGCACCGTTCAATATCTCTCACCCAGGGGAATAACATATAAAAAAATGGCATGAATCAGACCAGGGGTTCAAAAGTTAGTAAAAGTATGTTTTTCACATAACACACAGACATGTCACATATCCCCCACACAATACACATATAGGACAATAGGTGTGGTCACCCCTCCCTGAGGCAACTTGATATAATCAGACAATGATTAAATCAGCCTTCTTTGTTCTTATCTGAGAATGAAAACAGTTTATACAATCGACTTTTCTTATCTGTAACAGGATTATCTATTAGCCTAGTAGCTTTGATATTCTGAGCCAATATATTCTGTAGAGCATAAAACAACATATCTACAGTACAGCAATGTGATCATATTTTAACCAAGAATTAAATAATCATAAAACAGGGTAAAACAGTGATGGGTTCCGTTACAGCTGGGGTCTGAGCGCATAAAACTACCGAGTAGCGCTCAGATCCTCTTCACACAGTTCAATTGCCATGTAGCTAAAGTCTTTCCCATAGTCTTTCATTATATGAATGGGCTCCATGGCATAGCTTTCTGTGGTATCATGGTTCACACAGGGCAAGTACCGAATGACCCCCCTGTATGTAAAGGGCCAGAATGAGTGACATACACTCTGGTATGGCCGAATACTGTGTTTGAAGGGCAATATGTACCAGGGCCATAGTCGCAGGGCAGGAGGCTGGCAAACAGTCCTCTCCAAGACAAAGTGGCGAAGGGCACTTCGTCACACCATTGTTCTTCTTCAGTTCCCCGTTTTGATCCAGAAAGTTTTTAGGGTTGAATTCATCAGGATAGGGGAAACAGGATGGATCTCTGAGAACCGAGGTGAGCATTGGAAACACGTTGGTGTCCTATAAATAAGAAGATACAGTGACATGGGAAAAATTATCTTCTCATTGTTGTGTTATTGTCATCTTGGAGTGGTTGGTATTGTCAGTTTCATAGCACCCACCTATCACTATGCAAGTAACCCACTGGACTATGGAAGGCTATCTCTAATGGTATAGTATGGTGCTTCTTTCATTTATTTGAGAGAAATTATCGGGCCAATGAAGTGAAGATCAGTTGTTGGAAGAATAAGGGTGTTAAATAACTGACTAGTTGAGTAAAGGTTAAGTGTTTACATTTGTGAACATCCACCTTGGGTATTGTGTATCCTCTAAACTTGACGTCATAAGGTGTTTTCATTGGAAGGCCCATTGGAATGAGGTCAACGTATCTCTGGATGTCATACATCACGGCATCTGTGTATGGCATTGGGCTCCGGTCCTGAAGGTTCGGGTGTCGGTTTCCACCAATGACTCTATCAATCTCAACATGGACCTTTGATGATAATGAGAGCTAAACCTTTTGTGAGGATGAGATATCACATTATGTTGACCATTAATCTATGTTTTTATCTTTAATTATTTTTCCAAATTTTTTGAGCATCAACTATCGTGTAATTTACTAATTATTACACAATTATATAGGTCACAATCCTTAGAAGAATCATTGACTGTCTTACGATTTCAAACATTGCTTACCTAGAACATCTGAATGCTTCATGAGAATTAAGAGAGAATATGTAAGGGTGGTACTGATGGTATCGACCCCAGCAAAGAAGATCTGTAGGGTGCTGAAGCTCAGATTTGTCATGGTGTACTCTCTGTTTGGATTGTTTTTTTCCAGGGAAAGGAAAGTAAAAGTGGATGAGAAGATCAATCTACTCACATAAAAATATTGGAATTGGAAAAGTTGTAGACTAGAAGACGGACCAGTGGTTTGAACATAAGACAGAAATAATAGTGCCATTTAAGGCTAAATAAACTCCATTTTAATAAGGAAATACTGAATGTAGTCTCTTGGGTTATTTGGGTCGAGGGTCTTCCTATTCAACTAAATCCTACTATCTATGAACTGAAGAAGCTTCTCCATACACCATCTTCTTGTGGCTCCCGGGAAGTATCCTCATAATCATGGGGAACATGTCAAAAATCTAAAACGGAATGAATTAAGATTAAAGAATCACCCAGGGCTCGCATCACCCCAGTGTCTCATCGCGTCTTCCGCATGTGTCCGCCCAGCATATGCTAATGATGTGGAGCGCATGTGACGTCCCGTCATTAGCATATGCCCGGGCGGACAGCCGGAAGAGGCGATGGAGAGCAGAGAACAGCAGGAGCTCAACGGATCAAGGTAAGTTAAGGGACGGCGGGGGGGGGGGGGAATTGGAGAGGGAGAAATGGATGAGGAGGGAGGAGGATGATAAGGGGAAAGGGAGGGAGCAGGAAAAAGACACGAGGGTGAGGGAGGTAGAGACACAGGGGAGAGAGGGGGGGAGAGACACAAGGGAGGGAGAGCAGGGCAAAAAGACACAGAGGTAGTAGAGGGGAAAATAGGCAGTCGAGGGAGAGGGGAGGAAAGACACAAGGAGGGAGAGGAGGAGGTAAATGACACACAAGGGAGGGAGAGGAGGGGGAAATGAGACACACGTGAGGGGGAGGAGTGGGGAAATGAGACACAAGGGAGGGAGTGGAGGGGGAAATGAGACACAAGGGGGAGAGGAGACACAAGAGAGGGAGAGGGGGAAATGAGACACAAGGGAAGGAGAGGAGGTGGGAAGAAGACACAAGGGAAGGAGAGGAGGGGAAAAAGGAGACACAAGGATGGGAGAGGAGTGGGCATAGGAGACACTAGAGAGAGGGAGAGAAGGGGAAAAGAGACACAAGGGAAGGAGATCAAGGGGCAAAGGAGACAAAAGGGAGGGAGAGGAGGGGGAAATGAGACACAAAAAAGGGAGAGGGGGAAATGAGACACAAAGTAGGGAGAGGAGGGGTGAAATGAGACACAAGGGAGGAAAAGGAGGGGGGTGAGACACAAGGGGGGATAAGACACAAGGGAGGGAGATGAAGGAGCAAAGGAGACAAAAGGGAAGGAGAGGGGGAAAGGAGACAAGGGGGAAAGGAGACACAAGTGAGGGACAGGAGTGGGGAAAGGAGACACAAGGGAGGGATAGGAGAGGGAAAGAGACACAAGGGAGGGAGAGGAGGGGGAAAGAGCTACAAGGGAGGGAGAGGAAAGGGAAAAGAAGACACAAGGGAGGGAGAGGTGGGGGAAAAAGACCCAAGGGAGTGAGAGGAGGGGGAAAGAAGACAAAAGGGAGGAAGAGGAGAGTGGAAATGAGACACAAGGGAGGGAGAGTAGGGAAGAAAATAGACACAAGGGAGGGAGAGGGGAAATGAGACACAAGGGAGGGAGAGGTGGGGAAAAGGAGACACAAGGGAGGGAGAGGAGTGAGGAAAGGAGACACAAGGGATGGAGAGGAGGGGGAAGGAGACACAAGGGAGGGAGAGGAGGGGGAAATAAGACACAAGGGAGGAAGTAGACAGCGGGAGAAGCTTGCAATGAGCGCAGGCAATTTTATTGCTGTCATTTTTGACAGGCAAGTCACTAGTATAATATATGTATATTAACATTGTGTACATTTTAAAATACATTGAGAAATGTGGGGTGGTATTTTGTCTTAAATGTTTTCAAAAAGTTACATTGTTAATTTTTATAATCTTATTTTATTGTTATAATTTCAAATATTTTAAATAAAACATAAAATAAATCTCATCCATATTCATCATTATTTAGAGATCTGATAACATAAAAAGTAGCTTAATCTTGGATGTTGTCATGGAACTGAACCATCCTACCGGGGGATATTTGGGCCTGTATGGCTTCCCTTGGATATTTCTTACCTTGCCCCCACGATGAACTTACGTTCACAAACGCCTCATGTATACAGGACAAAAGGCTATTAAGTCCTTCGGTCTCATATTCGCATTGATTGCCAAACATAAGGAGAAAACAATATTACAAGTGGCCTGGTAAAAGGTACTGGCGAGGATTCAAAATGGAGTCTAGAATACAAGAAAAGTCATGAGAATTCACATGGTTTCACAGAATATTATTCATGCACCTTCATAAATGTTGTGAATATTTGGATGGTAAACCCAATGAGCCAACCGTAAAAATCTTTGATGATTGACGTACAACAAACAATGACATCAGCATTGTTTTATACCTAGAAATATGGTCAAGGAACACTGGTGTAATGAATCATGGACACTTCATTCGGAGTAAACTTGGGAAATAAAGTCATTAAGAGCTCATGTTCTTTCCCCATGTTGCTGGTGAATGAACTATAAACTCACCATGATTTTTATAGTATGGGTATCTCACCTCGAGCTAGGAAATCATCTCCTCTATCGACCAGAATTTCCTTCACCGTTTTGTAGCCGGTGACCACCACCACAGGTCGGGATCCCATGTAGACTGTGTACACATCACCATATTTTTCCCTCAACTACATAAAGAAGAAGGTCATTGGGTATTTTGAATATTTCAGTTAATAGACTTTTCCTTTAAGTACAGAAACTGTTTTTGATTTTCATTTGGGGTGGCTTCTCACCAACTTACCTTCATCAGAGATTTTACCATTCCTCCTGGGGTAATTTGTAGGATGTTCCCCAAAATTGGAAGTAGTGTGGGTCCTGGAGGAGGTTCCTTCTCTTCCATACTATCTTAAACATCAAGAAAAGGACAAGTTTGGAGATGCAGAGAGTGAAAAGAAGAGTCAGATCCACTGAGATTTCCATGGTCCAATCCACAAGTTCACAAGTCGATGACAGGTTAACTTGCACCACGTGAGCCAGGAGAGACTGACTCATCTCTTTACATAGTGGGGAACACAAAAAGCTGTGGGTGGAGCAATAACCATAAAGAGCAGGTTTCAGATATGCTGATGGATCAATCTGAAAAATACCAAGGTTAACGATAGATAGATGGACGGACGGTCGAGTTGCCAGAAAGAAGCCATTACTGTGCTAATGCCACAAAAAAGCCTGGTTACAATATGCAGACAACACCTTGACATGCCTTACAGACTCTGGCACTCTGTAATTTGGAGTGATGAGACCAAAATAGAGCTTTATGGTCACAACCATAAGCACTATGTTTGGAGAGGGGTCAACAAGGCCTATAGTGAAAAGAATACCATCCCACCTGTGAAGCATGGTGATGGCTCACTAATGTTTTGGGGGAATCTTGTGAAAATTGATAGCATTCTTCTGCATGAAGGCTGTGCATGGGAAGCTCTTGGACTTTCCAGCATGACAATGAACCTAAGCACAAGGCCAAGTTGACCCTCCTGTGGTTACAGCAGAAAAAGGTGAAGGTTGTGGAGGGACCATCACAGTCTCCTGACCTTAAAATCATCGAGCCACGCTGGGGAGATCTCATACGTGCGGTTCATGCAAGACGACCAAAGACTTTGCTTGATCTGGAGGCATTTTGCCAAGTAGAATGGGCAGCTATACGACCTGCAAGAATTAGGGACCTCATAGACAACTATCACACAAGACTGCACGCTGTCATTGGTGCTAAAGGGGGCAATACACAGTATTAATAACTAAGGGTGTATAAACTTGTTATCAGGGCCATTTGGGGCATTTCTGTTATCATTATGATTTAAAAAGGAGTAAAACATCTATGTGATAATAAATGGCTTCATATGATCACTATCCTTCAATAAAAGATCTAGCACTGCCTAGCGTTGTTAGTGTAAGTTTTTACTTTTTTGGCCATTGTGTATTTTGTAAGTCTGACGTTGTTTGTGTGCGTTACTGTCTTCGGGGTTGTGTATTTTCTAAGTTCTGCATGCCTGGTGTTGCAGAGCCTCGTTTTCATACAGTTTCAGAAATGTTACGTTTTTCTTCCAACATTTTTTTCCTCGCTTAGCCAATTTTCGTTTCATGAAAAACGCTAAATATGGCTCCCATTAGTTTGCAACTTCACTCCCAGGCTTCCTGGCTCTCCCCCTGTGCTGTGTGTGTGTGTTATTATTATTTTTGTTGATTGTCTGTGTTTTCGAGTTACGCTTTTGCATTCTAAGTCCCGCTTACCTCAACTGCTCGCCTTCGTTCCCGAGGCACGCAGTGCAATGAGCGCCTTTGTTGCTCATTGCAACCAAAGTTCTGGGTGCCTCAACTGCTGCCTTGCTTTGCAAGGCTCGCAGTGGAATGAGCGCCTTTAGCGCTCATTGCATCCTAAGTCTTGCGTGCGTCAGTGGCTCGCCTTGCTTCGCAAGGGACACAAAAGCGTGACCAACATCTCAAACGTTCCCAACACGGACAACTGTATATGTTTGGGTGTGCTACAGGAGTGTGATAGATATTTTATATATTAAGGTAAGTGAGATAAGTTTCTTTAAACAGATGTATTTTAGTCAGGTGTCGAAGGATTTGAGGCAGGAGGAGTCTAGTGGAGCGAGGCAAGGAGTCCCAGAGAATAGGGGCAGCAAAAGAGAAGTCCTTAAGGTAGGAGTGGAACAAGGTGATAAGGGAGGAGAAAAGAAGAATGTCATTAGAAGAGAGAATAGGCCAGGTTGGGGAGTACTTTGAGACAAGAGCAGAGATATAAGGGGATGCATCGTTGTTGAGGGCTTTATACGTACATGATGTTACATTTTATTTCTGGAGGTCATGAGAAGCAGCAGATACTAAGTGTAAGTGTGGTAAATGAGTCTAGCAAAGGTGTCATTATGGACTGGAGTGGGGACAAACAATTGATGGGGAGGCCAGCAAGGAGAGAGTTGCAGTAGTTGAGGCGAGATATGATGAGACAATGTATTAGAATTTTAGTTATATGGGGGAATAAATAGAGGCCAGGGTCCAGTAGAACTTCAAGACAAAGGATCAAGGAGGTGGCAGTGATGATGTCAAGATGACAGATATTTGAGGAGTGGAAGATGTAGCAGAGGGTGGGGGGATGATTAGAAGCTTAAAGTGACTAGAAGTTATTCAAGCACAAGGTGCTTCAAACAAATATTAGCCCAGGAGGGTCTTCTTTGATCAAACTCATCTATCCTACTTGACAAGTAGAGCGTGGAAAGGTGGCAATTCCCAATCCATCCCTCCAATCAGCACATTTTCTAAAACCAGTCCCACCTAGCCTTGTCCCATCTCCTGTTTTCTGTGGCTTCACAAAATGTGAAGTTAATTGTGCTCTATACCCAAGTGTCAAAGCCATACTCAATAATTCTTAGTGCAAGTTTTTTTTTTTTTTCTTAAAAATTGTGCATTCTTTGTTTATTCTTTGTAAATCCAAAGACCTGATCAACAAGAGGGCATAGCAGCCAAAGTTACAGGTAAGACATGCTTCCTCAACGAGGGACAACATACATCTTGTAGGACCGTGGTTTTGACCCATTGGTTTTTGGTTCTGGAGTAATCTCAATGTCCTTCACATCTACTGTAGGTTTCAAGATGAACTTCTGCAAGATGGTGGTGAGGAGTAGGAAGATCTCCATCCGAGCCAAACCTTCACCGGCACAAGCTCGTTTTCCTTGAACGAGACAGTGGCATAAAAGACATTATGAAGAAAAGAGTGGAACAGAATGTCGTATCAAGACAATGACATATTAATACCAAGATAATATGATTATGATACTGAATACTAAATCGGAACAAATCAAAACAAGATGGAAGAGAAAATGACATGAAGTTAAGCTGCATCAAGAGAAAGGAACATTATTACTCAGAGAAGACCATATTAATACATGCCATATCAATAATATGGAATAGACAGAAGACCATGTCAAAGTAAGAACATATTAAGAGAAGTTGACAACAAGAAAATCTTGAGGGCTTCTTATGATGCATGTTTGCCAAAATATCAAGATGTACACACCGTAATTATACATTTATAGTAAGATATTTAACATATTGTGTCTATAGATTGTTTGGTCAATAACCTTGATCCATAAATCAAATATTGTAAGACGGCAACGCCTGAGATATCAAAAACACTTTTCTTACCTGCGGCAAATGGCATAAAAGCATCATTTCTCTTAAAGTGACCTTTATCATCAAGGAAATGCCCCGGGTCAAATTGATGAGGGTTCTTGAAATGTTTGGGATCCTTCAGAACGGATGTGAGCAAGTACATGACTGTAGTGCCCTAAAATAAAACTCAAAATGAACTAATGGCAATGATATTTGTAATAGGTCAAATATCAAGTTAAACCCACCTGTTCATAAGCAGACCAACGACCTTCCAATTCTCGTACTTTCTCCCTATAGATCTATCCATCAACAAGTCCTCTAATCTCAAATTTCTTCCACCCTTGCTAACTTTTACATTATAAGTTCTCACAAGGGCAGGTCCCTCATCTCCACCTGTACTAATGTATATAAACAAATATGGCGTATGGTCTTATGTTGACTGTCTTCAAATGTGTTTATTATACCCTAATCTTAACCCTAACTCCCATCCCTAACCCGAAGATACTATGGTATCTGATGGAGCTCTACAAATGAAACATAATAATAATAATAGTAATCATTATCTAACCTTGGGAATGTTATATCCTCTAAAGGTTGTGTTTTTACTGGCTGCATGGGCAAGTCCAACAGGGGCAATATCAGCAAATCTTTGAGTTTCATGGATCACAGCATCTGTATATGGCATCTTGCTCCGATCCTCCACTGATGGTTGACGTTCTCGGCCAATTACTTGATCAATCTCTTCGTGGACTTTCTCTGAAGCCAAGTAAGGGAAGCAAAGCCATCATTAGAATTATACCTCTTAAAAAACAAAAAACTTTTTATTTTTACTCTAGCGCATTTTTTTCACATTAATCCTAAAGTTTCAACCATCCAACCTCCAATCATGATTCTTCTTGCATTCATCTTTTTCTGGAAGATACTTTCCTACTGAACTCTGTAAAATCATTTGGTATATTTGAAGGTTTCTATCATGGTTCTCCTCTACCTTCTCTCTGAACTAATCCATATAACATGCTACTGGTAACTATCAATTTCTCTGACTGAATTCCATTAACTATGACTCTCTTACACCTATCTTTTAGCCATTGTCCCAACGTTTGAAACCACCACTAGACTATCAAGATAAATAATTAGCTAATTGCATGGGAAAGTGTCTACTAAATCTAGATAAGCTACATCTACTGGTCCACCCTGGTCTATCAATATATGTAAATAAATGAAAAAAGAATCTAGATATGACCAACCAGCACAAAACCAATGCTGCCTATAATTTTTCTCTCAATTATAGTGTTTTATTGGTCCCTTAGACGGGTTGGACAATGACAGTTGAGTTGACTTGGAGCTAAGTTGAGCTATCAGGTTACCTTGTATGTCAGGAAATTTGAGCAGAATTAGGAAGGCGTATGTTAATGTCGTACTCGTGGTCTCGGTTCCGGCAAAAAATAAATCGTCAATAATGGCTATTAAATTCTCATTATTAAATTCAGTGTTTGGATTGTTCTTCTCCTGTAGAAAGTTAATCAGAATTGAGAAAAAAACACCATTGCCCATTGGACCACACATTTAGAACAACATTATAGTCAACATCTGATATCTGCTCTGCACCATCAGAGAGAACTAGGAATATCATTTGGAAACATTTTTTTAATTGATTAGACACTCAATTTCACACACTAGGCCACACTTTCCCAATGTTTTCCAAGTAGAAAAAGAACAATACAACTAATATAGAGCTAATACTGGAAATGGAAGAGTTCCTTCGTAGCCTATTCTAATAAGTGCCAGAGGTAAACCTTTCCCATGTTTTTCCACCCCTAACCGATGGTGAAGAGCACATACAGTGACTTCAGTTTCTCATTGATTATTTACCTCTTCCATCTTTATGAGGAAACAATCAAGTAAGTCTCTTGGACAGTTCATATCGATAGTCTCTCGATGAGACACTGTCATGTTCAGTAAAAATTCCTTTATGCCCTTAAAATGTTCGAAAATTTTTTGATGAGGTCCTGGCACACGGCACATTAAATTCGGAAAAAGAGCGAGAATCTGTACACAAGAATGAAATAGAAATATGAGACGATAAATAGTTTAGATATAAATATGTAGTATTAGAAAACTTGAAAATGTATTCTTTGTTTGCCCAATTTATTTACCATTCACAAAACTAACCTGCCCACTTGATGTGGATAAAAGCCTGCTCATCTCTTTAAGGTGGAACATGAGAGACATAAATGCCTCATCTTTGTAGTCAAACCTCTCACCAAAGACGATGGAGCAAATTATGGTGGAAACAGACAAACCCAGGATGTACGTTGGGTCAAAGGAGGAATCTGAAATTAGAATTGAAAAATTAGTTGTTACCATGGGTAATGATGTTCTCAGGTTCTCTGAAGGGTCTACAAGCTGGTAGACAAGAAAATTGTCTCAGTATGGGTTCATTGATCGGCTGTCTTCATAGCATATTTCTCTTCTTTTTTTAATGTTCACTTTCTATATTTGCCGACTGTCCTTCCATTACCATGATGTCTTTTTCCCATTATCCTGTTATCTGAGCAAATCAAATGTGAGCTTTCGCAACCAACCTTGGAACTTCCTGAACTCCTCTGAAAGACACTGAGCCTCCTCCTGGATTCTCTCTTCAAGACTTCTCTTCCCCATACCAAAGTTCCGCAAAGTCATAAGAGCAAATCGACGCATGGTCTTCCAACGCTCCCCACTGCTCATGATAACCCCTGAAAGTAGAACAAAGCAATAAACTTACTGGAGTCGATCTACTAGAATATGGCTCATAAAAGTTGATAAAAAATTTTAAATATTTTCTACCGTAATCTTTGAAGAACAGATTGGCAATCTCTGCTCCTCCACGGTGGCTAAATGAGTCATTATTGTCTAGAAGAACCTCTTTCACAGCATCATAGCCAGCCACCACAATCGTACGGCTACTCATCAGATACATGGTGTAGACAGGTCCATACTTCTCACTCATCTGTAGAGAGCAATATTTTTGGTTATCATCATTTCCAAACTAAGTATGCATAACAATCTGATACTCTCTGTTACAAAAGCTGTGCAGTAAAAGGGTATATGCAATAAAATAAACTCTCCACTCTTCGACACTTTGTAAAAGATTGGAGGAGCTTCAGTCTAAAGATGATAAGGCAACCCCCTATATCCTACTTAAAAGTTGTGAAAATTGGACCATTATAGTTGTCATTTAATGGATACTGAAACATCTAAATAATACGCTAGAAACCAACATATGCCAAATGTCTCCAATGTTCCCCAAAGAACCCATTTCCAAGACAAAAATAAACTTCTCTGTCAACTGAAGCTTTGATATGCAATGGTCTTCTGGCCAAAATCTGACTACACGACGGTGATGTAGTTTATTACGATCATTATTATGTTTACACTTTACATATAGAAGGCCAATAAATTCTGTAGTGCTACGGTTCCAGTTAACATATGGATAATATTTTAATGCTAATAATAAAATGAGTCAGTAGATTTATACATTTCAATTAGAATAGGACGAGGTGAGGCCCTACAATCTAAGAGGTACTTAGGGTGGTAGAGACAAGGGTTGAGAAGATTGGGTGGTGGGCGATTTTAAGAGTATGGTAGGCAGTGAGTTGAAATAACCAAAATAGATGGCTTTATCTCAACTTGTGGTTGACGGTCAAAGGATCTGTGTGGGAATTCCCAAGAGGTGGAGTGGCTGTAGAAAAGTCCTGTAGGTGGGCATAGATGGAGGTAATGAAGGAGTGTGAGTCAGAATGGAAGGGGCAGGATGGAGAGTATTTGGATTCAAGAGTTCAGCTATAGGAAGATGCACCCATTTTGAAGGCAACATATTTTAGATTGATGGCTATGAAATGTATTCTTGAGGGAAGATTATATATCATTTTATGCAAATATGTTTATGACTTGTGGACTCACATTCCAAAATAGACCCATTATTTTCTCCTCATGTGGTTGGTCAAATTTCTCTAGGGAACTACATCATCTTTATCATAATAAACAAGTTGTTTACATAGATTAGATTCATATTTTACCTTATTTTATTTATTTTTTCGTTTAGGGTTGGAGAGTGTGGCTAATTAACTCATCATTTGCCAGTGGAGGTCATTACTGAACAACGTGGTTATCATGATTTCTTCAATCCCTCTAGAAGGTTAAACGAATGACCTTAGTTAGCTATTGGCAATGATAGGCGGCTTGCCTGAGTAGGGCTTATCTTATCTTAATTAGCCATGACACATGATGTAGACATGTAGGAAATCCCATGACCACAAATACCAAGAGATATGGCGACAGTGTGTAGAATCGAATAAATGGGTACACGTATAGGAGGATTGGACGTTTAAAGGTCTACTGAAATGATGTAACAACAGGAGCTAGATGTTTTGATTCAGGATTTCTCTGGGTGTAAAGTCTTAGGGTCTGGCACTGGTTTTAAGACCGGCTTTTTAGAACCACTGTCAGAGAGTAGGGGATCACCAGAAAGTTCTGAGATGAAAATAGAAGATATAGATAAGGGAGAGTAAGTCATAAGCAAATCAAAGAAGAGGCCGAAGAGTATATTTAGAGATATAAAGAGGATAGACTCAAGCCCGATTCAAAATCTATTGGAGTTGGGTTGTATGACCTATGTTGGCACCACTCACTTACCAGGGATGCCTCACATAAAACCTCAAATATGGTGGAAATTAGTTTCTGCTGACCCTCCAATCACTTGTAGATTCATAATCCTGGTCAGGGCCACCATAAACCTGAACAGAAGCCTAGCACCAATCAACCCCATAAACCCAGCTCACCTTCACCAAGCTTTGTGGTAACTCAGAGGGGCTAATTTGTAGCATATTTCCCAGGACTGGCACAGGGGTAGGTCCTGGGGGCAGATTGCCTCCTTTAATCTTGCGCCACCATGAGAGCAAAAAGATGATGATGGTGACACAGGTGGCCAGAAGAAGAGTCCCAAAGACACCAAGGCCCATTTTGAATGTGATGATGTGTAGTGAAATTCTTTCCTTCCGTTGTTTCTTTCTTTCCTCACGTTGTTTCTTTCTTTCCTCACGTTGTTTCTTTCTTTCTTTCCTCACGTTGTTTCTTTCTTTCTTTCTTTCTTTCCTCACGTTGTTTCTTTCTTTCCTCACGTTTCTTTCTTTCTTTCCTCACGTTGTTTGATTCTTTCTTTCCTCACGTTGTTTCTTTCTTTCCTCACGTTGTTTCTTTCTTTATTTCCTCACGTTGTTTCTTTCTTTCTTTCCTGCTCTCGTTCTCCTTCCCTCGCCGGTTCCCCCTCTCCCCCTCTCTCTCAGAGTCTGGCACAGCTGCCTCTCTCCTCTTTCTTTATATCTACTTCTTTATCCGTGGACTTTGCTCTTGTTCCTGTCACACAGATTACACTCAGGGAACACAGGCACAGAACAAGCCCGGACTAGCCCTGTGATCCTGAGTAATAGCCCTGTGATCCCTGATGACTAGCCCTTGTGATCCCGAGGACTAGCCCTGTGATCCCTGATGACTAGCCCTTGATTCTGAGGACTAGCCCTGTGATCCTGAGGACTAGCCCTGTGATAAATGGGGACTAGCTCTGTGATCCTTGATGACTAGCCCTGTGATCCCTGAGGACTAGCTATGTGATCTCTGATGACTAGCCCTTTGATCTCGAGGATTAGCCCTCTGATCCCGAGGACTAGCCCTGTGATCCCTGATGACTAGCCCTTGATTCTGAGGACTACCCCTGTGATCCTGAGGGCTAGCCCTGTGATCCTTGATGATTAGCCCTGTGATACCTGCATACTAGCTATGTGATCCCTGAGGACTAGCCCTGTGGTCCCTTAGGACTAGCCCTGTGATACATGGGGACTAGCCCTGTGATCCTTGATGACTAGCCCTGTGATCCCTGAGGACTAGCTATGTGAGCCCTGATGACTAGCCCTGTGGTCCCCGAGGACTAGCTATGTGATCTCTGATGACTAGCCCTGTGATCTCGAGCATTAGCCCTGTGATCCTGAGGACTAGCCCTGTGATCCCTGATGACTAGCCCATGATTCTGAGGACTAGCCCTGTGATCCTGAGGGCTAGCCCTGTGATACATGGGGACTAGCCCTGTGATCCTTGATGATTAGCCCTGTGATACCTGCAGACTAGCTATGTGATCCCTGATGACTAGCCCTGTGGTCCCTTAGGGCTAGCCCTGTGATACATGGGGACTAGCCCTGTGATCCTTGATGACTAGCCATGTGATCCCTGAGGACTAGCTATGTGATCTCTGATGACTAGCCCTGTGATCTCGAGGATTAGTCCTGTAATCCCGAGGACTAGCCCTGTGATCCCTGATGACTAGCCCTTGATTCTGAGGACTAGCCCTGTGATCCTGAGGGCTAGCCCTGTAGTACATGGGGACTAGTCCTGTGATCCTTGATGATTAGCCCTGTGATACCTGCAGACTAGCTATGTGATCCCTGATGACTAGCCCTGTGGTCCCTTAGGACTAGCCCTGTGATACATGGGGACTAGCCCTGTGATCCTTGATGACTAGCCCTGTGATCCCTGAGGACTAGCTATGTGAGCCCTGATGACTAGCCCTGTGGTCCCCGAGGACTAGCCCTGTGATACATGGGGTCTAGCCCTGTGATCCTTGATGACTAGCCATGTGATCCCTGAGGACTAGCTATGTGATCTCTGATGACTAGCCCTGTGATCTCGAGGATTAGTCCTGTAATCCCGAGGACTAGCCCTGTGATCCCTGATGACTAGCCCTTGATTCTGAGGACTAGCCCTGTGATCCTGAGGGCTAGCCCTGTAGTACATGGGGACTAGTCCTGTGATCCTTGATGATTAGCCCTGTGATACCTGCAGACTAGCTATGTGATCCCTGATGACTAGCCCTGTGGTCCCTTAGGACTAGCCCTGTGATACATGGGGACTAGCCCTGTGATCCTTGATGACTAGCCCTGTGATCCCTGAGGACTAGCTATGTGAGCCCTGATGACTAGCCCTGTGGTCCCCGAGGACTAGCCCTGTGATACATGGGGTCTAGCCCTGTGATCCTTGATGACTAGCCATGTGATCCCTGAGGACTAGCTATGTGATCTCTGATGACTAGCCCTGTGATCTCGAGGATTAGTCCTGTAATCCCGAGGACTAGCCCTGTGATCCCTGATGACTAGCCCTTGATTCTGAGGACTAGCCCTGTGATCCTGAGGGCTAGCCCTGTAGTACATGGGGACTAGTCCTGTGATCCTTGATGATTAGCCCTGTGATACCTGCAGACTAGCTATGTGATCCCTGATGACTAGCCCTGTGGTCCCTTAGGACTAGCCCTGTGATACATGGGGACTAGCCCTGTGATCCTTGATGACTAGCCCTGTGGTCCCTGAGGACTAGCTATGTGAGCCCTGATGACTAGCCCTGTGGTCCCCGAGGACTAGCCCTGTGATACATGGGGTCTAGCCCTGTGATCCTTGATGACTAGCCCTGTGTTCTTTGAGGACTAGCTATGTGATCTCTGATGACTAGCCCTGTGATCAGGGAATAATAGTGCCATTTAATGCTAAATAAACTCATTCAATTTCTCACTTTCTCCATTTTAATAAGTAAAGAGTCAATGTAGTCTCTTGGATTATTTGGGCCCAGGGTCTTCCTATTCAACTAAATCCTACTATCGATGAACTGAAGAAGCTTCTCCATACACCAAAACATCTTCTTGTGGCTCCCGGGAAGTATCCTCATAATCCTGGAGAACATGTCAAAAATTTCAAATGGAATGAATTAAGATTAAAGAATCACCCAGGGCTCGCATCACCCCAGTGTCTCATCGCTTCTTCCGCCTGTGTCCGCCCGGCATATGCTAATGATGTGACGCGCATGTAACGTCCCGTCATTAGCATATGCCCAGGTGGACAGCCAGAAGAGGCGATGGAGAGCAGAGAACAGCAGGAGCTCACCGGATCAAGGTCGGTGAAAGGAGACGGTGTCTGTGTGGGGCGGCGTAATTGGAGAGGGAGAAAGGGATGAGGAGGGAGGGTGAGGATGATAAGGGGAAAGGGAGGGAGCAGGAAAGAGACACGCGGGTGAGGGAGGGAAAGAGACACAGGGGAGAGCAGGGCAAAACGACACAGAGGGAGTAGAGGGGGAAAATGGCAGGGGAGCGAGAGGGGAGGAAAGACACAAGGGAGGGAGAGGAGGGGGAAATGAGACAAGTGAGGGGGAGGAGTGGGGAAATTAGACACAAGGGATGGAGTGGAGGGGGGAATGAGACACAAGGGGGAGAGGAGACACAAGGGAGGGAGAGGGGGAAAGGAGACACAAGGGAAGGAGAGGCGGGGGAAGGAGACACAAGGGAACGAGATAAGGGGGGAAAGGAGACACAAGGGTGGGAGAGGAGTGGGCATAGGAGACACAAGAGAGGGAGAGGAGGGGGAAAAGAGATACAAGGGAAGGAGATGAAGGGGTAAAGGAGTCACAAGAAAGGGAGAGGGGGAAATGAGACACAAGGGAGTGAGAGGAGGGGGGAATGAGACACAAGGGGTAGAGGAGACACAAGAGAGGGAGAGGGGGAAAGGAGACACAAGGGAGGGACAGGAGTGGGGAAAGGAGACACAAGGGAGGGATAGGAGGGGGAAAGAGACATAAGGGAGGGAGAGGAAAGGGAAAAGGAGACACAAGGGAGGGAGAGGAAAGGGAAAAGGAGACACAAGGCAGGGAGAGTAGAGGGGAAAAGACCCAAGGGAGTGAGAGGAGGGGGAAAGAAGACAAAAGGGAGGAAGAGGAGAGTGGAAATGAGACACAAGGGAGGGAGAGTAGGGAAGAAAATAGACACAAGGGAGGGAGAGGGGAAATGAGACACAAGGGAGGGAGAGGTGGGGGGAAAGAGACACAAGGGCGGAAGAGGAGGGAGGAAAGGAGACATAAGAGATGGAGAGGAGGGGGGAAAGAAAACACAAGGGAGGGAGAGGAGGGGGGAAATAAGACAAGGGAGGCAGTAGACAGTGGGAGAAGCTTGCAATGAGCGCCAACAATTTTATTGCCGTCATTTTTGACAGGCATGTCACTAGTATAATATATTTATATTAAAATGATATACATTTTAAAATACATTGAGAAATGTGGGGTGGTATTTTATCTTAAATGTTTTCAAAAAGTTACATTGTTAATTTTTATAATCTTATTTTATTGTTATCATTTCAAATATTTTAAATATAACATAAAATAAATCTCATCGATATTCATCATTATTTAGGGATCTGATTAATGGGATATTTTGGCCTGTATGGCTTCCCTTGGATATTTCTTACCTGCCCCCACGATGAACTTACGATCACAAACGCCTCATTTATACAGGACAAAATAATATTAAGTCCTTCGGTCTCATATTCGCATTGATTGCCAAACATAATGGAGAAAACAATATTACAAGTGGCCTGGTAAAAGGTACTGGCGAGGATTCAAAATGGAGTCTAGAATACAAGAAAAGTCATGAGAATTCACATGGTTCCACAGAATATTATTCATGCGCCTTCATAAATGTTGTGAATATTTGGATGGTAAACCCAATGAGCCAACCGTAAAAATCTTTGATGATTGACGTACAACAAACAATGACATCAGCATGGGCTTATACCTAGAAATATGGTCAAGGAACACTGGTGTAATGAATCATGGACACTTCATTCGGAGTAAACTTGGGAAATAAAGTCATTAAGAGCCCATGTCCTTTTCCCATGTTGCTGGTGAATGAACTATAAACTCACCATGATTTTTATAGTATACATCAAACATGGGTATCTCACCTCGAGCCAGGAAATCCTCTCCTCTATTAACCAGAATTTCCTTCACCGTTTTGTACCCAGTCACCTCCACCACAGGGCATGTAGACGGTGTACACATCACCATATTTTTCACTCAACTACATAAAGAAGAAGGTCATTGGGTATTTTGAATATTTCAGTTAATAAACTTTTCCTTTAAGTACAGAAACTGTTTTTGTTTTTCATTTGGGGTGGCTTCTCACCAACTTACCTTCATCAGAGATTTTACCATTCCTCCTCGGGTAATTTGTAGGATGTTCCCCAAAATTGGAAGTGGTGTGGGTCCTGGAGGAGGTTCCTTCTCTTCCATACTATCTTAAACATCAAGAAAAGGACACGTTTGGAGATGCAGAGAGTGAAAAGAAGAGTCAGATCCACTGAGACTTCCATGGTCCAATCCACAAGTCCACAAGTTGATGACAGGTTAACTTGCACCACGTGAGCCAGGAGAGACTGACTCATCTCTTTACATAGTGGGGAACACAAAAAGCTGTGGGTGGGGCAATAACCATGAAAAGCAGGTTTCAGATATGCTGATGGATCAATCTGAAAAATACCAAGGTTAACAATAGATAGATGGACGGACGGTCAAGTTGCCAGAAAGAAGCCATTACTGTGCTAATGCCACAAAAAAGCCCGGTTACAATATGCAGACAACACCATGACATGCCTTACAGACTCTGGCACTCTGTAATTTGGAGTGATGAGACCAAAATAGAGCTTTATGGTCACAACCATAAGCACTATGTTTGGAGAGGGGTCAACAAGGCCTATAGTGAAAAGAATACCATCCCACCTGTGAAGCATGGTGATGGCTCACTAATGTTTTGGGGGAATCTTGTGAAAATTGATAGCATTCTTCTGCATGAAGGCTACTCATGGGACACTCTTGGACTTTCCAGCATGACAATGAACCTAAGCACAAGGCCAAGTTGACCCTCCTGTGGTTACAGCAGAAAAAGGTGAAGGTTGTGGAGGGACCATCACAGTCTCCTGACCTTAAAATCATCGAGCCACTCTGGGGAGGTCTCATACATGCGGTTCATGCAATACGACCAAAGACTTTGCTTGACCTGGAGGCATTTTGCCAAGTCAAATGGGCAGCTATACCACCTGCAAGAATTAGGGGCCTCATAGACAACTGTTACACAAGACTGCACGCTGTCATTGGTGCTAAAGGGGGCAATACACAGTATTAATAACTAAGGGTGTGTAAAATTGTGATCAGGGCCATTTGGGGCATTTCTGTTATCATTATGATTTAAAAAGGAGCCAATCAACCATGTGATAATAAATGGCTTCATATGATCACTATCCTTCAATAAAAGATCTAGCACAGCCTAGCGTTGTTAGTGTGTTACTATTTTGGCCGTCGTGTATTCTGTGTTTTAGTGAGGTGTCGAAGGATTTGAGGCAGGAGGAGTCTAGTGGAGCAAGGTAAGGAGTCCCAGAGAATAGGGGTAGCAAAAGAGTCCTGAAGGTAAGAGTGGGATAAGGTGATAAGAGAGGAAGAAAGAAGAATGTGATTGGCAGAGCGAATAGGCCGGGTTGGGGCGTATTTTGAGACAGGAGCAGAGATATAAGGGGGTGCAGCGTTGTTGAGGGCTTTATACGTTAGGGTTATGATGTTACATTTTATTTCTGGAGGCCATGAGAAGCAGCAGATACTGAGTGTAAGTGTGGTAGATGAGTCTAGCAAAGGTGTCATTATGGACTGGAGTGGAAACAAACAGGTTATGGGGAGGCCAGCAAGGAGAGAGTTGCAGTAGTTGAGGCGAGATATGATGAGAAAATGTATTAGAATTTTAGGTGTATTTTGTTTTAGATAGTGATGTATTTTGGAGATTTTTTAGGTTAAAAAGACAAGATTTTCTTAGTGTTTTATATGGGGGACTAAATAGACGCCAGGGTCCAGTAGAACCCCAAGACAAAGGATCTATGAGGTGGCAGTAATGATGTCAAGATGACAGATATTTGAGGAGTGGAAGATGTAGCAGAGGGTGGGGGGATGATTAGGAGCTTAAAGTGACTAAATGTTACTCAAGCAAAAGGTGCTTTCAAACAAATATTAGCCCAGGAGGGTGTTCTTTTATCAAACTCATCTATCCTACTTGACAAGTAGAAAGTTGAAAGGTGGCCATTCCCAATCCCTCCCTTCAATCAGCCCATTTTCTAAAACCAGTTACACCTAGCCTGGTCCCATCTCCTCTTATCTGTGGCTTCACAAAAGGTGAAGTTAATTGTTCTCCATACCCAAGGGTCAAAGCCATACTCAATAATTCTTAGTCCAAGTTTTTTTTTATTTCTTAAAAATTGTGCATTCTTTGTTTATTCTTTGTAAATCCAAAGACCTGATCAGCAAACGTGCATAGCAGCCAAAGTTAGAGGTTAGACATGCTTCCTCAACGAGGGACAACATACATCTTGTAGGTCCGTGGTTTTGACCCATTGGTTTTTGGTTCTGGAGTAATCTCAATGTCCTTTACATCTACTGTAGGTTTCAAGATGAACTTCTGCAAGATGGTGGTGAGGAGTAGGAAGATCTCCATCCGAGCCAAACCTTCACCGGCACAAGCTCGTTTTCCTTGAACGAGACAGTGGCATAAAAGACATTATGAAGAAAAGAGTGGAACAGAATGTCGTATCAAGACAATGACATATTAATACCAAGATAATATGATTATGATATATACTAAATCAGAACAAATCAAAACAAGATGGAAGAGAAAACCACATGAAGTTAAGCTGCATCAAGAGAAAGGAACATTATTACTCAGAGAAGACCATATTAATACATGCCATATCAATAATATGGAATAATCAGAAGACCATGTCAAAGTAAGAACATATTAAGAGAAGTTGACAACAAGAAAATCTTGAGGGCTTCTTATGATGCATGTTTGCCAAAATATCAAGATGTACACACCGTAATTATACATTTATAGTAAGATATTTCACATATTGTGTCTATAGATTGTTTGGTCAATAACCTTGATCCATAAATCAAATATTGTAAGACGGCAATGCCTGAGATATCAAAAACACTTTTCTTACCTGCGGCAAATGGCATAAAAGCATCATTTCTCTTAAAGTGACCTTTATCATCAAGGAAATGCCCCGGGTCAAATTGATGAGGGTTCTTGAAATGTTTGGGATCCTTCAGAACGGATGTGAGCAAGTACATGACTGTAGTGCCCTAAAAATAAAACTCAAAATGAACTAATGGCAATTATATTTGTAATAGGTCTGTCTCTCCTTCGATCAAGCTAACTGTCTCATTTAGAATGTTAGCTCTTCAGGAGCATGGACCTAGACTTCTTCTATATCAAGATGTTTAATCACACTTAGTTTATGTTTGTTGTCCTTTACCTTTGTATATAGGGCTATGTACAAGATAGGAGCTTTATAAGTACAGATTATTAATACAAATAATAATACAAAGATCTCAACTCCTCCTCTCTGTTCTTGATTTGGGTCTCTCATCCTCATCATTACCTCCTCCCATTATCCTACAGGTCTTCTCAAGAGCAGCCACCATATTTGAAATGTACTGCCTCACGTTAATGACCCTTCCCTAGTCTTACATATATATTCAAATATCAAGTTAAACCCACCTGTTCATAAGCAGACCAACTACCTTCCAATTCTCGTACTTTCTCCCTATAGATCGATCCATCAACTAGTCCTCTAATCTCATATCTCTTCCACCCTTGCTAACTTTTACATTATAAGTTCTCACAAGGATAGGGCCCTCATCTCCACCTGTACTAATGTATATAAACAAATATGGCGTCTGGTCTTATGTTGACTGTCTTCAAATATATGTCAAATATATGTGTTTATCATACCCTAATCTTATCCCTAACTCCCATCCCTAACCCTAAGATACTATCGTATCTGATGGAGCTCTACAAATGAAATAATAATAATAATAGTAATCATTATCTAACCTTGGGAATGTCATATCCTCTAAAGGTTGTGTTTTTACTGGCTGCATGGGCAAGTCCAACAGGGGCAATATCAGCAAATCTTTGAGTTTCATGGATCACGGCATCTGTATATGGCATCTTGCTCCGATCCTCCACTGATGGTTGACGTTCTCGGCCAATTACTTGATCAATCTCTTCGTGGACTTTCTCTGAAGCCAAGTAAGGGAAACAAAGCCATCATTATAATTATACCTCATAAAAAAACAAAAAACGTTTTGTTTTTACTCTAGCGCTAATCTACTACCCTTTTTCAAAAAGTAGCATTTTTTTCACATTAATCCTAAAGTTTCAACCGTCCAACCTTCAATCATGATTCTTCTTGCATTCATCGTTTTCTGGAAGATACTTTAGTTTTTAACTGTAAAATCATTTGGTATATTTGGTTCTCCTCTACCTTCTCTCAGAACGAATCCATAAAACATGCTACTGGTAACTTAACTTATGTATAGCGCTACGGAATATGTTAGCGCGTTACAAATAAACGATAATAATAATAATAATAATAATATCACTTTCTCTGACTGAATCCCATTAACTATGACTCTCTTACACCTATCTTTTAGCCATTGTCCCAATGTTTGAATCCACCACTAGACTATCACGTTAAAGAATTAGCTAATTGCATGGGAAAGTGTCTGCTAATCTAGATAAGCTACATCTACTGGTCCAGCTTGGTCTATCAATATACGTAAAAAAATTAAAAAGTAATCTACGGTAGATATGACCAACCAGCACAAAACCAATGCTGCCTATGATTTTTTTCTCCCAATTATACTGTTTTGTTGGTCCCTTAGACGTGTTGGACAATGACAGTTGAGTTGACTTGGAGCTAAGTTGAGTTCTCAGGTTACCTTGTATGTCAGGAAATTTGAGCAGAATTAGGAAGGCGTAAGTTAATGTTGTACTCGTGGTCTCGGTTCCGGCAAAAAATAAATCGTCAATAATGGCTATTAAATTCTCATTATTAAATTCAGTGTTTGGATTGTTCTTCTCCTGTAGAAAGTTAATCAGAAGTGAGATAAATCCACCATTGCCCAGTGGACCACACATGTAGAACGACATTATAGTCAACATCTGACATCTGTTCTGCACCATCAGAGAGAACGAGGAATATCATTTGGAAACATTTTTTTAATTGATTAGACACTCAATTTCACACACTAGGCCACACTTTCCCAATGTTTTCCAAGTAGAAAAAGAACAATACATCTAATATAGAGCTAATACTGAATATGGAAGAGTTCCTTCGTAGCCTGCTCTAATAAGTGCCAGAGGTAAACCTTTCCCATGTTTTTCCACCCCTAACCGATGGTGAAGAGCACATACAGTGACTTCAGTTTCTCATTGATTATTTACCTCTTCCATCTTTATGAGGAAACAATCAAGTAAGTCTCTTGGACAGTTCATATCGATAGTCTCTCGATGAGACACTGTCATGTTCGTTAAAAATTCCTTTATGCCCTTAAAATGTTCGAAAATTTTTTGATGAGGTCCTGGCACACGGCACATTAAATTTGGAAAAAGAGCGAAAATCTGTACATAAGAATGAAATAGAAATATGAGACGATAAATAGTTTAGATATAAATATGTAGTATTAGAAAACTTGAAAATGTATTCTTTGTTTGCAGAATTTATTTACCATTCACATAACTAACCTGCCCACTTGATGTGGATAAAAGCCTGCTCATCTCTTTAAGGTGGAACATGAGAGACATAAATGCCTCATCTTTGTAGTCAAACCTCTCACCAAAGACGATGGAGCAAATTATGGTGGAAACAGACAAACCCAGGATGTACGTTGGGTCAAAGGAGGAATCTGAAATTTGAATTGAATAATTAGTTGTTAGAAAAAGCTCCATGGGTAATGATGTTCTCAGTTTCTCTGAAGGGTCTACAAGCTGGTAGAGAAGAAAATTGTCTCAGTATGGGTTCATTGATCGGCTGTCTACATAGCATATTTCTCTTCTTTTTTTAATGTTCAGTTTCTATATTTGCCGACTGTCCTTCCATTACCATGATGTCTTTTTCCCATTATCCTGTTATCTGAGCAAACCAAATGCGAGCTTTTGCAACCAACCTTGGAACTTCCTGAACTCCTCTGAAAGACACTGAGCCTCCTCCTGGATTCTCTCTTCAAGACTTCTCTTCCCCATACCAAAGTTCCGCAAAGTCATAAGAGCAAATCGACGCATGGTCTTCCAACGCTCCCCACTGCTCATGATAACCCCTGAA
This sequence comes from Discoglossus pictus, assembly GCA_027410445.1. Classification (NCBI taxonomy): domain Eukaryota; kingdom Metazoa; phylum Chordata; class Amphibia; order Anura; family Alytidae; genus Discoglossus; species Discoglossus pictus. Next base: position 4,062,895 of record CM050170.1, read on the forward strand.
AGTAGAACAAAGCAATAAACTTCAATCTACTAGAATATGGTTAATAAAAGTTGATAAAAATGTTTTAAATTTTTCTACCGTAATCTTTGAAGAACAGATTGGCAATCTCCGCTCCTCCACGGTGGCTAAATGAGTCATTATTGTCTAGAAGAACCTCTTTCACAGCATCGTAGCCAGCCACCACAATCGTACGGCTACTCATCAGATACATGGTGTAGACAGGTCCATACTTCTCACTCATCTGTAGAGAGCAATATTTTTGGTTATCATCATTTCCAAACTAAGTATGAATAATAATCTGATACTCTCTGTTACAAAAGCTGTGCAGTAAATGGGTATCTGCAATAAAATAAACTCTTCGACACTTTGTAAAAGATTGGAGGAGCTTCAATCTAAAGATGATAGGGAAACCCCCTATATCCAATAAATTGAACAGCTATATTGGACCATTATAGTTGTCATTTAATGGATACTGAAACATCTAAATAATACGCTAGAAACCAACATATGCCAAATGTCTCCATTGTTCCCCAAAGAACCCCTTTCCAAGACGAAAATAAACTTCTCTGTCAACTTAACCTTCCATATGCAAAGTTCTTCTGGCCAAGATCTGACTACACGATGGTGATGTAGTTGATTATGATCATTATTATGTTTACACTTTACATATAGAGGGCCAATAGATTCTGTAGTGCTACAGTTCCAGTTAACATATGGATAATATTTTAATGCTTTAATAAAATGAGGAAGTAGATTTATACATATCAATTAAAATAGGACGAAATGAGACCTTATAATCTAAGAGGTAGTTACGGTGGTAGAGACAAGGGTTGAGGAGATTGGGTGGTGGGCGATTGTAAGAGTATGGTAGGCAGTGAGTTGAAATAACCAAAATAGATGGCTTTATCTGAACTTGTGGTTGATGGTACTAAGGATGTATGTGGGAATTCCAAAGAGTGGGAGTGACTGTAGAAAAGTCCTGTAGGTGTGCATAGATGGGGGTAATGAAGGAGTGTGAGGGGTATCAGTCAGAATGGAAGGGGCAGGATGGAGAGTATTTGGAGACAAGAGTTCACGATGTGCCGGCCTATTAAAGGCAACATATTTTAGATTGATGGCTATGAAATGTAAGATTGAGGGAAGATTATATGTCATTTTATGCAAATATGTTTATGACTTGTAGATTCACATTCCAAAATAGACCCATTATTTTCTCCACATGTGGTTGGTCAAATTACTCTAGGGAACTACATCATCTTTATCATAATTAACACATTGCTGCCATAGATTAGATTAATATTTTACCTTATTTTAATTTTTTTTCGTTTAGGATTGGAGAGTGTGGCTAATTAACTCATCGTGTGCCAGTGGAGGTCATTACTGAACAACATGGTTATCATGAGTACTTCAATCCCACTAGAAGGTTAAACGAATGACCTTAGTTAGCTATTCGCAATGATAGGCGGCTTGCCTGAGTAGGGCTTATCTTATCTTAATTAGCCATGACACATGATGTAGACATGTAGGAAATCCCATGACCACAACTACAGAGAGATATGGCGACAGTGTGTAGAATCGAATAAATGGGTACACGGTATATGAGGAATGGACGTTTAAAGGTCTACTGGAATGCTGTAACAACAGGAGCTAGATGTTTTAATTCAGGATGTATCTGGATGTAAAGTCTTAGGGTCTGGCACCAGTTTTAAGACCGGCTTTTGAGAACCACTGTCAGAGAGTAGGGGATCACCAGAAAGTTCTGAGATGAAAATAGAAGATATGGATAAGGGAGAGTGAGTCATAAACAAATCAAAAAAGAGGCCTAAGAGAATATTTAGAGATATAGAGAGGATAGACTCAAGGCCGATCCAAAATCTATTGGAGTTGGGTTGCATGACCTATGTTGGTACCAATCACTTACCAGGAATGCCTCGCATAAAACCTCAAATATGGTGGACATTATTTTCTGGTGACCCTCCAATCACTTGTAGATTCATAATCCTGGTCAGGGCCACCATAAACCTGAACAGAAGCCTAGCACCAATCAACCCCATAAACCCAGCTCACCTTTACCAAGCTTTGTGGTAACTCAGAGGGGCTAATTTGTAGCATATTTCCCAGGACTGGCACAGGGGTAGGTCCTGGGGGCAGATTGCCTCCTTTAATCTTGCGCCACCATGAGAGCAAATAGATGATGATGGTGACACAGGTGGCCAGAAGAAGAGTCCCAAAGACACCTAGACCCATTTCCTCACGTTGTTTCTTTTTTTCTTTCCCTCTTTATTCCTCGTTCTACTTCCCTCACTGGTCCCCCCCCCTATCTCCCCTTCTCTCTCAGAGTCTGGCACAGCTGCCTCTTTCCCCCTCTCTCCCCCTCTCTCCCCCTCTCTGCCCCTCTCTGCCCCTCTCTCTCTCAGAGTCTGGCACAGCTGCCTCTTTCCCCCTCTCTCCCCCTCTCTGCCCCTCTCTCTCTCAGAGTCTGGCACAGCTGCCTCTTTCCCCCTCTCTCCCCCTCTCTGCCCCTCTCTCTCTCAGAGTCTGGCACAGCTGCCTCTCTGCTCTTTCTTTATATCTACGTCTTTATCCGTGGTCTTTGCTCTTGTTCCTGTCACACAGATTACACTCAGGGAACTTCCTGTTTTGCCGCACAGGCTCAGAACAAGCCCAGACAAGCCCCCTGAGAGAGAGAGAGAGAGAGAGAGGAGGGGGAGAGAGGGAGTGAGAGATGGATTTAGGGTGAGGAGAGAAAGATAGAGGGAGGGAGAGAGGGTGGGAGAGAAAGATGCAGTGGGAGAAAGACACAAAGAGGTGGGAGAGAGGGTGAGGAGGGAAATATAGAGGGAGGGGGAGACGGTGGGAGGGAGAGTGGGAGTGAGAGGGTGGGAGAGAGGGTGAGGAGAGAAAGATAGAGGGAGAGAGGGTGGGAGGGAGAGAGGGAGTGAGAGATGGAGAAAGGGTGAGGAGAGAAAGATAGAGGGAGGGAGAGAGGGTGGGAGAGAAAGATGCTGTGGGAGAAAGACACAAAGAGGTGGGAGAGAGGGTGAGGAGGGAAATATAGAGGGAGGGGGAGAGGGTGGGAGGGAGAGAGGGAGTGAGAGGGTGGGAGAGAGGGTGAGGAGAGAAAGATAGAGGGAGAGAGGGTGGGAGGGAGTGAGAGATGGAGAGAGGGTGAGGAGAAAAAGTTAGAGGGAGGGAGAGAGGGTGGGAGAGAGAGACAGAGGAGGGAGAGAGGGAGTGAGATATGGAGAGAGGGTGAGAAGAGAAAGATAGAGGGAGGGGGAGAGGGTGGGAGAGAAAGATGCAGAGGTGGGAGAAAGACAAAAAGAGGTGGGAGAGAGGGTGAGGAGGGAAATATAGAGGGAGGGGGAGAGGGTGGGAGGGAGAGAGGGAGTGAGAGGGTGGGAGAGAGGGTGAGGAGAGAAAGATAGAGGGAGAGAGGGTGGGAGGGAGTGAGAGATGGAGAGAGGGTGAGGAGAAAAAGATAGAGGGAGGGAGAGAGGGTGGGAGAGAGAGACAGAGGAGGGAGAGAGGTAGTGAGAGAGGGAGAGAGGTTGAGGAGAGAAAGATGGACGGAGGGAGAGAGGGTGGGAGAGAGGGAGTGAGGGTGAGGAGAGAAAGATAGAGGGTGGGAGAGAGGGAGTGAGAGATAGAGAGAGGGTGAGGAGGGAAAGATAGAGGGAGGGAGAGAGAGAGATGGAGAGGAGGGGGAGAGAGTGAGGAAAGAGGAAGGGAGAGAGGGAGGGTGGGAGAGAGGGAGTGAGAGATGGAGAGAGGGTGATGAGATAAAGATAGATGGAGTGAGAGAGGGTGGGAGAAAGAGATGGAAAGGTGGGAGAGAGACAAAGACAGGTGGGAGAGAGGGTGAGGAGGGAAAGCTAGAGGGAGGGAGAGAGAGATGGAAAGGAGGGGGAGATTGAGGAAAGAGAGGAAGGGAGAGAGAGCAAGAGGGTGGGATAGAGGGAGAAAGGGTGAGGAGAGAAAGATAGAGGGAGGGTGGGAGAGAGAGAGAGATGGAGAGGTGGGAGAGAGACACAAAGAGGTGGGAGAGAGGGTGAGGGGGGAAAGATAGAGGGAGGGTGGGAGGGAGAGAGGGTGTGAGAGGGTGGGAGAGAGTGTGAGGGGAGAAAGATAGAGGGAGAGAGGGTGGGAGGGAGAGAGGGAGTAAGAGATGGAGAGAGGGTGAGGAGAGAAAGATAGAGGGAGGGGGAAAGGGTGGGAGAGAGAGAGAGGGTGGGATAGATGGAGTGAGAGATGGAGAGAGGGTGAGTAGAGAAAGAGAGAGAGAGGGAGAGAGGATGGAAGAGAGAGAGAGGGTGGGAGAGAGGTAGTGGGAGATGGAGAGAGGGTGAGGAGAGAAAGATAGAGGGAGGGGGAGAGGGTGGGAGAGAGAGAGACAGAGGAGGGAGAGAGGTAGTGAGAGAGGGAGAGAGGTTGAGGAGAGAAAGATAGATGGAGGGAGAGAGGGTGGGAGACAGAGATGGAAAGGTGGGAGAGAGACACAGAGAGGTGGGAGAGAGGGTGAGGAGGGAAAGCTAGAGGGAGGGAGAGAGAGATGGAAAGGGGGGGGGGGAGATTGAGGAAAGAGAGGAAGGGAGAGAGAGCAAGAGGGTGGGATAGAGGGAGAAAGGGTGAGGAGAGAAAGATAGACGGAGGGAGAGAGGGTGGGAGAGAGAGAGAGATGGAGAGGTGGGATAGAGACACAAAGAGGTGGGAGAGAGGGTGAGGAGGGAAAGATAGAGGGAGGGTGGGAGGGAGTGAGAGGGTGGGAGAGAGGGAGAGAGGGTGAGGGGAGATAGAGCGAGATATGGAGAGAGGGTGAGGAGAGAAAGATAGAGGGAGGGGGAGAGGGTGGGGGAGAGAGAGATGGTGGGAGAGATGGAGTGAGAGATGGAGAGAGGGTGAGTAGAGAAAGAGAGATGGAAAGGAGGGGGAGAGTGAGGAAAGAGAGGAAGGGAGAGAGAGCAAGTGGGTGGGAGAGAGGGAGAAAGGGTGAGGAGAGAAAGATAGAGGGAGGGAGAGAGGGTGGGAGAGAGATGGAGAGGTGGGAGAGCGACACAAAGAGGTGGGAGAGAGGGTGAGGAGGGAAAGATAGAGGGAGAAAGGGTGGGAGGGAGAGAGGGTGGAAGAGAGGGTGAGGAGAGAAAGATAGAGGGAGAGAGGGTGGGAGGGAGTGAGGGAGTGAGTGAGAGATGGAGTGAGGGTGAGGAGAGAAAGATAGAGGGAGGGAGAGAGGGTGGGAGAGAGAGACAGAGGAGGGAGAGAGGGAGTGAGATACGTAGAGAGGGTGAGGAGAGAAAGATAGAGGGAGGGGGAGAGGGTGGGAGAGAAAGATGCAGAGGTGGGAGAAAGACACAAAGAGGTGGGAGAGAGGGTGAGGAGGGAAATATAGAGGGAGGGGGAGAGGGTGGGAGGGAGAAAGGGAGTGAGAGGGTGGGAGAGAGGGTGAGGAGAGAAAGATAGAGGGAGAGAGGGTGGGAGAGAGTGAGAGATGGAGAGAGGGTGAGGAAAGAAATATAGAGGGAGGGGGAGAGGGTGGGAGAGAGAGACAGAGGAGGGAGAGAGGGAGTGAGAGACGGAGAGAGGGTGAGGAGGGAAAGATAGAGGGAGGGGGAGAGGGTGGGAGAGAGAGACAGAGGAGGGAGAGAGGGAGTGAGAGATGGAGAGAGGGTGATGAGGGAAAGATAGAGGAAGGGGGAGAGGGTGGGAGAGAGAGACAGAGGAGGGAGAGAGGGAGTGAGAGATGGAGAGAGGGTGATGAGGGAAAGATAGAGGAAGGGGGAGAGGGTGGGAGAGAGGGAGAGAGGGTGAGGGGAGAAAGATAGAGGGAGAGAGGGTGGGAAGGAGAGAGGGAGTGAGAGATGGAGAGAGGGTGAGGAGAGAAAGATAGAGGGAGGGGGAGAGGGTGGGAGAGAGAGAGAGGGTGGGAGAGATGGAGTGAGAGATGGAGAGAGGGTGAGTAGAGAAAGAGAGAGAGAGGGAGAGAGGATGGAAGAGAGAGAGAGGGTGGGAGAGAGGTAGTGAGAGATGGAGAGAGGGTGAGGAGAGAAATATAGAGGGAGGGGGAGAGGGTGGGAGAGAGAGACAGAGGAGGGAGAGAGGTAGTGAGAGAGGGAGAGAGGTTGAGAAGAGAAAGATGGACGGAGGGAGAGAGGGTGGGAGAGAGGGAGTGAGGGTGAGGAGAGAAAGATAGAGGGTGGGAGAGAGGGAGTGAGAGATAGAGAGAGGGTGAGGAGGGAAAGATAGAGGGAGGGAGAGAGAGAGATGGAGAGGAGGGGGAGAGAGTGAGGAAAGAGGAAGGGAGAGAGAGAGGGTGGGAGAGAGGGAGTGAAAGATGGAGAGAGGGTGAGGAGAGAAAGATAGATGGAGGGAGAGAGGGTGGGAGACAGAGATGGAAAGGTGGGAGAGAGACACAGAGAGGTGGGAGAGAGGGTGAGGAGGGAAAGCTAGAGGGAGGGAGAGAGAGATGGAAAGGAGAGGGAGATTGAGGAAAGAGAGGAAGGGAGAGAGAGCAAGAGGGTGGGATAGAGGTAGAAAGGGTAAGGAGAGAAAGATAGAGGGAGGGAGAGAGGGTGGGAGAGAGATGGAGAGGTGGGAGAGAGACACAAAGAGGTGGGAGAGAGGGTGAGGAGGGAAAGATAGAGGGAGAAAGGGTGGGAGGGAGAGAGGGTGGAAGAGAGGGTGAGGAGAGAAAGATAGAGGGAGAGAGGGTGGGAGGGAGTGAAGGAGTGAGAGATGGAGTGAGGGTGAGGAGAGAAAGCTAGAGGGAGGGAGAGAGGGTGGGAGAGAGAGACAGAGGAGGGAGAGAGGGAGTGAGATATGTAGAGAGGGTGAGGAGAGAAAGATAGAGGGAGGGGGAGAGGGTGGGAGAGAAAGATGCAGAGGTGGGAGAAAGACACAAAGAGGTGGGAGAGAGGGTGGGAGAGA
>CM050170.1:4070018-4072518 GCA_027410445.1 Discoglossus pictus
CTTGGTCACCCAACCAAAGCACAAGTGTAGACGACCAACCCCTGTACCCTGCCATTAATGGGTGACTAACTTCTAGACCTTCCATAAAAAAGACCAAGTCTTGCCCAAAGCCCTGTACGCTCCCATGAGTGAAAAACCAAACCGCTGAGCGTGGTCAACCTCTGTGGACTTCCAAACAATATGAGTCCTGTATATGGTAGGATCCTATGAGTGGGAGAGAAACCAAATCACATCTGTAGATGGCCAACCCCTGTACCCTACCATTAGTGGGTGACCAATCTCAATATCCTTCAATGAAAGAAAGATCAAGTAATTAGTTGTGTGACCAAAATAGCCATGAGTGAACAGCCATTCCCTGAAGCGCGGTCAACCTCTGTGGACTTCGATGAGTGGTGCCCAAGCACGGTAACCCTATCATATATTTGGAACAAACCAAGATACCCCATCACGTGTATAAAACACATGTTAACAATTGGGTGACCAACCAAAGCACAGGTATAGGTGACAGACCCCTGTACCCTACCATTAGTGGGTGACAACCACTGCACATGTAGATGACTTTGCATTAATGAAAGATCAAGCCATGAGTGGGTGACCAAGGTCACTATGTTCCCATGAGTGAATAACCAAACCTTGATGTACGGTCAACATCAGTAGACTTCCATGAATGGCACCCAATCACTCCATCCTTCCATATATACACACACAACAAATCAAGATACCCACACATGTAGGGGAAAACATCCTATGAGTGGGCCACTAACCATAGCGCCAAGCACTACACTCCTCTTCAAGTATGTAGACAATCAACATATGTAGACTACCGAGCACCTACGAACACTACAAAACTATTTGTTCTATTTCCCACTTCTGTAATCTATGGTTGACCGTCCACCTCACTGTCCCAACTTATCCGACATTTTACAAAACAAACTTGACCTACCATGATATGTGCCGGCCTCTCCAAAGACTACCTTTGGCACCCGCCCTTTTCCACCTGTCTCTCCAGACTAGTGACTCTACATAAGGGTAGACATTCTCCACTGGACCAAGAACAATAACGATGTACAGGCTACTCTAGTACTATAGGTGGTAGGTCGTAGCTAGTAAGGCCATACCATGGTGTATCCAAAGACTACCTTTGGCACCCGCCCTCTTCCACCTGTCTCTACATACCAGTGACTCTACATAAGGGTAGACATTCTCCACTGAACCAAGAACAATAACGATGTACAGGCTACTCTAGTACTATACGTGGTAGGTCGTAGCTAGTAAGGCCATACCATGGTGTATCCAAAGACTACCTTTGGCACCCGCCCTCTTCTACCTGTCTCTCCAGACTAGTGACTCTACATAAGGGTAGACATTCGTCACTGGACCAAGAACAATAACGATGTACAGGCTACTCTAGTACTATAGGTGGTAGGTTGTAGCTAGTAAGGCCATACCATGGTGTATCCAAAGACTACCTTTGGCACCCGCCCTCTTCCACCTGTCTCTACATACCAGTGACTCTACATAAGAGTAGACATTCTCCACTGGACCAAGAACAATAACGATGTACAGGCTACTCTAGTACTATAGGTGGTAGGTCGTAGCTAGTAAGGCCATACCATGGTGTATCCTTTGGGGCAAGATGGCTGACTGGATGCCCATGCCAGTCCACTAAGAGGTTTGGGAGCCTCCTCATTGACCGAAGACGCCATCTTGAAGAACCACTGGAAAAGAGAAAAAGAGACTTGGGGTATATGGAGAGGGTTCTGGGAAGGAGACCAGGAAACTATGGTATTGGATTCTATGGAGAAATGGCCCCACTAGGAAAGGTACTACCCCCTCTAGGACAAGTGGCCCATTATAATGACACCACAAGGAAAGGGTCTGACCCTCTAGGAAATGTAGTTCATTATAATGACAACTCTGGGACACGTAGCCCATTATTATTAAACCTCTAGGGCGGGTTTTGATCGTTTAGGACAGGTATCCCATTATCATTAAACCTCTAGGACAGGTCTTGACACCCTAGGAAAGGTATCCCATTGTTATTAAACCTCTAGGACAGGTAGCTAATTATTAATAAACATCTAGGACAGGTATGGCACCTCTATGACAGGTTTTGACCCTCTAGGACAGATATCCCATTATAATGACACCTCTATGACAGGTTTTGACCCTATAATGACACATCTAGTACTGGTTGTGTCCCTCTAGGACAGATATCCCATTATAATGACACCTCTAAGACTGGTGGTGTCCCTCTAGGACAGATATCCCATTATGACACCTCTAGGAGTGGTGTTAGCTCTCTAGGACAGATATTCCATTATAATGACACCTCTAGGACTGGTTTTGTCCCCCTAGGACAGATATCCCATTATAATGACACCTCTAGGACAGGTGTTAGCTCTCTAGGACAGATATCCCATTATAATGACACCTCTAGGACAGGTGTTAGCTCTCTAGGACAGATATCCCATTATAATGACACCTCTATGACAGGTTT
>CM050170.1:4087518-4277518 GCA_027410445.1 Discoglossus pictus
TGTCACGTACGTCACTGGTCACCACATACCACCTGGCTCTAGAAGGAATATGCTAAATATTTAAGGATTTACAACCACAACTAACAGAATCTAGTACCTAAGCCTCCCATTCTTGCATTTAGACAACCACAAAATGTGAGACTAACATTGGTGAACAGAAGATTGGCCAATAATCAGCACCACAGAGAAAATGGCACCAAACCCTGCAACAAAATTTGCCGCAAACTATGTCGACGTATATAAAGAGGACACAGTCACACATAACAACAAGAGCTATAACATCAATGGGTCATATTTATGTACATCTGTAGAGAGGATACAACAGCATGACCTATAAAAATCAGAGGGACATACATGCACATCCTCCAAAGTGGTGTACATGATACAATATACTGAATGTGATAGGGGCTGTTACAATGGGGAAACCAGCCAGAAACTATACATTAGAATGAACCTACACAAAAGCTCCATCAAAAAACACAATGAGGACAGGATATGAGGACACCCGTTATTTTGTTTAGTAGAAAAAATGTGTTTGGATTACTCTAGTGTACTGGTCCAAGTATATATAGTTCATATCTTATACCGGGTAACTGATTAGATATATTACTGGCATTGCCTTCCTAGTTATTGTATTGATACTCCTGATCTTTGGTGTGAAGACCCTCTGCTCCTCATCTTCAGTGTGAAGACCCCCATCTCCTCATGATTGTATGTCTTCTCTACACATTAATATTACTACATACAAGATTTAGTTCCATCAAATGTGTAAAAGAAGGTCTAAACTTATATATTACTACTACTGATAGTTATCATAGCATCCAGATACCTCTTACTAAAATGAATGGGACCCAATAAAAAGACCATTTGGACATAGTTCATTCTTGATGGGATTTCAGACCAACCCACTCTACAGGCATCCATCTTCTTTTTGGATCCTCATGTACAAACTCCCATGTACTTCTTCTTGGGCAATTTGTCCATCCTCGATATGTTGACCTCCACCATATCTCTGCAGGGAATTTTTCTGGGGATAAAACGATTTCTTATCCAACTTGCATGGATCAGGCTCTTCTATTTCTATCTTTGACTTTGGTTGATTTTTTTTTATTGGCGGCCATGAGTTACGATCGATATGTTGCCATTGGTGACCCATTGCATTACTCAATCATCATGAATCTTAGAGTAAATTTTTTCTGGCCTTTTGTCAGTGTTTATCTAAATTGCCCCATCTCTTGGAAAATATCTCATGTCTCTTGTTATAAATCCAACGAAATCCACCACTTTTTTGTGACGTAGTCCCCCTTATCAAACTTTCATGCCAGGAAAACATTGGCTTGGAAATTGTTATATTAACAGAAATTCTCTTTTTTGGTCTCATGCGTTTCATCCTCACCTTCGTCTCTTATGGGCTCATCATTATGACCATCCTGAAGATCCATTCCGGCACTGGTCATCATCCTCCTCTATGTGATTCTTCTTGGTCAATACCTAAAGCCAAATAAAGTTGACATCTTGAACGTTACAAAGCTGATATCTATCTTTAACGTAGCCATTGCCGCGCTACATAACCCACTGATTTATAGCTTTAAAAAAAAAAGTCTCCAATGGGCGGGTAGAGCTTGAACGTTTGAAATGCATTAAAACACCCATAGTTGGTCCATACCCATCTCTTTACAGTTTATGTCTGATTTTTGTTTTATCCTTAAATATTATTTTGGCTGAGACGTCAACTCATAACCATCCATATCATAGACAGCTACTTCATCCGTCTCGTCATGTGACATTGATGTATTGGTGAAATAAAACAAGGACTTGCTCCGTTGGTGGGGATGGTGTGAGAGTTGGATATACAGTATGTAAATACGCAGTGGATGGAATTATTGAGGGACGTCTACAAGTAATAAATGAAGTCTCTTGAGTTAAATTTGATTGAATATGAATTACAAATGGAGGACATTATACATGACTTTATAATGCAACATTTTAAGATGCTAAGGTCTAGATTCCATGAGACATGCTAAATTTTAACGTGTGATTGTCACATTTTGCTCATTAAAAACAAACAAGTTTATGGTTTTCCACCAAAGATATCTCCATTATGAGCAACCACAGAAAATTAGTCATTCCATCTTGATACCTGATGGTCTATCAAAAGTGTCTTAAGGAGTGTGTGTAAAGCCCTCACTATTACCTATTTTGTACTCTTCCCTAATGGACACCCACACCTATATTTCTTAGTGCCATGTCCCTAACCGTGATAACGTACCAATAGGACTGACATGGTTTCTTACCACCATGGTAAATCTTCAAAGACTTCAAGTCCCCTGTGATGGGTACTATTCGCATAAGGGGGACTATTGCCCCACTTCTCCGCCTGCTTTATCATGGAGTGGTCCATCCATCACTATTCCCCAAACCCTTCCTAAAACACCAAAAATGGCATTACCAAAAATAACCAACACAATAATCATACAATAACTGAAAACATTTTAATTAATAAATACAAATTTAAGTCAACTCTCAAAATTACAAGTTTATTACATTATTACAAAGCCCCTAGTTGGAAGTCCTCAGTCCAATGGCCATATGTTTACTGACTTGTGACTCATTAACATAAAGTTCTCAGCAATTAATGAGTGTATAATATTTAGCTACCCCAAAGTGTAGGTCATTTCTTGTATTATTTAATAAGTTCTAGAGTACCAAGCATGGTTGTTCTTCTTGAAACTTAGTAGGTGATTGAGGAGAAGAGTTTCAAAATCTTGAAGGACATGTAAATTGGTCAGATGCTCTCGAGTAACCAATGTTAGTTCTCTGGTCCATTGATTAGGTGTACATATTATCAGTACACTTGTCCATTGGTTGTCTTGTCTTGGGGAACCATTGTTCATACTCATTGGTTGGGCTGTCTTGGGGAACCATTGTTCATACTCATATACTGGTTGTGTGTACAGTGTCCACATGAGGACACTGACAAAGGTCATGATACGTTTACATAATCAGGGCAGGTTTAAATGTTTTGATCATCTATTCACAGAGGTGTCTCTATACATCCATAACCGGAATATTCTGACCAATAACAATGGTTTACGACTCATGAGTCGTGATAATGTCACAAGACATAAAACCTGGAGTAACTAGTCCAACTAAGACTATTTGGTTTGTGACTCATGTTATTTGGAGTTGATAGGGTTGGTTATGTATACATATAGTCAGTAAGCTCATCCATTGGTTGGGTTGTCTTGGAGAACCATTGTCCATACTCATATTTTGCTTAGCCTAACCAATGACAACATTTTGTTATCACAAGTTATAAATTAGAAAAAGTATCAAACTTTGTAGGTCAGCCAAATTATTCTTGGTTTGTATGATTTGGAAAGTCAGGTTCTCGCTGACCTGGTTAATTTCATGACTTTCTCTGATTTGTGGCTTATTATTCTGCCATGAGACATAAACCAAATTGTTTTTTATTAGGGTAATTACACTATGACCTTGTGCCATTATTACGACTCATAAATCATAAACCATTGTTATTGGCCAGAAAATTCCAGTTATGGACGTTTAGAGTTCCTCTGTGAATAGATGATCACAACTCACATTCATCGGCCTAAACCTGCCCAGATTATGTGAACGCACCTTGACCTCTGTCAGTGTCCTAATGTTAACACACAACCAATATATGAATATGAACAACAGTTCTGTAAGACAACCCAACCAATGGACGAGTGTACTAATAAGATTTACGCCTAATTAATGGATGAGAGAACTAACATTGGTTACTCAAGAACATCTGACCAAATTTACATCTCCTTCAAGATTCAGAAACTCTTCTTTTCAATCAACTCAAGCCGAACCACCATGTTTGGTACTCTAGACTTTTTTTTTTACAGAAATTACTACACATTGGGCTAGCTTTTTATCATACACTAATTAATAGTTGAGTGGCTCATATGAGTCACACAGTATTTAGCATATTCAAACCCTAAATATCCAAATAAATAAATAAAAATAACACCACTTAATTTAAACAATTATTGGAGTCCCAATATTACGTCCATGCAAGAACATTTTATGGAAACAAAAACACTCCTAACTCCTACTGTAAGTTATATATATATATTGTAAAGTGTCTCAATTCTCTTAACCGACTCCCCTCCAACTCAAAGGTAAAGCTAAAGGTATTACTTTACAAGGGAAGGTCGGCTAGGGAGCGAGTAATCCCAATTAGACATAGTCCCATGAATTCACCATTCACCGCCTCCTTACCACCATTCAGGAGGTACCCTGAGCCTGCTAACCGATCCCACAACCGATTAGTGGAGAGCCTGTCCCCTATAATCTAAAACTCTTCCACCCAAGGTTTTTTTCGTTCCCAACATGGGTTAGACCCAGACCCCTCACAAGACACTCTTTCTCCAGTAGTTACACTCCCTAATAAACCCCTGTTGTGCCCTGATCCTGCCTGGAGGTAGCTGATAACTGGACCGTAGACCTCCTGGCACCTAGGTGGGGAAGGAGACAGGCTGTCACAAAATCCTTAAAGATAGACCTTGCCCATGTGGGGTAGTTAAAAGAGAGCATAAGATGTGAAAGGTATGTTTACCAAGGGAAGTGGCGCATTGGTGATTGGTGTACTAACTGTATAAAAACCTGACCTGAAAAATAAAGATAATGCTCTGTTTGAGACACAAATACATGGTGGGTTCAATTTTTTTGTATTTAGAAATAAATGAATGCTACTTGTCCTGCTATCCAGTAACTTGTCCTGAAACTCTGCAACTAGTCCCTGAAACCGCAACCTGGTCTGGAGAATCGTCAACTTGTCCCAGACTCTGGTTAACCATCCTGTGTGTTGGGATAATGAACCTGTGCTGTATTCTTCACAATCAACTTTTTTATAACCTTCAATAGCCCATTCATTCAGAAGTGCACCTAAAAGAAACTGCCGAGGTCTTAACATATATACAATACTAATGTATAAACATATTTTTTTCAATTATTTTCAATTGTATTTTTTAGTTTATTGTTTTTCTGTTTTTTTATTATTTTTGGAAATATATTTGATGTATTAAACACTATTAGAAGTCTTTTACAATCCAACACCAGCAACTATGTATTCCATAAGCATAAACCATTTGTGGAGAAAATCTTAAGCATATGGTTATATTTAGATGATTCCAACTGACGTCTGAGGGTAAGTACAAGTCTACTAAATGGTGTTGAGGCCACCTGGGGCAATAAATAACTTTTTGAACAGATAATTTAACCATGAATTGTGGTTCCAAACAAGGTTGACCATTGTTTGTTATGTTCTTTAGATACCAAGTTTCCACCCGGTGTGGTGAGATACATGAGAAGAACCAATACAAAGATCTGAGACAGCAACTATTTAATCCATGAGCATAAACCATTTGTAGAGAATATTTTAAGACTTTGGTTATATGTAAATGATTCCAACTGAAGCCTGGGGGTATGTACTAGTCTACTGAATGGTGTTGAAGCAACCTGGGATAATAAATAACTTGTTCAATGGATACATTAACCATGAATGGTGGTTCTAAATAAGGTTGACCATTGTCTCCACTTGTGTTTGTTATATTCTTTGGACATCTGATCCAAAAAAGATGTTAGTGCCTTGAATATATCATCACCGCTTGGACTTTCCCACATTTTATAGTGTTACGACTTGAACTTAAATTTGAACATCTTGAAAGTGGAGAATATATTTTTATTTTGACAAAAAGTTAATCAAATAAAGAGAAATGTGGTTGTTGAAGAAGAATCCACTCTCCTTAGCCAGTACTTGGTAAAAACACCTCAATGTACAATTACAACCGTGAGTCATATGGGGTAAGCCTTGACAAAATGTCTCAAGGTCTATCAGGTTGTATGTGGATGGTGGTGAACAACACTTTTCTAGTCTTGTCATATAACGTGAAGTCTGAGATTTAACCAAGCTAGGTTCTTGGTATTAAACAGCTTTTAGTCTTCAAGAAATTGTTTGATTAGATATGAACTCTAATATATTTATTCTAAGATCATGGTACTCTGTTCCATTACATATTTGGGTTATGAACTTGACATACAATCCCAACTAAATCAGTGTTAATGTAGACAAGTACACAAGAAGTGGATATTTATGTAAATCAAGGTCAGTAATATCCTGCTCTTCCTAAATAGTGCTCTCCAAACAAATGTGTTCTTCGTAAAACCCTGACCTGATTTTTAGAAGCTAAAAATGTTGTACTACATGCCTCTAGTAATGCCTAGACACAACGTGAATATGGTGGCTCTAATGGAATCTTGGTATAATGAACCACATGGAATTTCAGTTGGTCAAGGTCATAGATGTTTCAAATCTATGACCTTGACCAACTGAAATTCCATGTGGTTCATTATACCAAGATTCCATTAGCACCACCATATCCAAATTGTCTCTAGGCATTACTTAAATCAGTTCTGCTTCCATGGATAGGATACTTCAATGTTTTTTCAAGCTGTAAATAAGAGGGTTGAGCATCGGGACGGCGGCTGTGTTAAAGAGGGAAAACATTTTGTTGGTCTCCAAGCTGTCCTCTGAGGATGGTATCAAGTACTGCAAAATAAGACTGGTGTAGAGGAGAATGACGACAGTGAGGTGCGAGGAACACGTGTAGAAGGCTTTCCGTTTCCCAGTCCCGGAGTTGATTCTTAGGATGGAAGAAATAATGAAAACATAAGGAATAAAAGTAAGGAACAACGTGAAGGTTGCATGGAAGATTGAGCTACAAAAAAGGGAAGTATCCAAGAAAAAAGTGTCACCACAAGCAAGTTTTTGAAGGGCCACAATATCACAGAAGAAGTGGTTGACTTCTCTTGACTGAAAACAAGTGATATCGGACAAGGAAACAACATGAGGTATGAATTCTATAAAACACCAAAGCCAACAGGAAGTGGTCAAAAGGACACACGTTCTATGGTTCATTACCAATTGATAATGGAATGGGTTACAGATGGCCACGTATCGATCGTAACTCATGGCGGTCAATATTAAAAGCTCACCACCTGCTAAACTTGTAAACATATAACACTGTGTTAAACAACCTACAAAAGAAACCATGTTAACCCCTGTTACAAAGCTAATGAGGACCTTGTTTAGACTGCTAGTGGTGGAGGACATGTCCATAATAGATAAGTTCCCCAAAAAGAAGTACATTGGAGAGTGAAGCTTGGGTTCTAGGCAAACTAGTACAAGAATGGTCATGTTTCCACCAAGTGTGGTGAGATACATGAGAAGAACCAAGATGAAGATTGGAGCTTGAAACTCAGGAACATCTGAAATCCCCTTAATAATGAAATACGTCTGATTTGTAGGATTCATAGAAATTAGTAATGTTCTTGATCTGAAAGAAAAATAGGGTTAAATGATTTGAAGGTATCATCAGGACACTTAAGTTGCTCTCCTAATATAAAATGCTATGTTCACTTACCACTTATGGTTTGCATTCAACAGAGTCGGTAAAAGACAAGTTCCCCAAGAAATAGTATATTGGAGAGTCCAGCTTGGGTTCTAGACAAACCAATAGAAGAATGATTATCATTCCACCAAGTGTGGTGAGATACATGAGAAGAACCAATATGAAGATCGGAGCCTGCAACTCAGAAACATCTGAAATCCACTTAATAATGAAATATATCACGATAGTTTGATTTGTAGGTTTCATGGGAATGAATAATGTTCTTGATCTGAAAAAGAAAGAGTGTTAAATAATGATTTATTCTCCAAAAGACTAAGAATTACTTTGAAGGTATCGGCAGGACACTATGGTCAGTTGGCACTTATGAGGCACATCCAATGGAGTCCTTAGTTAACCAGGACCATTGGGAGACTACAGCTACCAGACCAGAGTTCAGGACCATCCAGCAAATGTATTACTAAAAAAGAAATATGTCAGTTGTCTGATTGGGTGGTAACAAGAAACTTGGATCAAATGAGCATTGTATATGTCCCGATTTTTGCCTGATTTGATCAATTAAGGTAGAAACGTTTGCTAATTTTCTTATATGTGCATGAGCCTAATCCTGGTAACACCTGGGGTATGTGATATGTAACTTGGGTGGTTACCATTACTGGAGCAGTGTTACCTTTGGTGTCTAGTCTTGAAGTCCCAGCACCTTTGGAATATACAATG
Organism: Discoglossus pictus; assembly: GCA_027410445.1. Classification (NCBI taxonomy): domain Eukaryota; kingdom Metazoa; phylum Chordata; class Amphibia; order Anura; family Alytidae; genus Discoglossus; species Discoglossus pictus. The sequence continues at coordinate 4,095,693 of CM050170.1, forward strand.
GTTCATCTGGACTTGGACTCTTGACATGAGTGAATAGTTGGCACCCGTGAAACTGGAGATGGGTTCAAGGTTCTAACCCATACACATAGTTGGAGAACATTTTGTGACTCTTCTTTTTATGGAAGAAGTGTTACCTTTGGTGTCTAGTCTTGAAGTCCCAACACCTGTGGAGTATACAATGGTATGGACTTTTGACTCTTGACAGGGATCAATGGATGGCACCTGTGAGACTGTAGATGAGGGTCAAGGGTTTTACTCACAAGCAGCCCATAAACCCAGCTGGAAGGATTAGTCTATGGGCCAGAGGACACTTTGTGACTCTACATTTTACAGAAGAAGTGTTATCTTTGGTGTCTAGTCTTGAAGTCCCAGCACCTTTGGAATATACAATGGTTCATCTGGACTTGGACTCTTGACAGGAGTGAATAGTTGGCACCCGTGAAACTGGAGATGGGTTCAAGGGTCTAATCCACAAGCATAGCAACCCATACACATAGTTGGAAGGCTTAACGTATGAGACAGAGGACATTTTGTGACTCTTCTTTTTATGGGAGAAGTGTTATCTTTGGTGTCTAGTCTTGAAGTCCCAACACCTGTGGAGTATACCACGCTATGGACATTTGACTCTTGACAGGAGTCAATGGTTGGCACCTGTGAGACTGGAGATGAGGGTTCAATGGTTTACCCACAAGCAGCCCATAAATCCAGATGGAAGGATTAGTCTATGGGCCAGAGGACACTTTGTGACTCTCCATTTTACAGGAGAAGTGTTACCTTTGGTGTCTAGTCTTGAAGTCCCAGAACCTGTGGAATATACAATGGTTGATCTGGTCTTGGACTCCTGAGTAAATTGTTGACACCCGTGACACTGGAGATGGGGCCAAGGGTCTAACCCACAAGTGGAGCAGCCCATACACCTAGTTGGGATGGTTAGCCCATGGATCAGAGGACACTTTGTGACCCTTCCCTCACTGGTGCCTCGAGGCTTCCTATACACCCCGAGCATATAATAAGATGGTTATGTGCCAATAACAATGATTGTCTTCCCACATCAAGGTACGGGCTATGGTTGCACTTCTTGGGTGGGGGGTCGTAGCAGTGAAGAGAGTATATAAGCATTTACATGCGCTGTGTTATTTATAAGCTTAATATATTGTCTGGTGCAGCTGAACTACAGATAACACCCACTGTAATTAAATATATATATAGAGAGGGCTTTAATATATATCACTACAACTTATAGAGATGATTATAATACAGTGAGACGGACATAAATGTGTTCTATGCAATACCCACCCACTATGATGCATCCAGTGGCACAATAAACTGATTCTGTTATATGAGAGACTAATAGGTAAATAAAGAAGAGTAAAATAGATCAGAGTGAAAAAAGAAAGAATGGAGGTCCGCAGTTGCTGGCAAGGAGCGCCCAAGGCGCTTTTGCTGGTGTAGATGAGCGCCGTAGGCTATCATCCCTACAACCCCCTACGACTTTCGGACCGCAAAGCGAGGGGCCACATTTGTGGAGGTGGAGGCTCCCACGTCAGCTGCAATGAGCCGCAGGCAGGGACGCATTTGAGGAGGTGGAGGCTCTACGGCGCCTCGCAACCGGTTACAAACCACCACACAAGCGGGACTTGGAAATAAAAACATAAACATGCAATGACTAATTACGGACTTACACAAAAATAGACCAGCCGCGGGACTCGCAAAAATACGACCTTAACGGACAACCCGCGCACTGCGCCAAACATTAAAAACACAAAAATACACCCAAAAATAAAATTAAAACCTTACCCACGCCAAGGGGGGACCCCCAGGACCTCTGCAACGCCGCTTAAGCCTTGAATTTGGTAAAATTTACAAAGTTCAGCCACTCGAAAATCTCCTAAGCAAGAGAAAAAATGGCCGCCGTAAAAAACGAATTTTACAACACTAACTTACACAATGCGGAAGTACACAGCTACCCTAACGATTTCCCCTCGCGCACGCAGCCTATTTACACTACACACTGCGCACATTGCTGACACTTACACCTCAGCTCCACAACAGTGCAAACCGACATTGTATGCTGCAGGAACATCAAAACAGATTGTCAGCTCTTCAGCACAATGCTTCCTGCATATATTACTTAGAAATAGGTAAAATATATTCATTTATTAATTTATTACTTATTTAATTAGCATAAAAACATACATATACACAAAAAAAACACTCTCAAAATAAACACAAAAGCCATTCACCACGCGACTCGCAACGAGCTCCAACGCTGCTCATAGCACACAAATCCTTGCAATAAGCGCAAAAGCCAGATCAGCGCCGACCAAACAAAAACAGCAAAAGCGCCTATCAGAAAAAAAAACAAAAAACAACAGCCTCGCAATGAGCGCCAAAGGCACTCAGCGCGAGGCTCACAATGAGCGCCGAAGGATCTCGGACCCCACAAAAAATGTATGTCTGTGCCAAACAGCATTACATACCTTACAATTTTATTGCCGTAATTTTTTGACGGGCAAGTCGCTAGTATATTATATATATATCGAGTGTAGAAGAAGAAAGGAGATATGGAGAGAAAGACGGATGAGGAAAGAGAGTAAAGAAAGACAAGCTATATAGATAGAGGGAGAGAAGAAGAGGAAAAGAGAGATGGAGAGAGCGAGAGAGAAAAATACAAGAAAAAAGTGCAAGCAATGTAGAAAGAGAGAGATGTGGAAACAGTGAGAAAGAAATAGAGAGGAGATAAAAAATACATTGATAGATAGATAGATAGATAGACACAGAGATAGATAGAGAGATAGATAGATAGACACAGATATAGATAGATAGATAGATAGATAGATAGATAGATAGACACAGAGATAGATAGATAGATAGATAGATAGATAGATAGATAGATAGATAGATAGATAGATAGATAGATAGATAGATAGATAGACAGATAGATAGATATACACACAGACCGCTCTCCTACCTCCTGCCGCATACACTGACTCATCTACATCGGACTCAGGGATTTATTATCTGCTAATAGACCTGGGACAAGGCCTCCGGGGCCAGGAAATTATTTTTAATTAACAGAATTATTCGTAATAAACAATGATGTCATGAAAACAAAACTGTAGATGTCTAAATATGTTTAAGCTTTTTAATTTACACTGCTATGTTTTCTGGTGTTTCGGTGGACTCCTCCCATCTTTTACAAACTGTAGTAGGAAGGGTGGCACTTTACATTACTCTCTGCCAAAAGGCAGCTACAAACTGCAAAATGGAAAGAGCTACATTCTAAATGTATTGGACAAATGAGCCAATTTTCACACAAAAGGTCAAGTTTAAAACCCAAAAATTGAAAAGTTGTTTTAACTAACCCTAAGGGGTTAATAAGTGAAGGCAAACAGTCCAGTTCTTACCCTGGTGGTGGTAGGGCCCTAGTAGAGATGTGTTATTTATCTAATAAATCATCCTTTAATTAATAAATTCTGTTGACCTTTCCATGTTCTTTTCTTCTCCACCCATCCCTCTACTGGTAGTTACACACCCTTCATGACCCAGCGTTCAGGAAGACAACTTCATGTCGCTGTGGTTCCTGGAAGTCGAAAGTCATCCTGTGTGAGGGGATTACTGGACAGACAGGAACTTACGGGTACGATTGGTGTTTCTGGCCTTTTAAAGCCCACTGGTTGTGACAACTGGGGGCAGTGGTGGGATCCTCTTTTCATGACATAAGATGGCGTACTACAAGGACCTGTTCACAGCAGAACTACTGGACCAAATCAAGCTTTGATGTATTGAATTGTCAGGGTCTTGCACCATGGATGATCCAAGGGCTCAGAAGAGTGGATGAGATGGGTCAGCAACTGGGACGAAGCATTTGGTAGCACTATCTTCAGTGGACAGCCCACATAATACAGATTAAGCAGAAGATGATACTGAGGAGGATGGTGAAGGTACTGAGCCAGGCCAGCCCTACTACCAGAGGTGCTAACCACCGATCAAGTTCTAGGATTGATGTACTGAATCATTCATGAGGTCCAGAGTGAGTGAGATTGGCAATCAGCCTCTGCATCCCTATGATGAACACAGAGGAGCCAGGGATTGGCCTATAAACAATTTCAAGTTCTTCGATGAGATGACAAAGATCTATCTTTTAATATCTACAAAGATATTAACGGGTTCCTCTATGGTTTCGAGCGGCAGTGTGAACTCCACCATTTTGATCAGATCAAATGGGTAAAGATCCTGGTCAGCCGGCTGAGCATCATGCCATCTCCTCTAAGACATACTAGCGACATTCCACACCAGCATTAAAGCACTGAGTAATACCAAACTGGGGTGTCAACTGAGACATGAGTCAAGATATTAACGCCCTAGAGGAGGCCAAGCAGGCCATGTTGCTGGGATAGTTCAACTTCCCCTGTCCAGCTACAATGAGTCAGTGGGTTCTGGACCAGAGACCCATTAACAACATAATGGCCAGACAACTAATGGATTGCTACCGGGAGACTCAAAGGGAAACCAGATGAACCCTCCCCAGCAGCTCAGCTCCCCGAGGAGGACAAGGCCATCCAATCCTGCCCAGAATTAAAAGTTGCCTCTACATTCCTAGGCCCCTAAGCCCTAGACACTTACCAATCCCCGACTGGAACTAAGGTGGAATCGGTTTGAGCAGCAGTGTTATGGATGGTTGCAGGAGGCCATACATTTACAATTTCCGGTGGCCCATACATTTATTGGGGAACCAGCAGGGGAACCCGAAAGGTGGGATGATGCCTGAACTACCTGCGGTTGTATTGCTGGTAAACAATTTGGGCCAACTGGAGTGTCACTACATCAGCTTTATGACTCAAGCATAAGCCACAGCCAAAATGGTCTAGCTGGAGACCACAGAAGATGATGCTATGGAAGCACCAGAGGGACCTGGGATAAATCCATTACCTGCCTGGCTCCAAGGGCTCCAGTTGGAAAGCATAGAGACATTGTGGGAGGCTCTAGTGCAAGATGATATGCTAGAAGGGGTTGAGGCAGTAAACTACCCAGTGAGAAAAGTGGTCCTTTTGGGTAGATTATGATTGGGAGAATGGATTTCTGTATAGGACCACCCTCGGGGAAGAAGGGGCAAGTCATGAGGAAACAAAAAATGGGTGATTGTAAAACAAATTACCCCACTTGTTAGAATTAGCCCACAATGTCCCCCTAGCCAAACACATGAGGAGGAAATGACCCATCATGGCCTTAGTCAACATTTCTGATGGTCGGGGAATAACAGAGAGGTAATTAACAGCTGTGACGCATGTGACTCCTGGCAGCATTTTACAACTGGGGATAGGCATGAGGGTCCCGTTGCAACCCTTGGATTATATAGACACTCAGTTTCATAGGGTCATAGATATCGTAGGGCCCTTGGACAGACCTAGCAGAATGGGGAAAATATATTTTGACGGAAGTGGATTATGCTATCTGATAACCCAAAGCCATAGCCCTGTCTGGAGTCCCTGATTCTATCATATCAGAAGCCATAATGGTTATATTATCTGGGTTAGGTTTTTTCCTCCAGAGATTCTGTCTGATCGAGGCACACAGTTAGGCATTTTATGGTTATGTTGGAGTTCTTCTCTGTAGCACCCAAAAACAAATGGTCTCTGCAAATGGGTTCATGGGACTCTCAAATTAATTCTCTGTGCATTCGTGGAGCAACTACTTCCACATCTTCTTTTGCCCACCTTGTTGGTTGAGAGGACCCATGAACATATCAGAGAAGCTAAGGAGAAGGGATATAAGCAGGATCAGATGCCAGTGGTCCCCTAGGTCCTAGCTTTAACAGGATTAGTACGAGAGCATTTACATGTTACCCAGGTTATGCAGAAAATTATAATAATGGGCAGTAGGTGTTCCCCATCCCCAGAATTAATCACTGGCAGCCTGGGAAGGGCCTTACAAAATATTCCTTAAGTTCAATCTAAATATTTACATTCTAGAAATCGACCCCAAATGAAAAGTAACCCGAGTGGCCAATATAAATTGATTGAAGGGATATAAGAGGTGACCGCATAATATTCACATGGTATGTCTGCCTACAGGCAGCAGTCCCGAGGAAGGGCAATTTCTGACCTCCTGGAAACATCTCAACTGAAACCCCAGGCAGAATTCGTTAGTCCTCTAATCTACCAAATTCCCAAAAATCCCAACCCAATATCCTATTGGCCCAGTTTCCCAATTTGTTTTCTGCCCAGCCGAGGTGCACTGCCTTAGCTTCCTACAAGGTACTCAGTGCTGATTGCCCTCCACTCTCCTATAGGGATTGGGATAGTCAATTGAATGAGATGCTATGACTCATTGAACCTTCTAGTAGCCGCTGGATCTCTCCTGTAATCCTAGTTCCCAAGAAGGATGGGACAACTTCTAAATGGACAATCCCTTGGTGACTTCTTATTATCTGATCACACTAGACCTTTTGAAGGGCTACTGTCAGATTCCAATAGGGGAGTCTGCTAGGGAGAAGTCCGTTTTTATCCCTACCTTCGGCCTTACGGTAATACAATTCCATATTGCAAATGTACCTTTCCAAGGCTGGTAGATCAGTTACTGCAAGGACATCTGTATTTTTCCCAGGCCTACCTTGATTATATGGCTATTTTTAGCACGTCTTGGGATGAATATTCGCAATACATCAGATGGATCTTAGATATGATCAAGGGGCTGGACACATTACTTGCCCCAACAAATTTCAGTGGGCAAGGACAGAAGTGCAGTACTTAGGGTGCTCGGTAGGTAGTGGGAAGATTAGACCAGAGCCAGCCAAGGTAAATGGGATCATTCCTTTGACCATTGTTGTTTAGTCATTTAGCCATGTCTGACTCTCCATGACCTGGCAGGCATATCTATCAGCCATTGCCCATCTCAGCTCCCAAGGACACAAGGACCATGGAGGACAAGAACCTAGGAAGATGGATCCAGCTATTATGGGGATTACCACTGGTTCAACTCATAAAAGAAGAAATACATTTTTCCGTAGTGCAAAAGGTACAAAGGTTAGTTTATTTAAATTTTAAGTTGGATCTCTTGGTTACTGAGCACCACCCTGTATTTCTTTGTCCTGGTGTTATTATATTTCTTTTTAGAACAAGTTTACCATTTTGGTTTCTGCACTACCGTCGGACCGGGTGGATACTGTTCTTATATTAAGATTTGTTGACACTTCCAATCCTACATCATGATAACCATGTGTTGTATTCTTTCTTTCTTTTAATTCAATTCATTCATTCAATAAAAATATTTGACATATATTCCAATTTTTACTTGGCATAATTTGTGATTTTATAATTTAGACTTTATTTTTCCCTTCATTTTTCAGATAATCCCTATTTCTATCAATCATTTCCATATCTTACATAAATCAATAAGATAGGGAATATTAATTAACAATTGTAAAAAAAATAACAAATTGTTGTTTATAGTAGACAATTCCTTGGCTCCCTTCAAAATTATCAGAAGTTTTACTTATACCTACGAGAGCTATTTTATGGTTCCCTGAAAAAAGAATTACGTCAATCTCACTGACTCTTACCTAGGGAGGCTTGCACGGAGCTCTCTAGCTTTAGCTGGCTCGAAGGAGACTCCAAGTCCGATTTTCAGTAGTTTTCATAGAAATGCTACAAAATGGTACCTACCAATTTGTATCAAAGGGGGTAGCTGGTATTACTGGGGAATCTTGGGGGATACCCAGCTCATACTGGGTAGTAAGTCATATGTAGTGTAGGTATACAACCCCTGCATTAGTTTTTATTATTGTTTAACCCCTTCCCTGTCTTAATTCCTTATATAAGCTAGCAAGCGAAACGTTCTTAAGGACGCACATGCACGTGTGTGTTGCATAATTGTTACATCACACACTAAGGTGAACTCTAAGGTTCAGACAGCGGCACTTGCTGCTAAAATTTGATGTGATTCGCTTCAAACAAATGTGTGATAGAAGGTAGCCAAAGCGGTAGGGAGTATCACAATAGTAAATGTGGCACTATAATTGATCTGAGTCTCTTGAGGAGTACTGAACAATTATAACTAAGATTACCTTTTAATAGTCTGAGTACAATCTTAATTGTCAACACTTGTTTAGGCAACTGTCCTATAAGACATTAATACCACTGTCATATCCATGTACTTTCATAATCGATGGGTGGAACGTTCTCCACCACATGGTAACATGTCCTCACACCATCTTATTTGTATATCTAATCATCTTTATATTTGGAAACTTAACTAATTCTTTTCTCAAGTGGCCTTTAAAGGTACAAACTATTTTTCTACTTTTCTTCATAAATTCACACAAGAACATTATTGCAATATCCAATGTAGTAAAGTCAATGTCATTAAGTTTGGAATATATTGACAGTTATACTAGTATGGTACCGATTAACTCTGTTGTTCTATAATATGTATGTGATATAATAGTTATCCTATCCCATTAATACCTACCATTACCTACAGTTAGATATATTATTTGTCCATGAGACCCAGAAACCAGAGACTCATAAACAATGGAATATGCAGATAAGTTAATTTAGGAGTTAATACAAGGATTAAAACTTTCAAGAGGTGTGTACTAGACTGGGGAACCAATCATATGGGAGTCTTAAAGGAGTCTATTAGTTGAATGATGACTTGATATCTTACAGAAGTAGTATGTTACAAGCCTAGACATCTCACCAGGAGGTCATCAATGGCTGGTATATGATTTGAAGATTGAGGGTGGAATATTTAGAGCAAATTAAAAGACAGAGTTGTAGATGTGCAGAACACCCTTTTAGAAGAAGTGGCAGTGACCAACAAAGTAAGATTTTGGCAAAAAGTCCAGAACGGGTAAAATGGGCATTTTGGTTATCATGATTCGCTAAATCTATGTGTCTAAGTTTCTATATTCAAGGATATAGTCCTTTAATGATGGAACCATTTATTTGTTCTAGGTTTTGAGAGGGAGTTCATTTGCAATGACATTCAAGATGCATCTCATAATACTTAGGCATGTTCACCAAGCCTGTTACTTAGGGAGTGATGTCTATCTGGGGAAAGATTAGATTTTAGATTAAAGTTCTGCAAGGTGGTGGTTAAGACCAAAATGAGCTGCATTCGAGCTGGACCTTCTCCAAGACATGACCTCTTCCCTGGAAGATAGAGGCAAATCTTTATACTTCCCTATTGATGTGGTTTCCTTCCATGCCCAAATGGTATTTAGGGCAGTGACATGTGTTTAAGGCTCAGTCCTTGCTAGACCCAATGTTTACTAATGGCAGTGACATGATTAAGGACTAATTTCCACCTGGACCCAATGTTTACTAATGGCAGTGACATGTTTATGGACTCAGTTCTAGCTGGACCCAATGTTTACTAGAAGCAGTGACATGTTTAAAGGCAGAGTCCCTGCTAGATCTGTATTCAATGTCCCGTCTAGCCACACACCTGCAGAGAAAGGCATGAATCCACCATTTTTCTAAAACTTCCCAAATTTGTCCAAGAAGTTTTGGGGGTTGAAGTTGTTGGGGTCCTGGCATTGGGGATCATTCAACACACTGCCTAGGAATGGAAATACATTGGTACCCTGAAAATGAAGAGGCAAATGATGTGTCCATCATTTGGTAGCTAAGTGATTCATGACAGGAGCATGTCTATTATTATTATTATTATCGTTTATTTATAATGCGCCGACATATTCCGTAGGGCTGTACATAAGTTAAGTTCAAGACAAAGATACATACAAATTAAACATAGCGAGGAGCGAGGCAAGGAGTTCCAGAGAATAGGGTCAGCGCGAGAAAAGTCCTGAAGGTGAGAGTGAGAGGAGGTGACAAGAGTTGTAGAAAGAAGAAGGTCATTAGCAGAACAAAGAGGGCGGTTGGGGGAATATTTGGAGATGAGAGCAGAGATGTAAGGGGGAGCGCTGTTGTTGAGGGCTTTGTAAGTTAGGGTCATGATTTTAAATTTTATTCTTGAGGCTAAGGGAAGCCAGTGGAGTGATTGACAGAGAGGTGATGCCGACACTGAATGTTGTGTATGGAAGATGAGTCTAGCAGAGGCATTCATAATGGATTGAAGTGGAGACAGTCGGGTGGTTAGGTCAGCAAGAAGCGAGTTGCAGTAGTTGAGTCGAGAGATGATGAGAGAGTGTATTAGGATGTTAGTTGTGTCTTGTGTGAGATAGTGGTGAATTCTGGAGATGTTTTTTAGATGGAGAAGACAAAATTTAGTTAGTGATTGTATGTGAGGGATGAAAGACAGAGCGAGGGCCAGTAGAACTCCAAGGCAACAGGCTTGGGAGGTGGGAGTGATGATGTCTGTGTTGACAGTGAGAAAGATGTGAGGAATTGACGCTGTGGTAGAGGGAGGAAAGATAAGGAGTTCAGTCTTAGACATGTTGAGTTTGAGATGGTGGGTGGACATCCAAGAGGATATGCTAGAGAGGCAGTTGGAGACATGTGTTAGAAGAGAGGGGGATAGATCTGGTGCAGAGAGGGTTTCATCTGCATAGAGATGATACTGCAGCCCAAAAGAGTTTATGAGGGTACCAAGTGAGGATGTGTAAATGGAGAAGAGGAGGGGGCATAGGACTGATCCTTGGGGTATGCCAACAGAAAGGGGGTAAGGAGAAGAAGAGGTGTCAAAGAAGGGGATACTGAATGTCTATTAGGTAACTTGATGAACACCAACCATTGGAATTAAAAATCCCTCTAATATCACATCCTTGGTTACACCCCGAGGAGCTCCAAATGGACCAAGGTTGATGATCCTTTGAATTTCATTGGCTACGGCATCAGAATATGGCATGCTAAATTTGTCCTGGAAGGTTGGGTTACAGTTATGTCCAACAACGTGGTCAATTTCCTTTTGTACCTTCACTGTCGGAAGTAGGCAATGCACTGGCATGGTTACATAAAGTAATATGTGGACACATAGGTAAAAATGTAGGAGGAGTTATATCCATTTTAGCTGAAATATAACCCTATCCAACCGGGTATTACATTTTCCATCACAATCTCCTTTGGTAAAGCATTTAATAGCTTGACTGACCAGTGCCTATTTTGTTACAGGTGAAACGTCCTTCCAATTAAAGCAATTATCTAATTGTTACTCTTAACGAAACTCTTTCTAGCTTGACAAAGTCTATTTTTACAGAACTTTCACCATATTTCAAGTGAGGTATCACCAATTTTTTTATAAAGGAAGGACGATACTCCTTTCCCTCAAACATTTTGCTATTTTCACACATTATTTATCACTAGCTTTGGAGACTGCCAACTGGCATTGAGCACCATTCCATAGTTTATTGGCCACAAACGATTCTGTTTTAAGACACTTGCCTTGAATGTGGGGATATTTCATCAGTAAGAGGAACCCGTAGCTCAAGGTCAGGCTTGTGTCATCAGCCGACCAGCTGCCCACATCTCATTGGCTATTTGGCCATATAACTTACATTGTGTAATAATTGTGCAATCTGTGTAATGTTACTTTACCTTTTCCATCTTTATAAGAAAGGTATCACTGTAATTTTGAGGACACATCGGGTCCAGTTTCTGTCTGACCATCTCAACCTTCCTCTCTGAGAATGCGTTAAGACCGTTAAGGCGCCTGAATATTTTGTGATGTTTCCCGGGAACATATTGCATGACACTTGGGAAAAGGTCATAAATCTTCAAGGAATAACGTAAGTAATACAGGTCTTTTTCTGAAAGGAAACTGATGAATTCATGACTATGAGGAACATCAACTTCAAGCAACTTATGAGGTTGTCCACCGTCCAGGGAATATACTGCAGTCCATTTAATTATGCTTCATCACCCCAGACAGAGCTAATAAGCTCCAACAACTCATGGATCACCCATACTGTGGACAGAAACTCTTCATCATGATATATAAATCGGTGACCAAACATGATGCAGAAATTCACATTCATAGATGCAAGGCCCAGAAGAAACGTTGGGTTGAACAATGTTCCTGAGACATGGAGCAACTTTGGTTCAAATAGTGGACATTAAATGGGAAGTTCCAGTTACACACACGTTGGTTAAAGCTTGCTATCCTGGTTGTTCAGTATTGGGATATCTCAAGTGGTAGGCAACCCATGTAATTAGTAAATATTTGGAAAAGCTGGAGAAGAAAGAGCAAGGAATTTATAACGTATTGTGTACATGTTTTGGTGCCAGTCGTCATTCGACTTTTGAGAAATGTACACATTTTTGTTTTTTCTGAATTCTGAGATCAGATGTTGACTCTCTTCATTGATCCAGTCTTCAATCTTTCTCTTCCCCATGCCATTGCATTAGTCATTAAGGTACCATTGTCTCTTTGCATGCTATGGTTTATACTAACTCATATCACCAATCAAGTCTATGAGTTTAGTAATGGAGTGTGCATAGAGTGATTAACAGGACTATAAGTAGGGAAGGAGACCACTGGTTGGTTCTACATGTCAACTGTCAGGATTATCAACATGTAGTAACTCACCAATACAACCTTAAGATCTACAGCAACGGTGAGCGTCAACTTTTAGTCCTCCTTAACCTGGCTCCATTCAGTACTATCTTGATTGTTCATGGGTTCAGTCCAAGTTCCTGAGCTTACTCATGTATGATCTGATTTTGTAGAAGTCTGACCACCTTTTGACTGTCATGGACCTATACCAGTGTAACCATCTCCATTGAATTTAATGGGAAAAATAAGTAGTTTATTTAACCCAGTAACATTATGAAGACCAAGCAATGAACATGGGATGAGAAGTGGCTGATAGATGTGCCTTACATGCTGCCGTCAGTAGGGTCACAGTGAGTTGGACATGACTGAACAACTAAACAATAGCAATTTAGTGCATCTGTAGTTAGTTTAATTATTACCTTTATTTTAGAAGCATTTATCGAAGGTGGGAATTCCACTGAACGCATCCCCATGGTCCACCAAGGCTTCCTATTTCAATTGGTACCTCTTCAAAACCACCACTCAGCGTGTGCCAAAGTAGATAGTAAACACAGGACCATATTTGTCTCTCATCTGTACAATCATAGAGGAGAACATTTCTTAGGTCATGTGTGTCCAGGTGAGACTGGATTTGGACAACCTCATAGTTATAAGTTGCACATCAGGAGTTAAATAAATCTCACTTTTTAGACGAAAGACATCTCTTTGAAGATTGAAATTTATAAAGGAGATAAATAACAATGAAGTTACCTATCCCTACTGACATATTCCTGGAAATATGGATACAATTATGGTCAACTTTATCAATTCTGATATCTAGACATTTTTCTCTGGTTAGTTTTGAGTTGTAGAGACCAGATCTTGTGAAGGGTGTAGAGGTTCTGCAGAGAAAGGATTGGGGCATGGCTTAAATCCATTGTGGGCAAATTGGCGATGAAACATGTGAAGGCTTGGATTGAGAAGCCAAAAGAGGGTCCTAAACATGGAAGATGAAAGTCAACTGGGCATTAACTTTAAAGATCCATCATGATCTGGAGTTCAAGAACTTCACATACAAGGACTAGCCTACAGTAACTTTAAAGGGTTCCCTTGTGGTCCATTGGTTAGGATTTAGTGCTTTCATTCTAGTCAGGGAACCAAGAGGTCACACCACACTGAAGCCTTGTAGGGTTGGGCCTGGTCAGTATTTGGATGGGAAAGCACCTAGGAATACCAGGAGTTGTATGCTGTTCCCCACTGAAGAAGGATTTGGCAACCCAAACCAGTATATCCAGCCATAAAAACCAAGTGGATCAGCATGAGGTCCACAAGGTCATGGAGAGTCGGACACAACTGAGCAAAGCAAAAAAAACAAACTTCAAAGTGCTACCTTAGGACATGGAGCTACTGTGAGTCAAACCAGCTGTTTACCCGCTACTCATTGCCACTGCAGTGAAGAGTATCTACAATGGCTTTTGCCACCAACCTTAGGCTATAAATCCTCCCACGTTGTGGTAGAGCGTTCAGCGTGTTTTTTTTGCAATTACCTCACTGTTAACAAAATTCAAAAGAAATAAACATAAGAACTGGTAAAAAGCTTAGATAAATAAAGTCGAGGTCATGAGAAGTGGTGAAAGAGGATATTCATGTTATACCATAGTAACATGGCACCATAACTAGTGAAGTTGAAAAAAGACTTTCCATCCATCATCTTTTCTAGATTGCCTCTTTATTTATTTATATAAGGAAATTATATAAAATTGAAGGAGCTTTTGTTCTATGGTCTCTCCTCATACCTCAACCCCTACATCCCCATTATTAACTTGTTGATCTGTCTCATTTCTAGCTCTATAATGTAATTTTTTTGAACTGGCGTCCACAATTGTACTCCATATTGTAAAGGAGGTCGTACCAAGGATATGCACATTGGCATAATATGGTCACCCCTCTTAATGCATGCTGATATTTTACTTGCCTTTGCAGCTGCATCCTGGCATTACTGTAGAGGTAGAGTAGGAAATAGATGATTGGGGCAAAGAAGATTAGCGCGAGAGCACAGGAGGAACCAAGTTGTATGAGATGAGGTAAGAAGAGGAGATATATTTAAAAAGTGTAACTAACAAGCTAGCCATAATTATAGGTAGCCCTAGAAGAATAGAACTGGCTGTGAGCAAGTCAAGTACCAAACAAATAGGAATTAGGAAGATGCCAACTCATCCATAACCATGACTGCTCCAACTTGCCTCTCTCAATCTGCAATATATTTCCCAACAATGGAAGAGGAGATGTCCCTGGGGAAGACCTTGAAATCGTTCACGAGTCTTGACAGCTGAGTAGAAGAGAAGACTGGAGATAAAGAAGATTAATATCAGATTTATCGATCCAAAGATATCCAATCTGAGGAGAGTTGAGCAAGTCTTCTCGAGTCTTTAAGACAAATGGGTTCAACTGGATGGGATCCAGAGCTGGGAAGCCGGTATATCTAGAAACTCGGCCAAAAGCTGACACCTCTGTTGACTTAAATAGAAAGTATAGGTAGTCCAACCAATTGTAGCAAATAGTGTTAGGTGCAGAGGACAGCCCTACCATACATTAAACAGACAAGTCAAGACTAACCCTATATGCACAGCTCCAATAAAACCAACACGCCAGCGCTCCTAAAGCAAAATAGTACATAGATAAGCTGTAAATAAGCTTAAAAGTGCATAGTCAAATTAACAACAGTCAAAGGAGTTATTACCAAAGTGCAAATGGATTCCACCCGTGCTAAGGATGATTGCCAAAAAATCTAAAATAATAATATAATCTGAATAATTATCATAATAAAAATAAAAAAATAAAAACAACGATGATAGTTAAAAATATATACATATATATAAATGGTTAATGACCCCCAGAGCTGCAACTAATGGTTCAAAAACATAATAAACATATCATAACTGCCACATATAAAAAGTTATCAGGATGGAGACATGGCACAAGGTTACCCTAAGCTAGAAATAGCGGAGCTCCCTATCTTCTCTTATGCTATTCTATGAGAGCCCGATATTTACCCTCTAAATAAATGAAAAACCATGACACTGCGCGGTCTATCATGGCCATTCCAAAATTGAACTTCCTTATCTAAAATAAATACACATGACACCTGCATGGGGTAAAAACTGGCCACAGCACATTTATTAATGAACATAACAATTAAGTAAAACCATCCAGAAAGGAGAAGGAGCCCGGGCCAAGGCGGGAAAATTCTAATTACCCTACTCACTCACTTATTATTATTATTTTTATCTTTTATTTGTAACGCACCAACATATTCTGTCACGCTGCACAGGGGATAGAAAGTGGAAATGTACAATATTAAAAATGGCTGCAAAAGGAAGCCCCTTTTTTGAGCTTCAGGTCTTGTGAAAAGTGCTTTTTTTCCAAAGCACCCTACAAGAATGGAAACTCGCAGCTTACAATCTAAAGGGAATGGAAGAGGCAGAAATCGAATATCAAGGCTTAAGGAGGAAAGTGAGAGTTAATATAGGTAGGAAGTTGTGAAAAGTTAGAAGATAGATCATTAGTTGGAGAGGGAAGGGATCTGATGTAAAGTTAATGGGACTATTATGTAATATGGTATCTGACCCTAGTGGACAGATTATGTAAGCTGCAAATTAAAATGTCTGGATTAAAAGCAGCTTGAGAAAAAATAGCTAATGAGAGAATAAAAGAGGAGTGGAGGGCATGAAAGGTGAGATGGTTATGTTGGAGACAAGAAGTGGAAACATTGAGAGGAAGAGCTTGAGGAAGTTACAGGTGGATACGAGGAAGAAGAAAGCAAGAGAAAACATTGTGTGAGTGGTTGATAGATATAGTGGGCAGCTGCTGATAATTGGTCAGCTGCAAAAGATTTGTGTGACTCAATAAATGAAGTGTAAACAGGGGCGGGTGGGAGAGGGGCAGGGAGGGAGGGAATTGGAGCTGGTAGTCAGAGAGAGAGACCACGGAGATACATTGTAACAAGATGGAACCTGAAAAGGTGAATGAGAATGGGTTCAGGAAGTGATGAGGGTTAGGAGCAAAACACAGAGGTGTTAGATGGTATGCCAAGAGTGGGGGTGGGTACAAGAAATTCAGGGATATAAAAATGTATCTGGATAAAAACTATGTCAGTAGATATAATAGCAACGAAAACTCTTTAAAATTAACATTCAGTAACAATTAAAGAGTTTCTTCAGAGTCTCCTCATTTTTGGCCCAACTCCTCAGTCAGCACACCATCCTAGGGTAGGGGCACCCCCTTTTCACCACTGGGCAGGAAAACTCAACCTCCTTCAACCACAGCGTCTCCGGATGATGCCTCTTCGGGAATGCTACCCCCATCCAAAGCTTTGGTCCTCTGAACCCCTAACTTAAACTGTAGCATTACCAGCTCAGACACTATCTAAGTGAGATGATCCCCATCAGGCATAAATAGCTTGTTCGCCTCTAAATCGCTATGCCTAAGAGCAACCTAACCCAACTTCTGAACAAAACTTGACATTAACTTATTAACTTTCTGCCTCACCTTCTCTAAACTTGCAGGGTCCCTGACATTCCTTCACGACCTCCTCTTCACCATGTCTGACCAAACATTTATAATTCCAGGGAACCTGCCTTTCAACATTTCAATATCATTCTTCTTAGCTTTCACTAGCTGCTTGATGGTCGTACTCCCCAAATCATTTCCTCCAGCAGTTACCAGCAGCATATCCGGTGTACCCAAGTGATGGGTGAGTGCCGTTATTGACCCACTCGCTTGCCTCCACTTCATACCTCAAACGCCAAATCAACATTCATTCCAATCATCCGCGGGCATGCCCAATTGCAAGCCATCTCTGGATACTGCTGCAAATCTCTCTGCCCAGTAGATGTAAGAGTGGCCGATCACCCACAGCTGCTTTGTGTGACCTTCCTTCCCACAACCCGACCAGGCATGCTTGAATCAACAGTTTGACGTCCATTTGCGTCCCCCTTCATTGAAGGAGAAACACACTCTCCATGAGCTGTTCGTGCGATACGCCCACCTTATTTTTTCCAGGTAGAACAATGCGGAACTCTGCCCGGGAAAACACTTGCCTATTACACAGGCAATAATGGAGTAGGCCGGTAAGCAGTTGTCAAAAGACCGCAGGATACATTGCTGCCCCCGCCTCCTGTTGCCCCACAGGGGTAGCAACCATGAGAGACTGGCCTCTGGGACTCAGAGATGGCACTTGTGGGCTAGTGGGAGGAAGGCTGTCCCCAGTGTCTGCGTGATCGCCACCAAGGTGATGCCCAAGCCATCTAACCCCATGACTAAGTGCCCTAGACCTGACCTGGGCAAGAATCCAGTCTAAGGGAGCAGTATCTTAGGGATCCATGCAGGCACAGGAGAAAGGACAGAAAAAGAAGGAACAGAAACCAAAGCAAAAAAGAGACAAAAAAACGCAGACCAGCCACCAGGAAAGAAAACACACACACAGAGAGATAGATATTGCAGGGGCTTAAATAAGGGAAGAGACAGGTGGGAGGGAGAGGGGGGAAGAAATACAGGGGAGGGGGAAATAGACACAGGGGCGAGAAATGTGGGAGAGGGGGAAAAGAGACATGGGATGGACAGGGATGAAAGAGACACAGGAGAGGGAGAGGGGGGAAAGACACATGGGAGGGAGAGGGGGAAAGAGACACAGGGGAGGAGGGGGGCAAACCACAGGGAAGGGAGAGGGAGGGAGGAGTCACACGGGATGGAGAGGAGGAAAGAGACACATGGGAAGGACAGGGGGAAAGAGACACAGGGCTGAGAAATGGGGAGAGGGGGAAAAGAGACACAGGAGGGATTGGGAGAAAAGAGACACAGGGGTGAGAGAGGGGGTAAAGAGACACAGAGAGGGAGGGAGGCAAGACACAGGGAAGGGAGAGGGAGGGAGGAGACACAGGGGAGGGAGAGGGGGAAAGAGACACATGGGAAGGAGAGGGGGAAAGAGACACAGGGGTGAGAAATGGGGAGAGGGGGAAAAGAGACACAGGAGGGAGTGGGAGAAAAGAGACACAGGGGTGAGAGAGGGGGTAAAGAGACACAGGGGAAGGAGAGGGGGGCAAAGAGAGACAGGGGAGGGAGAGAGGCGAAAGAGAAACATGTGAGGGAGAGGGAAGAAAGAGACAAACAACAGATAGTAAATAAAAATAAAGAAAACACAATGTATAACACTATATCATGCCTATATCATGCAAGTCGCTAGTATTTTCCTTCATAGCTTCTACAGAGGAGAGGATCAAAAAGCACAGACAGCCTCCGTAGAAGCTATGATGCAAACACACGTGTCAGGCTGTAGGTGTCGCATGGTGATGACATCAGAGCTGTAGCGGTGGACCTGTTGGCAGTATTCCACGATTTTGAGATAAGTGACCACAACTTTTATTTCATATGCTGAGCAAAGTAAGGCACATAGCATAGGGAGCTAGCTCCTGGTCTTTCATTTATTTAGAGGGTAAATAACGGGCCCTCATAGAATAGAAAGGGACCAGATAGGGAGCTCCTCTATTTCTAGATCAGGGTGACCCTGTGCATTGTCTCTATCCTAATAACTATTCATATTATTGTATGTTGCTCATGGAAGTTTCTATCAACAAGGTTAATAAGAGTGTATTTACTGGGCCAACACTTGTTTTTCTAGAATTAAGAGAATATATGGACGAACCTCAATTGGTCTTCTGGACATCACCTCACAGAGTACCATTCTTAGCCCTGTATAGACTACAGCCAGTACAAACACTGGTAGGGAGAACTATCTCACCATCTTGATGTCACTTCAGAGGAGTCTAATATATTTAATTATTATGGGCATCTCAGGCATTCAAGCTCTACAGGTGCTGATCTTCATTCTTCTCATTTATTCTCCTACTGTTGGTGGTAACTTGACCATTTTTCTTTTCATCTACCTGGATCGTTAGCTGCAAACTCCCATGTATTTCTTCCTTGGGGATATCCATCATGAAAATGTCTTCTGCCATAAATTTACTCAATGTCCTTACAAGCTACACAAATGGAAACCACACACGTTCCTTTAATGGCCCTGTTTTATTGTTTTGTGACAATGTTCAATGTTGACAGATATGAGTTATGACAGATATGTAGCCATCTTCAACCCCATGAGTTATCAAATAGTCATGAACCATAGAGTTTGTGGGTTGTTGGCCACTGTCTACTGGTCTGTTGGTATTTTACAAACTATACCTCATGTTACTATATCAGCAGAATTTTCTTGTTATACATCTAATGAAATCAATCACTTTTTCTATGATGTTGTAGTTTACAAACATTTCCTTTCAACATTTCCCCCTGTTTACACTTTTATCCCTTATACGTTCATTATCAACACCATCTTGAAAACTATTTCCAGTACTTTGAGTCATAAAGCCTTCCACTTGTGTTCCTCACACCTCACCATTGTTGTCCTTCTCAACTTAACACTCATCTTCCAATACACAAGTCCAACCAAAATGGACAATTTGGGGTCACATAAGCTTTTCTCCTTTATTAACACAGATCTTGGAATATAAAAATGTAAAATGAGCTGTAAGATGGATAGTTAGAGGGGAATCCATTACAGGACAATTGAACATTGAAACATTGAATGCTAGTTGAGAAACAAGAGAATTTCCCAATATACTAAAAGTTTCCATAACACATTTAAAGGTTTATGATCATTGTTTGGGAATTAATCTAAATTTAATAATATAATACAATAAAGTGTTAGCCAAAAAGATCACAGTTTTGGGTCTACATTAAAATTATGGTGAACAACAACATGGTTACACCCATTCATCTCACCACCTCCTTCAATTCCTTTGTTCCTTAATATTTTTCATTTTTCTCAATTAAATATTTCTTAGATATTTGGGTTCTTGTCATGACTCCTTGACTACATGTAGTGAATTTTTTTTTAATGAAAGGGACACTGTACATCTTCAACATTCAACTGTATATTGTAGTTGTAGTAAAATAAAAAAGGAAATAAATATTATTATAAAGTTGTATCTTTTTATATTTGATCAGAAGATCCTTGGGACAACTCATGGTCCAGTTGCACCAACAACTTCAAACCAAATACACTGGTCCAACATGCATTTGCTGCCATGACCATTGGACCAAAAAAACAATGCCAGCCAGCATTCCAATATATTCTTGAGGTAGAATATAAGTCAGCAAAGAAACAGTCTTTCAATGTATATAATTAAACAATGGAACGTGTAGTTAGACGAGGAGATAATTCAAGGATTAAAATGGTTGGTGTGGATTGGGGACACCCATAGGCAAGATTTACGGAGCCTATCACAAGTTGTATGTTGGCCTGATGTTCATTGGAATCTCCCAGAAGGTCATCAACGCCTGGTCATGATTTAACGTTCAATGGTGGATTATTTGTTTGAATTTTGAGAAAGTACGATTTTAAAAAGAGAGAGAAGTAGATAAGTAGAGCAGTTTAGCAGAAATGGTAATGACAAATACAGTGAAGGAATTCAAGCATGTATGGGTAAGCATAATCTCAAGCTGCAGTTTAAAATAAGGTCTAGACAAAAATAATTGACGGATGAAATGGGCATTTTGGTGGGTAATTTATTGTCTGTTAATGATAAAGCCATTTATTGGTTTTAGTTTTGAGAGGGATGTCACATTCAACGACATTCAAGATACATCTCATAATGCTTAGGTATGTTTGAGAAGCCGGTTAGATGGAGCATGATGTCTATGTCCTCTGGGAGGATAGTAGATTTTAGATTAAAGTTTTGCAAGATGGTGGTTCAGAACAAAAAAAGCTGCATTCGAGCAGGACCTTCTCCAAGGCACGACCGCTTACCTGGAAGATGGAGAAGAAAAAGATTAAACTTCCCTATTGATGTGGGATCCTTCTATGCCCAAACCATATTTATGGCAATGACATGTTTATTTGCTCAGTCCTTGGTATAACTAAAGTGTACTAACGGCAGTGACATGTTTAAGGGTTCAGTTCCCCCTGGACCCAATGCGTAAGGGCATTAAATGTCCCAACTAGCCACACACCTGCAGAGAAAGGCATGAATCCACCATTTTTCTGAAACTTCCCAAATTCATCCAAGAAGTTTTGGGGGTTGAAGTTGTTGGGGTCCTGCCAGCATTGGGGGTCATTCAACACACTGCTTAGCAGTACAAATACATTGGTACCCTGAAAATAAAGAAGCAAACGATGAAGTGTCCAACATGTAGTAGCCAAGTGACTTTATGATATGATAATGTTTATTGGGTCATGGTATCAATAGCTTGAGGAACACCAACCTTTGGAATTAAATATCCATTCAACTTCACATCCTTAGTTACAGCCCGAGGAAGTCCAAATGGAAAGAGGTTGGTGAACCTTTGAATTTCGTGGATTACGGCATCAGTATATGGCATGTTCATTTTGTCCTGTAATGTTGGGTTACGATTATGTCCAACCACGTGGTCAATTTCCTCTTGTACTTGCACTGTTGAGAAGTAGGACAAGCACTGGCATGGTATTCAAATTAATATGTGGCAACATATGAAAAAATTAATGTATCACTAGGAGGAGTTATATCCATTTTAGCTAAAATATAACTTTATCCAACCGTTTATTAAACCTGCTTTGGTTGGGAGATTAACAGTTTGACTGACCCATTTCTATTTTGTTAAAGGTGATACTTATTTCCCTCGTAAGCAATGTCCTACTATGGTTGATAATATTCTTGCCAAATTCTCCTAAATTATAATTTGATAAGTGATGTATTTATGATTTAGCTAACCTCTTCTCACAACCTTGATACATATTATTTATATTGTTACCCATATTCCCCTTTTAAAGCATGCTAATTTATCACTAGCCTTAGAGACTGCTACCTGACATTGAGCACTATTCCATAGCTGATTGAGCACTTGCCTTGAATTTGAGGATATTTTATCAGTATGAGGAACCCGTAGCTCAAGGTCAGGCTTGTGGTTTCAGATGATCCATAGATGATCTGTGAAATGCTAAATACCAAGTCATGTTCAGTGAACTTGGTATCTGGATTTTTCTTTTCCTGTTTAGAAAAAGAAAAACGTTGAAAATCCCTTGAGAGTCCTAGGGAGAAAAATAGCAGTGGTCTAGATGGGCCTATTATTTCCTACTGATGTTGTTTAAGGGGCCTTTAAAGTCACTAATTGAATTGATGGAGCCGGTGTGAATAGTATTTGAGAAAAATATACTTCCTGATCCCAAACATAGGCAATCAGAGTACTCCTTGAATTAATATCTCTCATATTTTTGTTATCCAACATATGTTGCCATCTAAAATGTCCTTTTTTTGAAGTGGTGACCAATACTATACTTCCTATTGCATGTGTGGGCATACTAGGGATGTATATAGTGCCAGAATTATATTTGCTTCCATTGCTTCTATACCTCTTAATACCTGCTAATATTTTACTTTCCTTTGCAGCTGATGCCTGGCATTGAGCACTGTTAAGTAGGAGGTTGTCCACTAGCCTCCTAAATCCCTTTGTATCTTTGATACCCCTTGCTTACTTGACTGGTGGCCCACATGAACCAGCTCATTGGCCATGTGGCCAAGCATCTACCTTCTGGGAGGACTTCAACGTCTACCCACCTTACATGTATAACTAATTACATTCTTGATCAATTTTAAAAATCTAAATGGTAATGATTTAATCAATTAACTGAAATGCAGATTGTACAAGTAATTAGATCTACAAAGAAAAACACATAGGCATGGTTACAATACCTTTTCCATCTTAATAAGGAAGGTATCAATGTAATTTTGCGGACAGGTCGGGTCCAGTTTCTCCTTGACCATCTCAATCTTCCGCCCTGAGAATGCATTGAGGCTGTTGATGCACCTGAATATGTTGTGATGTTTCCCAGGAACATATTGCATGAAACTTGGGAAAAGGTCATACATCTACAAGGAATAACACAAGTTGAAGATACCGGATTTCAAACATCTTTAGTTGTAAGCCCATAATACAAGTCTATTTCAGAATGTAAATTGATAAATGAATGACTATGAGGAACGTCAACATCAGGGAACTTATGAGGTTGTCCAACTTCCACCAACAAAGAACCAGGAACTATACTGCAGTCAATTTAATTATGTTACTCATTCGAAGATATATACTTACTTGCCCCCAGACACCGCCAATAAGCCTGAACGACTCATGGATCACATTTATCACGGATAGAAACTCTTCATCGTCATATTTAAATCGGTGGCCAAACATGATGCAGCAAATCACATTCAAAGATGCAAGGCTCAGAAGAATGGTTGGGTTGAACAATGTCCCTGGAACATGGAGCAACTTTGGGTCAAATAGTGAACAATAAAAGAAAAGTTCCACCTACACGCAAATGTTGGTTAAAGTTTTCCTATTTTTTAAGTATTGGGATATCTCAAGTGGTAGTCAACATCATTGACTTGATTTAGAAGGAAATAAATCCCCCAGTAAGTTCATAGTAAATCATTAAAGTTATTTTATATGTACAACTCTCATACCACAGACACTTTCCTTCAGTCCCTTTCATAGCCCTAATAAATCATTTACCATTTTTTGTCTGGTTGGATCCCACCATTGTTAATATCATTATATGACGCCTCTAAATTCTACTAACCATTTCATTGCTCCCCACTCCCATTAAAAGTCCACTGTAATGCCCAACCAACAAGTAGATGCTTGACTTGATCATTAAACATCCTTATTTAATGGTTTATACAAGTAATATTCAATATAAAACTTACGTTCAAATATCACATACCTCAGTACCCAATTGAAGTTTTTGTCTCAACAAGCCTATCAAAAGGGTGGTAGTTCTGGTTGCTTATTTTTTACTTTACTTAGTGTCCTTGCTCATTATTAGTGTATTCCTGTGAAGGAGCCTTTTACAACTATGGAGCGATAGTCGATCATTAATTCATTTTGGGGAACATTAATTGATTTTGAAATTTGGAACTGCTTGGGGAAGAAAAATCAAGGAATTTATGACACTTTGGGCCACATTCAATTTGGGGCTCGCAACTCCATCGCAGACAGCTGATTGTCTGCAATTGTTGCGTGCCCAAGTAGTCCTACTCTTCCAATGCTATTCAATTGGCAGGGCCACAAGTCATTGCCCGATCCCGACAATTGGAAACCATGCCGTAGGAAGTAGCAGTTCTGGGCTTGAACATCAAGCCCGTAACTCTGGCAATGAAAACAGCCTTGGGATACACCTTGGGATAAGACTTAGTAAAATGTAAGAGGCAGCCCTGTTGCCGGGTCCCCACATGTACTCCATGATGCAGGGGTCCCAATCAGGACCCCTGCAGCATTTAACAATTTCAAATTCCCCACCGCAGGTCCTTAAAGTGCCTGCAGCACACAAATAGTAAAACCCATGCCACGGGGGTACAGTAAGTACCCCCGTGGCAATTATCATTAACCCCCCCATGTGGTGGGTTCCCCATCGGGACCACCAGAGGGTCCCCGCATTAACCCTTGCAGCGGGTCTCCGATCCAGACCCCTGCAGCATTTAACAATCTGAAATTCCCCACTGCGGGTCCTTAAAGGGCCTGCAGCACACAAATGGTAAAACCCATGCCACAGGTGTACAGTAAGTACCCCCGTGGCAACTAATATTAATGCCCCCATGCGGCGGGGTCCCCATCGGGACCATGATAGAGTCTCAAAATTAACCCTTGCAGCTGGTCTCCCAATCAGCCCTACGCTGCATTTCAAATTCAAATTACTTGCTGAGGGTCCCTTATGAAACAAAGTCTAAGCACTACACTTCACTATTAACGCTAACTATACCCCATTAACCCATTAACCCTAACTATACCCCATTAATCTTAACTGTACCCAATAAACGACTCGCCTATTAACACCTACCTTACATTATTAACCTCTGTCCTATCCTACAGTATTCTATTAAATCCCCCTACCGAATTAACCTCCCTTTAACCAATTAACCCACCTCTAATTAATTAACCCCCTCTAACAACTAACCCCCTCTAACTAATTAACCCTCATCATACCTAATTAACCCTATCACTAACCACTTAACCCTATCTAGACCCAGTTATCCCTATCTAGTCCTAATTAGACCCTAACTGGGCCTATTTAACCCCAAATGTACCCATTAAAACCCTATCATATAACCCTCTTCCTATCCTACCCTATTAACCTCTGCACTACCTACCCAATGCCCACTGTACACTTTTTTAACCTGTAAACTACCTACCCAACTCCTACCCTACCCTATTAACCCCTACACTACCTACCCAACTCTACCCTACCATATTAACCCCTAAACTACCTACCTAACCCCCTAATAAAATTCCTCTAAACACCCCACTAATCACAGAAAAATAAAAAAAGACTAATTACAAAAAATAACAAATTATAGATTACAGAAAATAAAAAATCAACATTACATAAAATAAAAAAAAACAACACTACATAAAAAAACACCCCACTACTTACATAAAAAAGCAACTCACAAAATAAACACATCACTATCAAAATAAAAAAAAAGATATACCCAGCAATAAAGAAAGGGTAAATTAGACCACTTACCTTGCCAAAATGCCCATCCAGAGATGCTGGTCTTCTGTTTTTCGTCCCAGACAGAGCCCTCCAAAAATGTCCACAGGTCCAGTCACACCTACAATAAAAATAAACATTACAAATAATACATAAATACATACAACATGTAATATAAAATAGGCCTAATAGGCCACAAACCTGTCCAAAATGCCCCTCCATCGATGCCCCGGTCTTCCTTCAGTCATTACAGGCAGGGCCCCTCCAAAAAAAGCATTCTAAAAAAATAAAAAAACTAACGGAGCTCCTCCCTTGAGAACCTCCCACTGCAAATGATGGTTCTGGCACATGCTCCAGTCAAATTATTGAAATGGCACCTTTTGGTAGGCTGAAATCGCTGTCAATCATAATTCAGCCAATCAGAAGGCACAAATGTGTGAGCCAATCAAAATGGGATACACCCTTATATCCCATTCTGATTGGCTGATGTAAATGTCAATCACATTTAATCCAATCAGAAGGCACTATTGCTTTCAGCCATTCAGCATGGGATACACCCCTGTGGGAAGTATCCCATTCTGATTGGTTCCAAGCATCTGCGCCTGTTGATTGGCTGATGTAACTGCCAATCAGATTGCAGCCAACCAGAGTCGATTTCAGCCAATCAGAAGCCTCCACTTCGATATTTTGACCGAAGCATGCGCGAGAACCATCATTTGCAGTGGGGAGTTCCTCAAGGGACGATCTCCGTTAGTTTTTTTAGTTTTTTAGAACATCAGTATATTTTTTGGAGGGGCGCTATCTGCGATGACTGAAGGAAGACCGGGGCATCGCTGGAGGGGCATTTTGGACAGGTAAGTGGCCTATTAGGCCTAAATTATATTACATGTTGTATGTATTTATGTATTAATTGTAATGTCTCTTTTTATTGTAGGTGTGACTGGACCTGTGGCCATTTTTGGTGGGCCCTGTATGGAACGAAGAACAGAAGACCAGCATCGCTGAAGGGGCATTTTGGAAAAGGTAAGTGGTATAATTTACCCTTTATTTTATTGCTGGGTGTAGATCTTTTTTTATTTATTTTTTTATTTTGATAGTGATGTGTTTATTTGATGTTGTAGTTTTATTATTTTATGTGAGTAGCTTTGCTTTAATTTTTATGTAAGTAGTGGGGTATTTTTATTTTATGTAATGTTCCTTCTTTTATTTCATGTAATGTTGATTTTTTTATTTTCTTTAATCTAGGTTTTTTTATTTTTTGTTATTAGTCTTTTTTTTATTTTTCTGTCATTAGTGTGGTGTTAGGAATTGTATTAGGGGGTTGGGTAGGTAGTGTAGGGGTTATTAGGGTAGGACATGGGTTAGGTAGGTAGTGTAGGGATTAATAGGGTAGGCTAAGAGTTGGGTAGGAAGTGTAGGGGTTTATAGGGCAGGGTAGGAGGGGGTTTATGAGATAGGGGTGTAAGAGGAACATTTGGGGTTAAATAGGCCCAGTTAGCGTGAAATAGGACTAGATATGGATAACTGGGTCTAGATAGGGTTAAGTGGTTGGTGATAGGGTTAATTAGTTAGAGGGGGGTTAATTAGTTAAAGGGGGGTTAATTGGTAAGAGGTGGGTTAATTAGTTAGATGGGGTTTAATAGAATAGTATAGGGTAAGATAGTTTTAATAATGAAGGGGTTTATTGGGTACAGTTAGGATTAATAGGATATAGTAAGGGTTAATGGGGTATAATTAAGATTAATGGGTTAATTGGGTATAGTAAGGGTTTATAGTGTAGTGTAGTTAGACTTTGTTTAATGAGGGTCTGGGGGGTACTTATAGTACCCCCGCGGCAGGGGTTAATTATTGTATTTAACGCGGGTCCTTTAAGGAACTTTTAGATTCTTTCAGGACCTGTGAGGTAGGATTTTTGCATTTACAATGCAGCGGGGGTCCCAATGGGAACCCCCACTGTAAGGGTTAATGTGGGGACACTGCGGGGGTCCCGATGGGGACCCCCAGCATTAGGGGGTGTTAATGTTAGGTGCCACGGGGAGGATGCGTAAGGGCTATGAAAGCCCTTGAAACACCTCCTTGCTCTAAGTAAGATGGCGTTGGCTTTTTACCATTTCCAGGCTTGATGGAGTTGTTAGGAAGGGGGATAGGAGCAATTGAATATCGATTTGAGATTTTAGCCTTGCAGCCTTGAAAGATCAAAAGCTTTGAGAGAAGTAACTGGCGATTTGACAAATGACAATGGGTCGGTAAGGATCGTGGGTCGGAGCAAGTAATTCGATCGGAGGTTGCAGTCTGAAGGCAATTGAATAGCAGAGAAACCTGCGAGGTCCACTTGCGACCACGGATCTCTAAAAAGTAGCAATTGAATGAGGCCCTTTGTGTGCAAGTTTTGGTGCCAGTTACCATTGAACAAACTTCCTGATAACTTTTGAGAAATATACAAACCCTTGGTTTTTCTGAATTCTGAGATCAGATTTTGACATTCTTCATGGATCCAGTCTTCAATTTTTCTCTTCCCCATGCCGAAATCCCGGAAAGTTGCAAAAGTGAAGCGTCGGAGCTGCCTCCAGCTTTCCATGTCATTGTTGAAGACGATGCCTAACAAGAAGTCAACCACTGGTTATAGGTTTGGTTTTATTCAGTAATGTATGTTTGTCTTTTGGTACGCCATGGTTTATACTCTCTAATGGCACCAATCAAGTCTATGAGTCTAGTAATGGAGTGTGTATGAACTGACTATCAGGACTATAAGCAGGGAAGGATTACACTGTAGGCTCAAGATCTCAACTATGAGGAATATTAGCATGTAATGACTACCCAAATTGACCTTAAGATCTGTAGCTGCTGTGAGCTACATATATTTATCAGGTACAGCTTTCTAGACCTACTCAACCTGGCTCATTTCAGTCTTTCCATGATTGTTCATGGTTTCAGTACTGCCCCTTACCCTGATCATGGACCTTTTGACTGTCACTGAGTTATATCAGTGTGGCCATCTGTGATGTCTCCATATACTAAACCAGGACTTTATGTTCTCCTTTTTCTTGAATGGCTTGATGGAGTGCCCAAAATTGTGTCTCCATACTGTAATGAACCACAACTTGATGAACCACAACTTGATGAAGCTCAGATGGGAAGTGGCTGATAGATATGCCTGGCATGATACTGCTCCTAAGGTCACTGAGAGTCAGACATGACTGAACAACTATACAATACGACATGATGGAGACCATTGTTTGAGCTTATTTCTTACCTTTCTTTTGAAAACATTTATCAAAAGTGGGCATTTCACCTCTGCCACTGAACGCATCCCCCTGGTCCACCAATGCTTCCTTTATCACTTGGTAGCCCTTCAAAACCACTACTCTCCGTGTGCCAAAGTAGACAGTGAAAACAGGACCATACTTGTCACTCATCTGTAAAATCATGGAGGAGAACTTTTCTTAGGTGAGGTGTGTCCAGGTGAGTTTTGATTTGGACAACCTCATAGTTATATATATAAGTTGCATATCTAGGGTTAGATAAGTCTCACATGAACTTTTGAAAATAAAGAGATTTTTCGAAGGTTCTAAGGATCTTGTAATCAATATAGTACGTAAATAAAAATAAAGACTCAAGTAAAGTATTCTTACTGACGTATGCCTGGAGATATGACTATAATTATGGTGCATGGTCAACTTTATCAGTTCTGATATGTAGAACCGTTTCACTGTTTAATAATAATTTCAAGTTCTAGAGACCAGATCTTGTAGAGGTCATAGAGGTTCTGCAGAGCATGGATACTGTTAATAAACTGGGGCATGGTTTACATTCAGAGTGGGCAGATTGGCGGTAAGACGTATGAAGGCTTCAATCGAGAGCCCAAACTAATGTCTGGAAAATGGAAGAGGAAAGTCAACTGGGCATTAATATTTCCATATCTATGCTCTGAGGTTCAACAGAAATGGGACAAAGAACAACATCACATGCAAGTGGTGGGTTTATCGAATAGACTTACAGTAGAAGTGATGAGCATAAGACATAGTGAAAATGATTTGGTGGGTGGCTGTGATAACTGGTGATTGACTGTGAAAAGTTGGTGAAGGGTAAAAAGCAAATGGTGTTTGGAAGAAATTAAAATGATGTAAGGAGAAGAAGGAGATGGCTGAAGGTGGAGGATACAGATCATTTAGGATGGAGATTCAAACAGCGGGAGATAATGAAAAGAGGAATTTGTGGACATGGGAAAGAATATGGGCATATAGAGAGTATTGCGTTAAGTAGAAGAAGATGTTTAAAGAGCATATGGGTAGATAGTGGATAGAGTAGGAGATGAAGGATGGAGAAAGAAGTAAAGGATGGTCAAAACAACTGGATAAACCAAGATGAGTACAGGATACAGGAACTTCAAATTGCTATCTTAGGACATGGAGATCCACCTACAGCACATTCACCACTCATTTCTATTATGTAAAGGACCACTTTGATGATTCAGATGAATACCTAAAAGTTTTCAGTTTATAGTACTTAAAAAAAAAAAAACAGTTCGTCCAGAATAATTAGATGTCCTACCATCTTGAGGATGGAAACCCTCACAAATCGAGTGTAGACCATATTTATCTTCAATGACCTGAAGAATTTTGGCAGCAGAGTACAGGGAAATATACTCAACAGAAATAAACAGAAGTACTGATTAACCATGGATTTATTCTCGAAAGAGAATATTTTTTAGAAGAAATAAGCCTAATTTAATCTCGCCTCCACTGTATTAACTTCTCTGTAAGATTTCCAGCTCTGGATTTGAATTTGTGCCTAAAATTGTTTTCCATATTGTAAAGGAGGTCTTACTAGGGCTTTGTGCAGTGGCATAAGTATACTTACTTCAATTGCTTCTATAGCCCTCATAACGCATGCTAATATTTGACTTGCCTTTGCCGCTGCTGCCTGGTATTGAAAACTATAGAACTGAAAGAGAATTAATGTAGAGGTGGAAGGGAATAGAGGACTGGGGGCAACAAAGAGTAGAAAGAGAACACAGAGAGAGATATATAAAGATCTTTTAATGCATGCTAATATTTTACTTGCCTTTACAGCTGCTGCCTGGTATTGAGAACTATAGAACTGAAAGAGAATCAATGTAGACGTGGAAGGAAATAGAGGACTGGAGGCAACAAAGAGTAGAAAGAGAGCACAGAGAGAGAGAGAGATATAAAGCCCTTTTAATGCATGCTAATATTTTACTTGCCTTTGCAGCTGCTACCTGGCATTGAGAACTGAAAGAGAATCACTTTAGAGGGAATAGAGGAGATGGTTTGTGAGATAGGTAAAAAGAAGAGATATTTTCAAGATATATTCAAGAACTGTAACTAACATGCTAGCCATAACTATAGGTAGATCTAGAAGTACATCATTGGTTGTGAGCTACTCAAATACTAAACACATGAGGAATTAGGAAGATGCCAACTCACCCGTAACAATGACTGCACCAACTTGCCTCTCTCGATCTGCAATATGTTTCCCAACAATGGAAGAGGAGGTGGCCCTGGGGGAAATCCTTTAAACCTTTCCAGAGTCTTGACAGCTGAGTAGATGAGAAGACTGGAGATAAAGAAAATTAATATCAGAGTTATCGATCCAAAGATATCCATTGTGAGGAGAGTCGAGTAAGTCTTCCCGAGTCTAGCAGATGAAAGTGAGTTGGACTGAATGGGATCCAGAGATGGGAAGCTGGTATATCTAGAAACTCTGCCAACAGCTAACACCTCTGTTGACTCATTTTATTCATTCTTGGATGCCCAAGGTTAATTGGCACATATGGGTATAATCATTAGTGGTTGTTTAAATAATATATGGAAAATATTTAAGAAATACACAGTTCCATCTGACCTGAGACCTGAGAGTGAAAACATTTTATTTATGAAATAAACAGAATCCCATATCTTTGTGTAGGCGCTATAGTGAACCTTCATCCAAACCTTGGACAGATGTCACTTGTGTGTCAAGTATCACTTTCCTCGTTTCTCCTCCCCCTCTTTCTCTTCTTTACTTTCTTTTTCTTGTCACCATCTCTCTCTCTCTTGTTTCTCCTTACTTTCTTTCCTGTCTTTTGATTGGTTTTACCTTTCCTCTCTCAACTTCTTATTCCCTCTTTCACCTCATTCCTTTCTCCACTTCTTTGCCCACTCTCTCTCCATTTTATTCTCTTTTACACTCTCACTCTTTCTGTCCTATCCCTTGCTTCTTCATTCTCTTCCCTCTGTTTCTTTTTCTACTCTCTCTCTCTCTCTCATTCTCTCTTTCTCTCTCTCTCTCTCTATCTCTCTTTCTCTCTCACTCTTTTAATTTATTTATCTAGTAGTTAATTAGCAACACAATCAACACACTTTGAATTTTAACTTTGTATTGTAGCTTTCGGAAGAGCTGCTTCTCTTCACTTTGTGTTTTCTTTCAGTGGGTGGAAGAGGATCTTCCCAAGAGGCTGACATTGTTGGTTTGCCTCCAATAGTCACTCCAGGGAAGACTTTCACAGAACATGTTCCTGCGGCTAAGCACCCCATTGTGTTTGGACTAACACAAACAAGGCCCCAAGTCTCTTCTGTCCTCCAGACCCCATTGTGTTTGGGCTAACACAAACAAGATTACAAGTATCTTCTGTCCTCCAGACCTCATAGTGTTTGGACTAACACAAACAAGGTTACAAGTATCTTCTATCCTCCAGACCCCATTGTGTTTGGACTAACACAAACAAGGCCACAAGTCTCTGCTGTCATCCAGACCCTATTGTATTTGGACTAACACAAACAAGGCCACAAGTATCTTCTGTCCACCAGATCTCATTGCGTTTGGACTAACACAAACAAGGCCCCAAGGCTCTTCTGTTCTTCAGACCCCATTGTGTTTGGACTAACACAAGCAAGATTACAAGCATCTTCTGTCCTCCAGACCTCATTGTGTTTGGACTAACACAACCAAGGCCCCAAGTCTCTTCTTTTCTCCAGACCCCATTGTGTTTGGACTAACACAGACAAGGTTACATAAGTATTCTTTCATCCAGACCCCATTGTATTTGGACTAACACAAACAAGGCCACAAGTCTATTCTGTCCTCCAGACCTCATTGTATTTGGACTAACACAAACAAGGCCACACGTATCTTCTGTCCTCCAGACCTCATTGTGTTTAGACTAACAAAAGCAAGGCCCCAAGTCTCTTCTGTTCTTTAGACCTTGTTGTGTTTGGACTAACACAAACAAAGTTACAAGACTCTTCTGTCCTTCAGACCCCATTGTGTTTGGACTAACACAAACAAGGCCACAAGTCTATTCTGTCCTCCAGATCCCATTGTGTTTGGACTAACACAAACAAAAGCACATCCCTACTGTCCCCCAGACCCCATTATGATTAGACTAACACAAACAAGGTTACATGTATTTTCTGTCCTCCAGACCCCATTGTGTTTGGAATAACACAAACAAGGTTACACGTCTCTCCTGTCCTCCAGACCCCATTGTGTTTGGACTAACAAAAGCAAGGCCCCAAGTCTCTTCTGTCCTCCAGGCCCCATTGTGTTTGGACTAACACAAACAAGGTTACAAGTATCTTCTATCCTCCAGACCCCATTGTGTTTGGACTAACACAAACAAGGCCACAAGTCTCTGCTGTCATCCAGACCCTATTGTATTTGGACTAACACAAACAAGGCCACAAGTATCTTCTGTCCACCAGATCTCATTGCGTTTGGACTAACACAAACAAGGCCCCAAGGCTCTTCTGTTCTTCAGACCCCATTGTGTTTGGACTAACACAAGCAAGATTACAAGCATCTTCTGTCCTCCAGACCTCATTGTGTTTGGACTAACACAACCAAGGCCCCAAGTCTCTTCTTTTCTCCAGACCCCATTGTGTTTGGACTAACACAGACAAGGTTACATAAGTATTCTTTCATCCAGACCCCATTGTATTTGGACTAACACAAACAAGGCCACAAGTCTATTCTGTCCTCCAGACCTCATTGTATTTGGACTAACACAAACAAGGCCACACGTATCTTCTGTCCTCCAGACCTCATTGTGTTTAGACTAACAAAAGCAAGGCCCCAAGTCTCTTCTGTTCTTTAGACCTTGTTGTGTTTGGACTAACACAAACAAAGTTACAAGACTCTTCTGTCCTTCAGACCCCATTGTGTTTGGACTAACACAAACAAGGCCACAAGTCTATTCTGTCCTCCAGATCCCATTGTGTTTGGACTAACACAAACAAAAGCACATCCCTACTGTCCACCAGACCCCATTATGATTAGACTAACACAAACAAGGTTACATGTATTTTCTGTCCTCCAGACCCCATTGTGTTTGGAATAACACAAACAAGGTTACACGTCTCTCCTGTCCTCCAGACCCCATTGTGTTTGGACTAACAAAAGCAAGGCCCCAAGTCTCTTCTGTCCTCCAGGCCCCATTGTGTTTGGACTAACACAAACAAGGTTACAAAACTCTTCTTTCCTCTACACTCTATTTTGTTTGGAATAACACAAACAATGTTACAAGTCTCTTCTGTCCTCCATGCCATCTAATGTTTGAGACCATCTCCCAAGTTAAGATCTTGAAAAAGCGAGTAAAGGTAAGAAGATAATGAACTCTTTATTGTAAAAATCTAGGAAATCTAAATGTATTATGTTATGTTGCTCATGGAAGTTTCTTGTGCTAACAAGGTTGATAAGAGTGTATTTACTGGGCCAATGGGGAATGCAACTGGCTTCCATCTAGAATTAAGATAATATGATGAAGAGCCCCAGTTGGTCTTCCTTGACATCACCTCACAGAGTACCATTCCTAATGGATGATGATGTTGATGATCGATCCTTGAAATAATAATAAGATGTCTAAGAGCTGATTTGACATATTTATTTTTCAGGCTGTAGATCAGAGCGTTTAACATTGGGACGGCTGCTGTGTTAACGAGCGGGAAACACTTGTTGGACTCTAAGTTGTCCTATGAGGTCGGTCTCAAATATTGAATGATGAGGGTCACGTAGAGAAGAACGACTACCGTGATGTGTGAAGAACATGTGTAGAAGGACTTTTGTCTCCCAGTACTGGTATTGATCTTCAAAATAGCCATAATAATAAAAATATAAGCGACGATGGTAATTAGAGAGGTAAACGTAGAAAAGAGAATTCTAAAAATATAAATGGAAAGCTCAAAACATGAAGTGTCACTGCAAGAAATCATTACAAGTGGTAAAAGGTCACAGAAAAAATGGTTGATTTCTTTAGATGTATAACACGTGAAACCTACTAATAAAGTAAGAGAAGGGATGAAGTTTAAAACATTCAACACCCAACCAAAAGTGACCAACACACAACAGTTTCTCATGATCATTGGGTAAAACAATGGGTAACAAATGGCCACATATCGATCGTGGCTTATAACTGTTAGAATTAATAGCTTGTTACCTGTTCACATTGCAAACATATAAAATTGTATCATGTAACGAACAATGGAAATGGTGTTATCTCAAGATATAGAGCTGGTGAGGATCTTGTTTAGAGTGAGGATGCTGAACAACATTTTTATGATCGATAAGTTCTGGAGGAAGAACTACATGGGAGTGTGTAGATGAGAATCCATGCATTTTTATCTTTTTTTACATTAAGTGGTTAAATACAAGTATTTCCTGAGACAGTGTTAGTGGAGATTTAGAGCCTCATTAAATTTGAGCCCAGTTAGTCCGACATGAGCCTCGCAGAGGCTACGTGCTTGAGATTTGCCCTACTTACGTTGCTATTAAATTGCACTGGGCTACGTGCTACAAGCGAGAGAAACAAAAACGCAATGCATACTGTCTAACGTTTGGTGTGCGGCAATGCTAATAGTAATTAAGCTAGCACGTAGCAATGTGTCAGAATTAGCCAATGGCAAAACAGATTGCCATCATGGCTAATGAAAGCCTGCGTGATCACACGCTGGCTCCCAACATCGGTAAAAACAGAAGCCATGCTGCGGGAGGTCACGGCCCCTAAAATCAACCACCCTATGCTTGGGGTCCTCATCGGGACCCCTGCAGTGTCCCCATATCAATCCACTACATTTAAAAGTTTTACATTTACCCCCTGCAGTGTCCCCATATTAACCCATATTAACCCCTAACTACATACAAATAAACCCCTAACTACATACAATTAAACTCCTAACTACATACAGTTAACCCCTAACGACATACATTAATACCACTAACTACATACAATTTAACCCTACATTAATACTCCTAACTGCATACAGTTATCCCCTAACTACATACAATTAAACCCCTAAATACATACAGTTAACCCCTAACACCTAATGTTTTTACATTTTTTTGAACAGCAGATTTTTCCGACGGGCTCTGCCGGCAAAGACTACCAGGAGGATGGGGCATTGTGGAATGGTAAGTGTAATATTTATAATGTTTATGATGTTATGTCGTGTTTATTTGTTTATTAATTTTATGTTTCTTTTTATCCTAGGGATGCCGAACCTGTGGCCATGAAGGAAGGGCCCTTATGCTAGGGACGAAGGCCAGAAAACCATTATCGCTGGAGGGGCATTTGGGCAAGGTAAGTTTCCTTATTTACCCTATTCTAAGTTTAGTGAGGGGGGTTGTTTTAAGTGAGATTTAGGGATTTTTTATTGTATGTATTTAGGGGTTTAATTGTATGTAGCTAGGGGTTGTAATGTATGTAGTTAGGGGTATTAATGTATGTAGTTAGGGGTTAACTTGTAAGTAATTAGGGGGATTAATGTATGTAGTTAGGGGTTAAATCGTATGTAGTTAGTGGTTAACTGTATGTATTTAGGGGTTAAATTGTATGTATTGAGGGGTTTTATTGTATGTTATGTATGTTTTATTTCATGTAAAGTATGCTTTTTTATTTTGGGTAACATTCTTTTATTTTCTGTAAAGTAAGTTTTTTTATTTTATGTATTTTAGGTTTTTCTATTTTATGTAATTTAAGTTAATTTATTTTATGTATTTTAGGTTTTTTATTTTCTGTAAAGTAGTTTTTTTATTTTATGTATTTTAGGTTGTTTTTTTATGTAATTTAGGGTTTTTTATTTTATGTAATTCTAGTAGTTAGGCTATATGTAGTTAGGGTATGATAGTATGTAGTTAGGATATTAATGTATGTAATTAGGGGTTAAATTGTATGTAGTTACGGGCTAAAACTGTATGTATTTATGGGTTAAGTTTTATGTATTGAGGGGTTTTATTGTATGTTATGTATGTTTTATTTCATGTAATGAATGCTTTTTTATTTTGGGTAACTTAGTTTTTTTATTTTCTGTAAAGTAAGTTTTTATTTTATGTATTTCAGGTTTTTTTATTTTATATAATTTAGTTTTATTTAATTTATGTATTTTAGGTTTTTTATTTTCTGTAAAGTAGGTTTTTATATTTTATGTATTTTAAGTTGTTTATTTTATCTAATTTAGTTTCTTTATTTTTAATAATGTTCTTTTTTATTTTTGAAATGTTCTTTTGATTTTCTTATAATGTTCTTTTTATTTTGTGTAATTAGGTGGGGTTTTTTATTTTCTGTAATTCTAGTTTTTTTGGGGGGTAATTAGTGGGGTAATAGTGATTTTATTAGGGTTACTAGTGTAGAGGTTAATAGGGTAGGGTAGAAGGGGGTTTATATTATGGGGTTTACTGGGTACATTTGGGGTTAAATAGGCCCAGCTAGGGTTAAATAGGACTAGACGGGGTAAAATAGACCCAGATAAGGTTATTGGGTCCAGATAGGGTTACATAGGTACAGTTAGAGTTAAATAGGTCCAGATAGGGTTAAATAAGACTAGATGGGGTTACATAGGACTAGATGGGGTTAAGTGGTTAGTGATAGGGTTAATTAGGTATGTGAGGGTTAAAGAGGTTTTATTAGTTAGAGGGGGTTAATTAGTTAGAGAGGGGGTTAATTAGTAAGATGGGGTTAATGGAATGGTATAGGGTAGGATAGGGGTTATTTGTGTAAGGTAGGTGTTAATAGGGTAGGCATTTATTGGGTACAGTCAGAGTTAGGGTTAACGGGGTTTAGATAGGTTAATGGGGTATAGTTAGGGTTAATTGGTTAATGGGTTAAGGTCTGTGTCCCATAAGGGTCTGTATAGACCATTATGGGACTGAGGGGGTTAATTATAGGCTCATGGGGGTCTGTATAGACCCCCATGAGTGATGGAGTTAATTTTAGTACTCTCGCGGCAGGGTTTAGCGCAGGTCCTTTAAAGACCTTTAAGGCGGGAAATTTGAATTTTTAAATGCAGCCCCATGAGCCCCATGAGATATCAAATGGTCATGAACCACAGAGTTTGTGCTTTGTTTGCCACTATCTCCTGGCTATATACCTCATGTTAGTATATTAGAAGGATTTTCTTGTTATACATCTAATGAAATCAATGACTTTTTCTGTGATGTAATTGTTTCCAAACAGTCCTCTGAAGACTTATCATTTATAACTATCACTTTTTATTTCCACACTTTTCAACATTTCCACCTGTTCTCACTTTTATCCCTTATATGTTCATCCTCAACCATTTCCATTACTTTGAGTCATAAAGCCTTCTACAAGTGTTCCTCACACCTCACCATCTTTTTCCTTCTCTACTTGACGCTCCTCTTCCAATACACGAGCCCAACCGAAATGGACATTTTGGAGTCACATAAGCTTTTCTCCTTTTTTAACACAGCTGCTGTACCCGTACTAAAACCACTAATTTATATCTTGGAATATAAAGATGTAAAATGAGCAGTAAGATGGAGATTTAGAGGTTAATCCATTAGATCATGATTGAACATTAAAACGTTGAAATGCTGGTTGAGA
The DNA here is from genome assembly GCA_027410445.1 of Discoglossus pictus. NCBI lineage: Eukaryota > Metazoa > Chordata > Amphibia > Anura > Alytidae > Discoglossus > Discoglossus pictus. Next base: position 4,134,536 of record CM050170.1, read on the forward strand.
TACAACAACATTTCACAATATACTAAAGAGTTCCATAACCCATTCAAAGTTTGATGACCAACGTTGGCATGGTGTCAAGGAATCTAAATTTAATATTATAATAAAAAAAGTGTTAGCCAAAAAGATCAAAGTTTTGGGTCTATATAAAACTTATGATAAGCAACAAACTGTGTCCACTATTACATCTCACCACCTTCTTCAATTCCTTTGTTCCATAATATTTTTCAATTCCCTCAATAAAATATTTCTTAGATATTTGGGTTCTTGTCTTGGCTCTTGGACTATATGTAAGAAAAAAAAAAAGGTCCAGTTGCATCAACAAAAAACTAAAACTAAAAGCCAAATACAAGGCTACACACATCCAACAAGTGTTTGCTGCCCCAACCAATGGACCAATAAAGTAATGACACCAAGCATTCCATGATATTCTAGATGATGAGGTGGAATATATGTCAGCATAGAATTAGCCTTCAAATGTGTGTGGTTTATTTGGGACTATGAACTTATATATATATATAAACAATGGAACATGCAGATACGTTAGATGAGGAGATGATTCAAAGATAAAAAACTTTGAAGAGGTTGGTATTGGATTGGGGTCACCAATAGGCAAGACCCGAGGAGCATATTACAAGTTGTATGTTGGCCTGATGTTCATCGACATCTCCCCAGAAGGTCATCAATGCCTGGTCATGACTGGATGTTCAATGGATTATTTAGGAAAAATTTGAGAAAGTCATATTTTAGAGAGAGAAAGTGGTAGATAAGTAGAACACCATTTTAGTAGAAGTGGTGGTGACCAACACAGTAAAGGATTTCAAGAATTGCTGCTGTTTAAAATAAGTCTAAATGTCCAGACAAAAATCACGGACAGACAAAATGGGCATTTTGGTTGGTAATTTATTGTCCATTAATGATAGAACCATGTATTTGTTCTAGGTTTTGAGAGGAAGGTTTCCTTCAACGACATTCAAGAAACATCTCATAATATTTGGGCATGTTCACCAAGCCTGTTACATGGGGATTGATGTCTATGTCCTCTGGGGGAAGATTAGATTTTAGATTAAAGTTCTGCAAGATGGTGGTTAAGAACAAAAAGAGTTGCATTCAAGCAGGACCTTCTCCAAGACATGACCTCTTCCCTGAAAGATAGAAAAGCAAGAGTTTAAACTTTCTGATTGATGAGGGTTCCTTCTATGTCAAAACCATATTCATGGCAGTTACATGTTTAAGGATTTGTATTCAATGCCCCAACTAGCCACACACCTGCAGAGAAAGGCATGAATCCGCCATTGTTCTTAAACTTTCCAAATTCATCCAAGAAGTTTGGGGGGTTGAAGTTGTTGGGGTTCTGCCAGCATTGGGGATCATTCAACACACTACCTATGAGTGGAAATACATTGGTACCCTGAAAATAAAGAGGTAAATGATGAGGTGCACAATGTGAACGAACCAAGTGACTTCATGAAAGGAGCCAATAACTTGATGAACACCAACCTTTGGAATTAAATATCCCTTCAACTTCACATCCATAGTTACAGCCCGAGGAAGTCCAAATGGAACGAGGTTGATAAACCTTTGAATTTCGTGGATTACGGCATCAGTATATGGCATGTTCATTTTGTCCAGTAAGGTTGGGTTACGGTTATGTCCAACCACTTTGTCGATTTCCTCTTGTACCTTCACTGTTGGAAGTAGGTAAAGCAAAGGTATAGTTATTGTGAACTATTGTGTGGAAATATAGGGAGAGATTAATGTATCAGTAGGAGGAGTTACATCAATTTTAGCTAAAAAAAAAAACTCTATCCAACCCTTTATTAAATCAGCCATCACAATCTCCTTTGGTAGGGAATTTAATAGCTTGACTGACCAGTGCCTATTTTTTTAAAGATGAAACTTTCTTCCTTCTCAAGGAATGACCTATTATGGATCATAATCTTCTTGCCAACATCTCACAAATAATAATTTGACAATTGATTAATTGACAATTTAGCTAATTTCTTCTCACAAAGTTGATTCATATTATTCATATTGTTACCCGTGACTAAACTCTTTCTGGATTGACCATGTCCTTCTTTACATAACCGTCCTTTATTCCAAGTGAGGTGTCACCAGCATTATCTATAAATTAATAAGTATACTATTATCCCTAAAACTTATTCCCATTTTAATGCATGCTAATTTATCACGAGCCCTGGAGACTGCAACCTGACGTTGAACACTATTCCATAGCTGAATGGCCACAAATGATTATGTTTTAGACACTTGCCTTGAATTTGAGGATATTTTATCAGTAAGAGGAACCCGTAGCTCAAGGTCAGGCTTACACCATCAGCTGATCCCAAGATGATCTGTGCAATGCTTGATACCAAATTATGTTCGGTGAACTCTGTTTTGGGGTTTTCCTTTTCCTGTTAAGAAGCAGAAACGTTTGGAGACCAATTGAGAGTCCAATGGATGTAAATAGCAGCAGTCTAGAGGGGCCTAGTCTTATTGGTGTTCTAGTTAGGTGTGAATAGTATTTGGTTTAACTGATCAATATGTAATGAGGCTGTACTAGCTTAGCAATCACACAATCAAGCCTAAATACCTCGGTAGTAGGACGTCTCCTGGAATGCTAAAGGTCTAGGGTTCAAATTTACATATCTTCCTCCTTTGTGTTGTTTTGATGCCCAAAACTGTACTCCGTATTCCATGTGAGGGCATACTATGGATTTATATAGTGACTTCTATACCCGACTTAATATATGTGTATGGTTTATTTGCTTGGCATTGGGCATTGAGTTACACCAGTAGCTGTCCACTAACCTCCTACCCTTTCTATCTCTGATACCTCTCACTTACTCGACTGGCTGCCCACATGAAGCAACTGTTTGACCACATGGCCAAGCCTCTTCATCATTATTTATGAAGCTGCTTCTTCGAGGACTTCAAGGTCTATACGTGCATTACTACATATGTTTCACAAATTACATTCTTGATCAATTCTATAAATTTAAATGTTATTGACTGAAATAATTAACAGAAATACTGATCGCAGAGAGTAAATATAATTATATCTACAGTGGGAAAAGTACATAACATGATAATTGTAATAATTATACAATCTGGGCAATTTTACTATACCTTTTCTATCTTTATAAGAAAGGTATCAATGTAATTTTGAGGACAGGTCGGGTCCAGTTTGTGTCTGACCATCTCAATCTTCCTCTCTGAGAATGCGATTATGCTGTTGAGGCGCCAGAATATTCCATGATGTTTCCCGGGAACATATTGCATGACACTTGGGAAAAGGTCATACATCTGCAAGGAAAAGTTGAAGAAGGTGGATGTCAAAAGTCTATTTCTGAAACAACCTGATGAATGAATGACTATGAGGAACATCAACGTAAACAACTTAAGAGATTGTCCAACGTCTACAAAGAAGGAACCTGTGAATATACTGCAGTTCGTTCAATTATATTACATTACTCTATTAAAATAAAATTACTTACTTGCCCCCAGACACAGCTAATAAGCTCCATCGACTCATGGATCACCCTTACTGCGGATAGAAACTCTTCATCATCATATGTAAATCGGTGCCCAAACATAATGCAGCAAATCACATTCATAGATGCAAGGCCCAGAAGAATGGTGGGGTTGAACAATGTCCCTGCAACATGGAGCAACTTTGGGTCAAATAGTGGACATTAAAAGGAAGTCCCATTTAAACAAAAATTTGGGTTAAAGTTTGCTATCCTGGCTTTTTGGTATTGGGATATCTCAAGTGGTAGGCAACGTCATTGACTTGATTTTAATAATAAAAAACACAGAGAGTATATTTTAACCCGCTCTTATGTGTCAACATTTGATTAGTAACAATTTGGAACTGCTGGAGGAGATAAAGCAAGGAATTCATGACATATTGTGCACGTATTGGTGCCAGTCGTCATTCGACAAACTTTCTGATAAATAGAAATGTACAAACCATTGGTCTTTCTGAATTTTGAGATCAGATGTTGATTCTCTTCATGGATCCAGTCTTCAATTTTTCTCTTCCCCATGCCGAAATCCCGGAAAGTTGTAACAGTGAAGCGGTGGAGCTGCCTCCAGCGGTCCATGTCATTGGTGAAGATGATGCCTAACAAGAAGTCAACCACTGGTTATATTATTGGATTTAGCCAGTAGGGTACTATTGTCTCTTGGTATGCTATGGCTTATACTAACTCATGGCACCAATAAAGTCTATGGCCCTCATTCAATTGCGATTTGGCCAATTGAATAGGGCTCTAAATAAGCACATAACATATTTTTTTAAATAAGTTTTTAGTTAGTGAAAACCTTGCTTTTAGATAGATGTTTACTAACTAAAAACTTCTTTAAAAAAATATGTTATGTGCTTATTAAGACCCCTATTCAATTGGCCAAATTGCAATTGAATGAGGGCCTATGAGTTTAGTAATATCAGAGTTATCGACTCAAAGATATCCATTGTGAGGAGAGTCGAGCAAGTCTTCACGAGTCTATGAGACAACTGGGCGCCATTGGATGGGATCCAGAGCTGGGAAGCCAGAATATCAAGAAACTCCGCCAAAAGCTGACACCTCTGTTGACTTGTTTTGTTCATTCTTGGCCGGCCGAGGTTATTTGGCACATTTGTGTATATTCATTTGTTGTTATATAAATCCTATATGGAAGATAATTAAGAACAAAAATAGTTCTATCTGACAGAGAGTGAAAACATTTTATTAAGATAAGCATATCTTAGTGTAGACATTATACTGACCTACGTCCAAGCCTTGATGTCCCTTGTGGGTCAAATAAAACACAAAGCCAAATCTATAATATTGTGGTATTATTATAAAAAGTTATGTAGGGTACTTCATATATAATTTATCTACCTCCTTTCCTTCTCTTTCTTTATCACTTTCCTTTCTTCTCCTCTCTCTCTCTCTCTCTCTCTCTCCTTTACCTTCTCTTTCTCTTCTCTATCCTCTTTTTTCTACCTCTTCGTCTCTTTTGGTTCTTCTCTCTTTCCTGTCTCTTGATCAGTTTTACTTTCCCTCTCTTGTTTACCACTTGCCTCTCTTCTTCCTCTCTTTCTCTCTCCTTTAACTTCTCTTCTCTTTAGTTTTCTTTCTGTACCCCTCTCTCTCTCTCTCACACACACACATTCTCTCACCCTCTTTCTCTATTTTCCTCTCTTCCTTCCATCCCTCTCCTCTCTCTCTTTTCTCCCTCTCTCTTTCTCCTCTCGCTCTCCCTCTCTCTCTTCTCTCTCTCTCTTTCTTTCTCTCTCTCTCTCCTCTCTCTCTCTCTCTCCCTCCCTCTCTCTCTCCCTATATCTGTCTCCCTCTCTCTCTCTCTTTTTCTCTCTTTCTTCCTCTCTCTCTCCTATATCTCTCTTCCTCTCCATTTCTATCTCTATCTTTCATTCTCTCTCTCTCTCTCTCTCTTTCACTCATCTCTCTCTCCCTCTTTCTCTCTCTCTCTCACTCATCTCTCTGTCCCTCTCTATCTCCCTCTCTCTCCCTATATCTGTCTCTCCCTATCTCTATTCCTCTCTTACATCCATCTCTCTCCTCTAGCTCTCTTTCATTCTCACTCTCTCTCTCTCTTTATTTATTTCTCTCTCTCTCTCCTCTCTCTCTCTCCCTCTATCTCCTTCTCTCTTCTCTCTCCTTCTCACTCTCCTCTCTCTCCCCTCTCTCTCTCCCTTTCTTTATACTTCTATCTTTCTATCTCTATGCCTCCATATCTCCCTCCCTCTCTCTCTCTCTCTCTCTCTCCTCTCTCTTTCTCTCTCCCCCCCTCTCTCTCTCCTCTTTCACCCTCTCCTCACTCTCTCTCCTCTCTTTCTGTCCTTTTCTCTCTCCTTTTTCTCTCACCTCTCTGTCCCTTTCTTTATACTTCTTTCTCTATGCCTCCCTATCTCTCTCCCTCTCTCTCCCCCTCTCTCCCTTTCTCTCCCCTCTCACTCTCTCTCTCTCTCTCACTCCCTTTATCGCTCTCTCTATCTCTTTCGCTTTCTTCTCTCTTTCTCTCTCTCTCTCTCAAACACTCTCTCTCTCTCTCATCCTCCCTCTCCCTTCTATCTCTCTCCTATCTCTCTCTCATTCTCTTTCCCTCTCTCTGTCTCTCTATCTCCTCCCCTCTCTCTCTCACTTCCTCTCTTCCTCTCTCTTTAAGTGAGAGAGACTTTAATAGACATTCTAGACAATCCGGCTCCTATTAGACTCTGTGGGTGTCACAAACAATGCCTATGGTCAAATATCTCTTAATTTTAAGGTTAACAACAAAACAACTGATCAAAGGGGTATCACTTTCAAATTACTTGACATCACTTGACCTCTGGCTGCTGAAACAAATGTTACAATTGTCTTGTTAATTAATCCATGCAATTAAACCATTGAAACCAGTGTTAACGCTAACGGGAGTTCGAACCGACCAGGGATATAGCCCAACCTGGAAACTGGGAATGAACTGTGTATGGCGGTTGGCTGCTGTAAATGTCTACTGGTTGCTCTTAAAGTGGTACTAACTCCAAAATAATTTTATTAGCCAAATGTACTTGGCACAATTTAAAATACATCCTCATACAAAATAAATAATATAAAAAAGCCCCTGAGCCTAGTAGTAGGCAGAGAAATAAGCTCCTGGGCCCCAGTGTACATAACCAGGGCAAGAAGACCAACATTACCCCTCATTGATATTCCTCAATTAATTTCCATTATGCTTATCAAGAACATGCTCTCTCTCTATCCACCCCCTCTCTCTCTCTACTTCCTCTCTCTCTCCCTCTATCTCTCTTTCTCCCATCTCTCTTGCTCTCTTTCTCCCTCTCCATGTCTCTCTCTTTCTCACCTCCTCTCTCTCTCCCTGTCCCTCACTCTTTTTCTCTCCATCTGTCTCTCTCCCACTCTCTCCCTCTCTCCCCTTATTCCCCTCTCTCCCTCCTTCTCTCTATATCCCTATCTCTCTATCTTTCTCTCTCTCTTACTCTCTCTTCCTCTCCCTCCCTCTCTCCCTCTTTCTGTAACTATATCACTCTCACTATACCTTCCCCTCTCCCCCCTCTCCCTCTCTTTCTATATATATATATATATATATATCTATATATATATATATATATATATATATATATATATATATATATACCTCTCTCCCCTTCTCTCCCTCCCTCTTTCTATACCCCTATATCTCTCTCCCTCTCTTTCTCTCTCTTTCTTTCTCTCTTTCTCTCTCCCCTCTCTCTCTGACTCTCCCTCTCTCCCCCTTTCTGTAACTCTTTCTCTCTTGCTATACCCCCTCTCTCTCTCTTCCATGTATCTCTCCTTTTCTCTCCTTCTCTCCCCCTCTTGCTCCCTCTCTCTATACCCCTATCTCTCTCTCTCTCTCTCTTTATTTTTCTCTCTCTCCCTCCCTCTCTCTCCTCCTCTCTCTCCCTCCTCCTGTCTTTTTCTCTCTTTCACTCCCTCTCTCCCACTTTCTTCCCCTCTCCCCCATCCTCCCCTCTCCCTCCCTCTCTCTATAACCCTATATCTCTCCCTCTCTCTTTCTCTCTCTGTCTCTCTCTTTATCTCTCCCCCTCTCTCTCACTCCCTCTCTTCCTCTCTATATAACTCTTTAACTTACTCTTCCCTCTCTCTCTCCTTCACTCTCTCTCTCTCTCTCTCCCTCTCTCTCACCCTTCTCTCTCTTACGAATGATTGCTATGGTCATGTATCTCTTAAACAAAACAAAGGATCAAAGAGGTATCACATACAAAATGCTTGACATCACTTGACCTCTGTTTGCTGAAACAAATGTTCCAATTACCAATTTGAAAGCCTTCTAATTATACTTGATGGCTTGATCCATACTTTGAATTCCCCATTGAAGCCTATGGAGTCTTTATTATTGGTATTGCGAGTTCAAACCCAGACAGGGACATGGCCCGTCCCGGAGACTGGAAATAACCTGTGTCTCAGGGCTGGCTACTGTGAATGTCAACTGGTTTACTTTAAAGTGGTAATAACCCCAAAAATATTTTATTAGCCCATTGTACTTGCCTCAACCTAAAATAAATCCCCACACTAAATAACTCTTAGAAAATATAAAAAAGAGCCTGAGCCTAGTAGGTTCCATCATCTCATAGGGCCCCAGGATACATAACCAGGGCAAGTAGCCCAACATTACCCCTCATTGATATTCCTCATTTAATTTCCATTATGCTTGTCAATAACATGTTTACTTGTTTTCGGTCAATACCCGTTTGACATAAATTTGATAAGAGAGAGCAATGTGATATTCGGCCACTAGATGGTATTAGAGAGTATCATCAGATATAATGTGACGTTGTGTAATTTTGATTCAACACAGTTTTTAGACTAGAGTTGGTTTATATATTTATTATGTATAATGCCCTAGTGTGCTCTGTGGGTGCCAGGGCAGTGAATACTTAATAGGTATAGGGTGGGGTCATATGGAACTAACTCAATTCACTGAAAAGGAGAGGAGAGAGGAAATGAGAGTGGAGAAGAGAGGTGAGAAGAAAGGAGAGCGTTATGGGAGAGGACATGGGAGTAGATAGAGAACAGAGAGTGATAGTGAAAAAAAGAGAGAGAGAAAAAAGGAGGAGAGTGGAGAAGAGAGAGAGGAAAGGAGAAAGAAGGAATAGGAGAGACGAAAAGAGAGAGATAGGGGAGAGAAAAGGGGAGTAGAGAGAGAGAAATGATAGTGATAGTGAATAAAGAGAGAGAGAGAGGAGAATGAGAGAGTTATAGGAGAGGAAAAGAGAGGGGGAGAGAGAAATAAAGATAGAGAAAAGGGGAGTGGAGAGGAGATAGCGGAAAGGAGAGGGGGAGAGAGCTAGGGGAGAGAAAGAAAGTATAGTTTAAAGAAAGAAAAATGAAAAAGAAAGTAATAGAAAATAAATAAAAGTAAATATAAATTGTATTGAATAATATATTTATCTTCCAATTAATGTTCTATACATTAATAATTCTATTTTGCATCTAACTTGCATAGAAATGAACTCATACCGTCATTTATGATGGGTAATTACTACCCTGCATAACGCTATCCCGCTTAGCTCTGATTCGCTATAGGGCTGTTTTGGCCGCAATTCCCCGCTTAGTAATATACCCCACTATATTGCTGTTTTTAGGGCCGCAAACCTCACTTAACGCTCTTGTTTCGCTAGAACGCTTTTTTCCCTCATGGGACCCTGTTTAACGCTTCAAAATAGCTTCACAGCGTTATCACGGCCACCATTGTATGTAGAGAGAGACAGAGAGATAGAGAAATAAAGCTGGAGAAAGTGGGAAAAAAAGTTACAGAAGACCCCGAAACCCAACCAACTGTATCCAGTGGCAAGGTACGGAACATTTTTATTTTTTTATTCCCTTGTTTCTCATATTGTGCTTGTTCATTGTTAATTGTCTAATCAAATGTACATTAACTGTATTTGTTTGTACTGTTTTACAGATGTCTAAGGCCAAGGTGGATCAGGACAAGCTAAAGTGGCAGAGCATCCCACTGGATGTGAAGATGCAGGTGCTGGACCTCTTGGATAAAGGGGAGCACCAAGTGGACAATGTAGTAGACCTTAAACTGGCAAGCTCCACCATCTGCACCATCTTGAAGAATAAGGAAAAGCCACAACCAGCACTACATCTTCCGCCAAAAAGATAACGCAATCCAGATGCTACGCCTTGGAGGAGATGGAGAAGAGGGTGTCCATCTGGATTGATGATGAGGTGGAGCGCAACATGCCCCTGAGCCAGGTCATAGTTATGAAGAGGGCCAGGAGCATCTATGCCCATATTCAGGCACAAACACCAGACAAGACAGAGAGCTTCACAGCCAGTCAGGGTTGGTTCGATCACTTCAGGAAGAGGAACAACCTGTGTAACATCAAAATCACAAGGGAAGCGGAGCTCTGACACTAAGGCTGCCTTTCCGGTGAAATTGAGGGAAATTCTGGAGAGAGGCAGTTACCCTCTTGATCTGGTGTTTAACATGGACGAGACCGGCCTCTTCTGGAAGAGGATGCCTAGCTGCACTTTTATCCCTCGTGACCAGGTGAGAGCATCAGGCTTCAAGGCGTGCAAGGACCAGATGACCCTTCTTGTGGGAGGAAACACCAGCAGTGACTTTAAGATAAAGCCATTGCTGGTGTACCACTCCCACACCCCAAGAGCTATGAAGGGCATACCCAAGTCCAGTTTGCCGGTCATCTGACAATTCAACAAGAAGACTTGGATCATATTTAAGGAGTGATTTACTGAGCATTTCTGTCCATCAGTGAAGCGCTACGGTAGGCGTTAAGGCCTGTAGCCAAAAGTGCTCCTCCTGATGGATAATGCTCCTCGCCACCCTACCAACTTGGCTGAGCTGGACAGCTGCATCCCGGTAGAAGTGGTGTTCCTGCCACCCAAAACTACTTTGCTGATTCAGCCAATGGGCAAGGGGGTGATAGCCACCTTCAAGGACTACTATCAGTGCCATACATTCCGCCAGCTTATCGATCATATGGACAGCCAGGACAAGCAATCAATGTTGGATTTCTGGAAGAAATACAACATCATGCCGGAGCCCATCATATCGGAGATAGTGGACCTTGTTACCACTGCTGGACTTGGGGATGCAGGTGACCAGGACATTGATGAGTCAGGCAAGGCTTCAGGCGAGAGCCTGACAAATGAAGACCTCCAACAGCTGACTGAGCAGGGAATTGAGGAAGTTGCAGACAGCAGTGACTCCGACAGAGAGTCTGGGTGGAAGATGAGCCTTCCACAACATCCAGTTTCGCTTAACACTCATAGCGGTTGGAACCTATCTACAGTGATAAGTGGAATATTCCTGTATATATTTAGTTGCAAGTCTTCACTTAGATTTGTGCCTGTGTTTCTGGTGCTTTGGTTAAGGAACACCATACAGGAGCCTATAATTCTCCACTTTTTACTAAAATGGTAAAAAGTGATTATACAATATTAAAACAGAATAAATCAAAGAAAATAATAGGCCTAGCTTCAACCAAGGCACAGCCATTTGCTTAGAGATAGTTCCCTCTCTATCTGTGCCTCAGTCAGCTAAATCTGGGTAGAGCGAAAACAAAAAACAAACCGTCCAATAGTTTGTTCAAAATCACTGGCCTGTATCGTTCAGAGGTCCAGGTCTTCTATCGGCTGCAGAATCATCATCAGCTTCTACTAAAAAAAAAAAGCAGACTCCTAAGCTGTTTGTTAAGTGGAGCAATCGTGCTAAGTCTAGCACATGACATCACCAATAAGTGAGGAGCTAACTATTTAAATATTTGGAGGTTAAATCCAAATTAAACTTCCCCTTGAGGAATCCACTTGTTTGGGGCGGTGAAATGTGCGTTGGGTATTTAAGAATTTTCACAGAACTCTGGTAAGTTCCTATTAACTCAGATTCAGTGAGGATCACAAACAATGGCTAAGGTCAAGTATCTTGTAATTTGTGGTTAACAACAAAGCAAAGGATCAAAATGGTATCACTTAGAAATTACTTGACATCAGTTGACCTCTGGCTGCCGAAACAAACATTTCTATGGTCTTGTTAATTATACTTGATGGCTTAACCCTTGCTTTGAATTCCCCATTGAAACCTATGGACTCTATGTTAACATTAACACAGATTTGAACACGACTAGGGACATGGCCTAACCTGGAGATTGGGAATGAACTGTGTTTCGTGGTTGGCTACTGGGAGTGCCTACTGGTTGCCCTTAAAGGAGTACTGACCCTAAAATAATTTTATTATCCCATTGTACTTCGAACACCCTAGAATACATCCCTACACAAAAGACCCTGAGCCTAGTAGGCTTCATCAACTCAGAGGAATTGGCTTGTGAGCCCTATGGGACACAATCAGGGCCAGTAGCTCAACTTTACCCAACATCCAAATTTATAAACAATGCCATAGTAAATAAATCCTTAGGCTATTACAAGGTGACTGGCAACTGGTAGCCAAATGGGCTAGCACTCCAAAAATATAATTTGGTTGCCCATAAGTCCAGGGGGTCATGACAGCTCTTGATTCTTCTCTGATAATGACAGTATGTTATATTCTTGTCATCCATGATGAGTTTCTTCACTTGGTTTTCAAGAAAAATTCAGCCGTACATTTCAAAATTATTATATCTGTTTGTAAATAATTAATATCCCTCATTAATTTCCATTATGCTTATTAGTCTTTACATACTGTCCATCACATTACAGAGACTTGGTCAATACCAGTAGACTTCCATTTGGTAAGAGAGAGCAATGTGATATTTAGCCACTAGATGGTATTAGAGAGTATCATCAGATATATTGTGACCTTGTGTAATTTGGGTTCAACACAGTTCTTAGACTAGAGTTGGTTTATATATTTATTATGTATAATGCCCCTTTGTTCTCTGTGTGTGCCAGGACAGTGATTACTTAATGGGTATAGGGCGGGGTAATATGGAGTTGAATAGTAAGTTATAGAGAGAAGTTATATGAGAATGTTCTATGGAAGAGTTATAGGAAGATGTTATAATGACTTATAGGAAGTGATTATGGTGTAAACAATAGTAATGTATGGCTTTCTTAGGGTCGCCTTCTAACTCATTGACTGAATACTTTGCTCCCTCTGAGATCATTGACAATTCCTGGTGACTCCCACCCCCCAAGGCTCCAGGATTTCCTTGCTCATACCTTTGACCTCATCCCTGGTTAAATATTTCCTCTGTTATCTGAACTCTGACTAAACTCAGCTCACCCATATGTAGTCCTGCTCCTAATGTGCAATGGGTAACAATCTATCTATCTATCTATCTATCTATCTATCTATCTATCTATCTATCTATCTATCTATCTATCGATCTATCTATCTTTCTATCTATCCATCCATCCATCCATCCATCCATTCATCCATCATCTATCTATCTATCTATCTATCTATCTATCTATCTATCTATCTATCTATCTATCTATCTATCTATCTATGTATGGATCTATCTATCTATCTATCTATCTATCTATCTATCTATCTATCTATCTATCTATTGATCTATCTATCTATCTATCTCTCTATCTATCCGTCCGTCCATCCATCCATCTATCTATCTATCTATCTATCTATCTATCTATCTATCTATCTATCTATCTATCTATCTATCTATCTATCTATCTATCTATCGATCTATCTATCTTTCTATCTATCCATCCATCCATCCATCCATCCATCCATTCATCCATCATCTATCTATCTATCTATCTATCTATCTATCTATCTATCTATCTATCTATCTATCTATCTATCTATCTATGTATGGATCTATCTATCTATCTATCTATCTATCTATCTATCTATCTATCTATCTATCTATCTATTGATCTATCTATCTATCTCTCTATCTATCCGTCCGTCCATCCATCCATCTATCTATCTATCTATCTATCTATCTATCTATCTATCTATCTATCTATCTATGTATCTATCTATCTATCTATCTATCTATCTATCTATCTATCTATCTATCTATCTATCATGTATCTATCTATCTATCTATGTATGTATCTATCTATCTATCTATCTATCTATCTATCTATCTATCTATCTATCTATCTGTCCATCCATCCTTCCATCCATCCATCCATCCATCCATCCATCTATCTATCTATCTATCTATCTATCTATCTATCTATCTATCTATCTATCTATCTATCTATCTATCCATTCAGTCCAAGGGAGGAAGGGAGGTCAAATGGGGTTAGTGGTGAAGGGGTGGAGATCAAATAGGGGAGGTGATAGAGTGTAGACCCAATAGGGGAAGTGATAGGGTGGAGACCCAGTAGGGGAGGTAATAGGGTAGTTATCCAATAGGGTGGAGGACCAGTAGAGGAGGTGATTGGTTGAGGACCAATAGGGGAGGTGATAGGGTGGAGGACCAGTAGAGGAGGTGATAGGGTGGAGGACCAGTAGAGGAGGTGATTGGATGGAGGACCAACAGGGGAGGTGATAGGGTGGACAACTAATAGGGGAGGTAATATGGCAGAGATTCAATAGGGAAGGCTGTATGGTGAAGACCCAGTATGGACGGTAATAGGGTGGAGTTCCAGTAGGGAAGTTAATATTGTGGAGTCTTAGTAGGGGAGGTCATTTGGTGGAGATCCAGTAAGGGTGGTAATAGGGTGGACTCCCAGTAGGGAAGGTAATATAGTGGAGATCAAGTAGAGGAGGTAATTTGGTAGAGTCCCAGTAGGTGAGGTCATATGGTGGAGACCCAGTACGGGAGGTAATTACTGAACAAAAGAGAAGAAAAGAGAGGTAAATCATGTCCAAACTAAAACTAGAGGAGGGGTATGAGAGTCATATGGAGGAAGCAAAGTAGTATGAGCGAGTTATAGGGAGAGGAAATAAGAGAGTTATATAGAGGAGAGAGAAGAGTGTGAGGAAGTTATAGGAAAGTGATGGTTATTTGGTGGGTGTGAGAGAGTTATAGAGAAGAGAGATTTATATAGATTGGGATAGGTGAGAGGGAGTTATAGAGAGAGGAAAGTGACATATGTGAGTTATATGGAGGGGTGAGAGACGAATGTGAGGGAGTTATAGGAGGAAAGGAGATAAGATAATTATATGGAGGGAGAGAGATGAGAGGGAGTTATGATGACAGGGGTGTGTGGGAGTTATGATGAGAGGGGTGTGAGGGAGTTATAGGAAAGCAACATATGAGTTATATTCAGTGACAAAGACGGGTGTATGAATTATAAGGAGGCATAGGAGAGATTTGAGAGAGGGAGTTCATTTTTATGAAAATAAGAGATTTATATGGAGAGATTAAAAAGGAAAGGAGTAATAAAGGGGTTAGGAGAGAGTTATAAGGAAATATTGGTACGAGTGACGTTATAGGAGGAGGAAAGAGGTTTAGAATGGAGTTCTAAAGAAGGTGTGAGATTGTTATAAGGAAGATATAAGGGAGGGTTAGAGAGAAGGGGTGTAAAAAAGTGACATATTTAGGGGATCAATCCCTACTAGTCCCAAACGTATTCTAATGGAAAGGACATTTTTAAGGTTTCAGGTCCTTCTGGATCCAAGATGTACTAATGGAAGGGACATGTTTATGGGCTGATTCCCTACTACAGTGTACAAATGGCAGTGACCCTATGTTGGGACCCTTGCTGGACCTTCTTTCTCTGACCCCTTGTTCCTAGTTACAGATTTCTCCATAATGGACCTTCCTGGTGGTTGGACTTTGCTTCTGATCTTCTGCCTCACTTGCCTCTTATTCCTTTTAACATGGATTTCCAATAAGAAGAGCAGAGGAATGCCCCCAGGACCGACACCTTTGCCCATCGTGGGGAACCTCTTACAGATTAATATAAGAGAATTACCCCAGTCCTACAGAAAGGTCAGTTCCCACCTTGATTAACATACTCGTTAATTGTCTAAATATCCCAAGTTGCCCCTTTATTATAGAAAACAAATAAAGTTGCCCTAAAGTTCTTCTATAGTAAGCCCCACTCATCCGACTATGAATTTATTTAAAGTGATATATTTGTAACACCATCAGACAAGAGGTGGTCTATTGGCCCATTTCCTCTATTCTCTACTGGGTGACCACGTATGCTTTCCTTTCTCCTCTAGTTATCGTCTATTTGTCTTTACTTAAGGGGTGACATTTTGCCTCTTTGGTCTAACTTACAGGTCTCTTTTCATCCTCCCTCAGCTGTTGACCTATTGTCTTCTTTCTTCTACCCTCAAAAGCTGACCTATTTTCTCAACTCTTCTTGGCAAAAGGAAGGTCACCTTGCCTCGTTTCCTCTAAATTCATGGTGTGACCTCTTGTCTGCTTTACTCTATCCTCAAGTTATGATCTCTTTGTCTAACCTCAAAAGGTGACATCTTGTCTCTTTTCTTCTATACCAGAGTGTTGACCTATCATCTCCTTTCTTTTATCATCTGTTCTGTAGTCAACAAGGTGCATCCATTAACTGTTTTGGTTTTCTTACAGCTTGCAAAGAAATATGGACCCGTGTTTACTGTGTATTTGGGCCCCCGTCCGGTGGTTGTGCTGTACGGATATGAAGCTGTCAAGGAGGCTCTTGTAGACAACGCAGATGTGTTCAGCAGACGGGGGCAATTTCCGGCAGCTCAGGTGCTTTTCAAGGACTATGGTAAAGAGTATGTCTGTTCAGATAAGATGGACCATGGTTGTGTTAATTTCTTACACAATGGCCTTGATATTAGACCTGAACAAAACAGTCCTCCATGTGGTTCTCTTTTTCAGGTCTCGTACTTAGTAACGGGGAACGGTGGAAACAGCTACGTCGGTTTTCTCTCGCTACTCTTAGGAATTTTGGGATGGGGAAGAGAAGTGTTGAGGAGAGGATCCAAGAAGAAGCAAAATGTATTGGAGAAGAATTTAACAAAAAAAAAGGTAAGTGAGACGAAACATAGCAATGCTCCAAATTGGGACCAGTCTTTTATTGACTTTACTACTCTTTCTCTAGGTTCTCCTTTTGACCCAACCTATCTCCTTTCCTTGGCTGTTTCTAATGTAATCTGCTCCATTGTCTTTGGAGAGCGCTTTGACTATGAAGATAAGGAGTTTCTGGGACTTCTAGCCATGTTGAAGGAGATCTTCAGGACGTTGAATTCATTTATGGGACAGGTAGAAATTGCAAAAAGTCCACCAGATAGCAAGAGGAAGAAGCCACAAAAATAATACACCATAGTTTATATGCTTTAGGAAAACTTTGGCCCAGTTAAATGTCTTTCCAAAGAGGACTTTCAGAATATATTTGTCTTGCTTTGGAACGAATCACAGTTCATGGCCAAGACCACATGTCCTCCAAACTCTTGTTTAAATTTTGGAATTTTGCCCACAGCTTCTCAACACATTTCCGAATGTTTTCCGTCACCTCCCCGGACCTCATCAAAAGGTGTTTAGGAACATGAAGAACCTCAAAGTCTTTGTGATGGGGAAGGTGAAGGAACATAAGGAGACATTGGATGAGAACTGTCCGAGGGATTATATTGACTGTTTTCTTATCAAGATGAAAGAGGTAAACCAATCGTAAAGAGTGTGGGAAATCATGAGCATGGCTGATATCAAAGAACAGCCTACTATCAGTCTGTGTAGAACTGGATGGGAGGGAAATCTGATTGATGAGTAGATACAGTCTAAGACATATCTAATTTTAAATATTTTTGCAGGAGCAGAACAATCCCAACTCTGAATTCCATCATGAAAACCTATTTGTTTCCGTCATTAACCTGTTTTTTGCTGGAACAGAAACTACAAGTACGACTCTGAGGAACAGTTTGCGTATTCTTCTCAAGTACCCAGACATCGCAAGTACGTCTCTATCTAAATGTCATCAATATACCTCAGTTGGATATTACTCCAAAATAACTTGCCTTTCTTTTAACCAATAGAGAAGATTCATGAGGAGATTGACCGGGTAATCGGAGAAGATAGGTGTCCTTCAGTGGAGGACCGGAGCAAGATGCCATATACAGATGCCGTGATACATGAGATCCAGAGGTTTGCTGATATCGTACCCTTGGGACTCCCACATGCAGTTGACCGAACCACTACATTCAGAGGCTACAGGATCCCAAAGGTGAGTTATACTTAAGAAGATCAGGGAGAAGTTTCAATGAAATAATACATTTCATTTTGAGCTCCAACCACATTCAAAGCATGTTTTTGAATCTCTGTGATCCTCTGGACCACAGCACTCCAAGCACATCTTGTGTTATGGCAGAGATACTGGAGTGGGTTGAAGATTGCTTCTCCAGTGGACTGCGATGTGTTTGACCTCTCTGTTATGACCTGCCCATCTTGGATGACCCTACATCCATAGCTCACAGCTTCCCTCAGGTACACAAGCCCCTTCACCACAACAAGGTAGCAATCCAGAAAGGGAGAAAAGTATGTAGCAATGGGTTATAATGGACTTTCTGTGCTTTAAACTTTCCGTACCACTTGCAATCCAGTTAATATGGACTTTACCATATGGGGCCAGCAGGACCGGCAAGCTCTGGAACTCCCAACTTTTAGATCTTCCTATCAGGTGGGAATAACTATCCTCAGTGACTGCAGGCAGAGTAAAGAGATTCTCTTTTGCAAATCGCTTAACTGCCTTATAAAACTGTTTCCCAAAACAAAGTCCAACTCTCATGCTCATACTCATTGGCCAGAAGTGACTTTATTGGGGATGGGTGGGCATTTGTATAAGGTCTGAACAAAATAACAGTTAGAAATTACTCATAAAACAAATAACATGTTCACATACCCAACTTTAACCTCCCTCCCTCTTGAGTCTCTCCAATTGTCCCCTAATTAACCAAGGCACAGGCCCAGGATGCGGATATCACCAGGTGTGATGGTGGTGCCACCAAGTCTCATCCCTTATCTTAATTTCCCCAGTACTTGTAAACTGCATGTAGGCACATCTCGCACACGGAATTCACGTGAATGAAGTCCAACTCTCACGCTTGTAATCGTTGACCAGAACTGACTTTATTGGGGAAGAGTAAGCATTTTTACAGGGTACTGAACAAAAATACAGTAAAATATTAAACTGGAAACAAATGATACATCCACATACCCAACATAAATCTCCCTCCCACTTAAATTTCCCCCTTATTACACTAATGAACCAGCATCAGTAATTAATTCCTAGGTGTAGTTGTGGTGCCAGCAAGTTTCATCCCTTTTCTTAATTTCTCCCAGTACATGTAGACTGCATGTAGGCACATCTCCAACTCGGGATGCAAGCAAGTAAGCGGGCAGATTTTAGCTTATCATGTTCATTGTCGTATGGACTACTGAGAATTATATCTCAAGCTCTCACCTAACAATTCTTTATTTGCTATTATTTTAGGAGACCACAGTATTACCTCTCTTGACATCAGTGCTGAAGGATCCTGGACATTTTGAGAATCCCAGTGTGTTTGACCCAGGACATTTCCTCGATGAGAGGGGCTGTTTCAAGAAGAGTGAAGCCTTCATGCCATTTTCTGCAGGTAGCTAACAAATCCATCTCATTATCACATGGTACTAGTTGCCAATGAGGATGCTGGGTAGTGATAAACAAATCACACAGGGTAATGCTTGATACTAAATGTTGCCAATTATTAACCTCTCCAGGTAAGAGAATCTGCCTTGGTGAAGGGATGGCCAGAATGGAACTTTTCCTATTTCTCACATGCGTCCTACAGAAGTTTTCCTTGAAATCTGATGTGAATCCCAAGGACATCGACATCTCTCCTCAACCTCTCACCAACAGTGCCCTCCCTCGCACTTACACGTTGAGTGTCATTCCTCGTTGATGTGGGGAGGTGTCTGGACACCTCCGTACACAACAATTCTCCTCTTTTTATGGATTATGGTAAAGATGACCCAAACCAATTCATTGAAGTGTCAAGTTTATCTTCTCTTGATCATGGAATGAAGAACACTAGAGATGAACATTGGAAACTTTAAATATTGTGTCAACATATCAAGAATACTAAATGGAAAATTACCTGATAAAATAATTGTTGACTATTTTATTGTGATTGCTAGCCAAATCCAAAATAGGCAAATGGTGCAATGTTGTTAATGTTTGTTGTACAATATATAGTATATATAATTAAATGGAGATAATATATTTTATTTTGATTAATGTTTAATAAAAATGATGGTACAGCATGGACTGAGCCCTTAACTGGTTCTTTCACCAGCATCTAAGGTGGCATTATCCCAGTGCTGGTCATTGATTGGAGACAGAGGTGATGATGGCAGTGATCTACATGGAACAAGTGGTAGAATTAGTGGCAGGTCGACCAAAGGCATAAAAGGGGACATTAATGGTAATGGAGCCTGTTGTAGAAAAATACTCTCACACTTACCCTCACGTCGCAGGTAGACACCAAGAAAAACAAAGTCCTCTGGTATTTCTCATGGCGAGTTTATTTAGGAAAGATATGGATTAGTAACAAAGCAACATGGCTGTCACCAATTCCCTCAGTTACTGAATTGCTACAAAAAAATCAGCAGACACACACTTTTATATCTGTTTACATAAAACAGTGAAAACAATCATTACAGAGCCAATTACATTTTATTTATTTATGATATCCAATAAGAATACATACTTTGGTAAAATCTGTGCGTACATCTACTTTATATGATACACTTGTGCGCATTACATACAGTAACACTTATCTGCCCTTGAGGATGACTGAATATTATGTGTAAAAATCTGTGTACTGTCTGTAAATGAAATTGCTAAGTCATGGGTCAGATGTAGTATCTAATTCATACCAAATATGATGGAAAATTACTGGTTCACAGCCAATATCCCAGACTAATTGAATATATATATATATATATACTCTAAAAATGTAAGGATAATTGTATCATTTCTCCAACAAGCCGTGATGGACAACAAAAATGGCAGAAGCTGTGATGGACAACACAAACTGGGACAGGACGTGATGGACAACACTTCTACACCAGAACAGAGCTCTCCAAACCTCACAGGTTTCTTCTTCACCAGGACAGAGCTCTCCAAACCTCATAGGTCTCTTCTACACCTGGATAAAGCATTCTCCAAACCTAACAGGTCTCTTCTATGTCTGGAAAGAGCTCTCCAAACCACACAGGTCTCTTCTACACCTGGACAGAGGTCTCTCCAAACCTCACAAGTCTCTACTACACCTGAGCAGAGCTCTCTCCAAACCTCACATGTCTATTCAACACATGGATAGAGCTCTCGCCAAACCTCACAGGTTTCTTCTACACCTGGACAGACCTCTCCCCATACCTCACAGGTCTCTTTTACACATTAACAGATTTCTCTAAACCTCACAGGTTTCTTATACACCTGGACAGAACTCTCTCCAAACCTCAAAGGACTCTTCTACAACTGGACAGAGCTCTCTCCAAACCTCACAGGTCTCTTCTACACCTGGACAGAACTCTCTCCAAACCTCAAAGGACTTTTCTACACCTAGACAGAGCTCTCCCCAAACCTCACAGGTCTCTCCTACACCAAGACAGAGCTCCCCAAACCTTACAGGTCTCTACTACACAAGGACAGAGCTCTCTCCAAACCTCACAGGTCTCTTTTAAACCTGGGCAGAGCTCTCTCCAAAGCACACA
Organism: Discoglossus pictus; assembly: GCA_027410445.1. Classification (NCBI taxonomy): domain Eukaryota; kingdom Metazoa; phylum Chordata; class Amphibia; order Anura; family Alytidae; genus Discoglossus; species Discoglossus pictus. The sequence continues at coordinate 4,155,651 of CM050170.1, forward strand.
GGTGTCTTCTACACCTGGACAGAGCTCTCTCCAGACCTCACAGGTCTCTTCTACACCAATACAGAGCTCTCTAAAAAACCTCACAGGTCTCTTCTACACATGGACAGAGTTCTCTCTAAATCTCACATGTCTCTTTTACACCTTGACAGAGGTCTCTCCAGACCTGACAAGTCTCTTCTACACAAGGAAAAAGTTCTCTCCAAACCTCACAGGTCTCTTCTACACCTGGACAGAGTTTCTCCAAACTTCATAGGTTTCTTATACACCTGGACAGAGCTCTCTCCAAAACTCACAGGTCTCTTCTTCACCTGGACAGAGGTCTCTCCAAACCACACAGGTCTTTTCTACACCTGGACAGAGCACTCTCCAGACCTGACAAGTCTTTTCTACACCAGGTAGTCCTCCTGTATGTAACCACAATCTCTTCTGGACGGGTACTCTATATAACAACAACCTCTCAAGGCAGGCCACTCCATATAACTGAACCTCTGATGGCAGGCCAATCTATATAACCATCACCTTTCCTGTCAGTCCACTCCATATAACCACCACCTTTCCTGTCAGGACATTCTATATAACCACCACCTCTTCTGGCAGGCCACTCCATATAACCACCAACTCTCCTTGCAGTCCACCCCATGTAAATAACAACTCTCCTGGCAGTCCACTCCATATAACACCACCTCTCCTGGCAGGCCAATATATCTAACCACCACCTCTCCTGGCAGGCCACTCCATATAACCACCAACGTTCCTGGCAGGCCACTCCATATAACCAACACCTCTCCTGGCAGGCAAGTCCATATAACCACCAACTCTCCTGGCAGGCCACTCTATATAACCATTACCTCTACTGGCAGGCCACTCCATATAACCACCACCTCTCCTGGCAGGCCACTCTATATAACCACCACCTCTCCTGGCAGGCCACTCTATATAACCACCGCCTCTCCTGGCAGGACACTCTATATAACTACCACCTCTCCTGGCAGGTCTACTCTATATAACCACCACCTCTCTGTACCATAACATCTCCTCTATTTCTAATAAAATGTCCTATTAAAAAAAAGCTTGGAGGAGGATTCTGGGAGTTAAGAGGGTTAAATCAGACCAGACACAAGGGAGGGGATAAGCCTAGAGAAATGCATTGTGGGAAATTAATAAGAGGTGCTAAAGTCTAATGGAGAGGCGAGACACAATAACATACCACTTATAACTAAATAAAACAGATTACAATATAATTACACATGTGTTATATTTATTTACTCTCTATAAGAGTTTTTTATGGAGAGTTTGTAACAAAACCCCTGATACAAAAAGAGAGCCCCCCAAACCCCACAGGTCTCTATTACACCTAGACAGAGCTCTCTCCAAACCTCCGATGTCTCTTCTACACCTGAACAGTGCTCCCAAAACCTCAGATGTCTCTTCTACACCTGAACAGTGCCACCCAAACCTCAGATGTCTCTTCTACACCTGGACAGTGCCCCCAAACTTCATATTTCTCTTCTACACCTGAACAGTGCTCCCCAATAGTGATGTCGTGAACATAAAATTTTCGGTTTGCGAACTTCGAACGCGAACCGCCGCAAATGTTCGCGAACCGGCGAACCCAGTGAACCACCATAAACTTCAATGGGCACGCAGATTTTAAAACACACAGGGACTCTTTCTGGCCACAATAGTGATGGGAAAGTTGTTTCAACGGGACTAACACCTGGACTGTGGCATGCCGGAGGGGGATCCATGTCAAAACTCCCACAGAAAATTACATAGTTGATGCAGAGTCTGGTTTTAATCCATAAAGGGCATAAATAACCTAACATCCCCCTCCATCATCATCCTCCCCTGTATCTCTTTACCCCCTCCCTCATCATCCTCCCCTGTGTCTCTTTCTTCCCTTCCTCATCATCCTCCCCTGTGTCTCTTCCCCCCTCCATCATCATCCTCCCACCTCCCTCATCATCCTCCCCTGTATCTCTTTACCCCCTCCCTCATCATCCTCCCCTGTGTCTCTTCCCCCCTCCATCATCATCCTCCCCTGTGTCTCTTTCCCCCTCCATCATCATCCTCCCCTGTGTCTCTTTCCCATCTCCCTCATCATCCTCCCCTGTGTCTCTTTTCCCCCTCCCTCATCATCTTCCCCTGTGTCTCTTCCCCCCCCTCCCTCATCATCCTCCCCTGTGTCTCTTTCCCCCCTTCCTTATCACCCTCCCCTGTATCTCTTTACCCCCTCCCTCATCATCCTCCCCTGTGTCTGTTTCCCCCCTCCCTCATCACCCTCCTCTGTGTCTTTTCCCCCACCCTCATCATCCTCACCCCTCCCTTGATGATAAGGGGGAAAGAGACACAGGGATAAGGGTGAGGGGTGTTAGGGTAAGGGGTGTTAGGAATAAGGGTGAGGGTGTTAGGTGTTAGGGTGAGGGGTGTTAGGGCTAAGTGTAAGGGGTGCTGGGTGAGGGGTGTTAGGGATAAGTGTAAGGGGTGTTAGGGTGAGGCATGTTAGGAATAAGTGTGAGGGGTTTTTGGTCTTAGGGATAAGTGTGAGAATGTTAGGGTTAGGTGTTAGGTTGATGGGTGTTATGGATACTTGTGAGGGGTGTTATGGTTAGGGTAAGGGGTGTTAGGGATAAGTGTAATGGGTGTTAGGGTAAGGGATGTTAGGGTTAGGTGTTAGGGTAAGGGCTGTTAGGGATAAGTGTAGGGGGGATTAGGGTTAGGTGTTAGGGTGAGACATGTTAGGAATAAGTGTGAGGGGTGTTAGGTCTTAGGGATAAGTGTGAGAATGTTAGGGTTAGGTGTTAGGGTAAGGGGTGTTAGGGATAAGTGTGAGGGGTGTTAGGGTTAGGGTAAGGGGTGTTAGGGATAAGTGTGATGGGTGTTAGTGTAAGGGATGTTAGGATTAGGTGTTGGGGGGTATTAGGGTTAGGTGTTAGGGTGTGGGGTGTTAGGGATAAGTGTGAGGGGTGTTAGTGTAAGGGGTGTTAGGGATAAGTGTGCGGGGTGTTAGGGTTAGGTGTTAGGGTGAGGGGTGTTAGGGATAAGTGTAAGGGATGTTAGGGTTAGGTGTTAGGGGGTATTAGGGTTAGGTGTTAGGGTGAGGGGTGTTAGGGATAAGTGTGAGGGGTGTTAGTGTAAGGGGTGTTAGGGATAAGTGTGCGGGGTGTTAGGGTTAGGTGTTAGGGTGAGGGGTGTTAGGGATAAGTGTAAGGGATGTTAGGGTTAGGTGTTAGGGATAAGTGTAAGGGGTGTTAGTGTTAGGGTAAGGGGTGTTAGGGATAAGTGTGAGGGGTGTTAGGGTTAGGGTGAGGGGTGTTAGGGATAAGTGTGAGGGGTGTTAGGGTTAGGTGTTAGGGTGAGGGGTGTTAGGGATAAGTGTGAGGGGTGATAGGGTTAGGTGTTAGGATGAGGGGTGTTAGGGATAAGTGTGAGGGGTGTTAGTGTAAGGGGTGTTAGGGATAAGTGTGAGTGGTGTTAGGGTTAGGTGTTAGGGTGAGGGGTGTTAGGGATATGTGTAAGGGATATTAGGGTTAGGTGTTAGGGATAAGTGTAAGGGGTGTTACGGTTAGGGTAAGGGGTGTTAGGTATAAGTGTGAGGGGTGTTAAGGTTAGGGTGAGGGGTGTTAGGGATAAGTGTGAGGGTGTTAGGGTTAGGTGTTAGGGTGAGGGGTGTTAGGGATAAGTGTGAGGGGTGTTAGGGTTAGGGGTGTTAGGGATAAGTGTGAGGGGTGTTTTGGTTAGGTGTTAAGTGTGAGGGGTGTTAGGGTTAGGTGTTAGGGTGAGGGGTGTTAGGGATAAGTGTAAGGGGTGTTAGGGTTAGGTGTTAGGGTGAGGGATCTTAGGGTTAGGTGTTAGGGATAAGTGTGAGGGGTGTTAGGGTTAGGGTAAGGGGTGTTAGGGATAAGTGTGAGGGGTGATAGGGTTAGGTGTTAGGGTGAGGGGTGTTAGGGATAAGTGTAAGGGGTGTTAGGGTTAGGTGGTAGGGTGAGGAATGTTAGGGTTAGGTGTTAGGGATAAGTGTGAGGGGTGTTAGCATTAGGGTAAGGGGTTTTAGGGATAAGTGTGAGGGGTGTTAGGGTTAGGGTGAGGGGTGTTAGGGATAAGTGTGAGGGGTGTTATTGTTAGGTGTTAGGGTGAGGGGTGTTAGGGATAAGTGTAAGGGGTGTTAGGGTTAGGTGTTAGGGTGAGGGATGTTAGGGTTAGGTGTTAGAGTGAGGGGTGTTAGGGATAAGTGTAAGGGGTGTTAGGGTTAGGTGTTAGGGTGAGGGATGTTAGGGTTAGGTGTTAGGGATAAGTGTGAGGGGTGTTAGGGTTAGGGTAAGTGGTGTTAGGGATAAGTGTGATGGGTGTTAGGGTTAGGTGTTAGGGTGAGGGGTGTTAAGGATAAGTGTAAGGGGTGTTAGGGTGAGGCATGTTAGGAATAAGTGTGAGGGGTGTTAGGTCTTAGGGATAAGAGTGAGGGGTGTTAGGGTTAGGTGTTAGGTTGATGGGTGTTATGGATAAGTGTGAGGGGTGTTAGGGTTGGGTGCTAAGGTGAGGGGAGGATGATGATAACGGGGGGGGGGAGAGACACAGGGGTGTCCTTGCAGCAGAGATCAAAAGAGTCCTTCAGGACTGTATTGCACACTGTGTACAGTAGCCTAGCTATGGTTTTCCCTATTGATGCAGTATCACCTACACTCAGCCTGCTCTCAGTAAGACTGCAAGTTAGTTATGATTCCAAAATGGCTGCTGTCCATGAGTTAGAAGGGTCTGGAAGGCAGGGTATGATGCTGATTGGCTGTTATGTGTCTGTTTACTGTGAGTTGCAGGGTCAAAGCTTGCTCAATGATAAAGTATATGGGGAGGGTCGAATATCGCATATGTTCGCAGTTCGCTGCGAACGCGAACATACTATGTTCGCCGGGAACAGTCCGCCAGCGAAGTATTCGCGACATCTTTACTCCCCAAACCTCAGATGTCTCTTCTACAACAGGACAGAGATCCCCAAACCTCAGATGTCTCTTCTACAGCAGGAAAGAGCCGTCCAAACCTCAGATGTCTCTTCTACACCTGAACAGTGCTACCCAAACATCAGACGTCTCTTCTAATCCTGGACAGAGATCCCCAAACCTCAGATGTCTCTTCTACAGCAGGAAAGAGCTCTCTCCAGATATCACAGGTCTCTTCTACACCTGGACAGAACTCTCTCAAAACCTCACAGGTCTCTTCAACACCTAGACAGAGTTCTCCCCAAACCTCACAAGTTTCTTCAACACCTGGACAGAGCTCTCTCCAAACCTCACAGGTCTCTTCTACACCAGGACAGTGCTCTTCACAAGCCTCACATGTCTCTTTTACACCTGGACAGACCTCTCTCCAAACCTCACAGTTCTGTTCTACACCAGGACAGAGCTCTCTCCAAACCTCACAGGTCTCTTCTACACCTGGACAGCACTCTCCACAAACCACACAGGTCTCTTCTACACCAGGACAGAGCTCTCACCAAACCTCACAGGTCTCTTTTACAACTAGACAGAGCTCTCCCCAAACCTCACACGTCTCCTACACCTGGACAGAGCTCTCTCCGAACCTCAAAGGTCTCTTCTACACCTGGAAAGAGTTCACTCCAAACCTCACAGGTCTCTTTTACAACTAGATAGTGCTCTCCCGAAACCTCACTGGTCTCTTCTACACCTGGACAGAGCTCTCACTGAACCACACAGGTCTCTTCTACACCAGGACAGAGCTCTCACCAAATCTCACAGGTCTCTTTTACAACTAGACAGAGCTCTCTCCAAACCTCACACATCTCCTACACCTGGACAGAGCTCTCTCCGAACCTCAAAGGTCTCTTCTACACCTGGAAAGAGTTCACTCCAAACCTCACAGGTCTCTTTTACAACTAGACAGTGCTCTCCCCAAAACTCACTGGTCTCTTCTACACCTGGACAGAGCTCTCTCTGAACCTCACAGGTCTCTTCTACACCTGGACAGAGCACTCTCCAAACCTCAGATGTCTCTTCTATACCTGGACAGAGCTCTCTCCAAACCTCACAAGTATCTTCTACACCTGGACAGAGCTATCCAAACCTCACAGGTCTCTTCTACACCTTGACAGTACTCTCTCCAAACCTCACATGTCTCTTCTACACCTGGAGAGTATTCTCTCCAGACCTCACAGGTCTATTCTACACCAGGACAGAGCTCTCTATAAACCTCAAAGGTCTTTTCTACAACTGGACAGAGCTCTCTCCAAACCTCACAGGTCTCTTCTACACCTGGACAGAGCTATCTCCAAACTTCACAGGTCTCTTCTACACCTGGACAGAGCTATCCAAACCTCACAGGTCTCTTCTACACCTGAACAGAACTCTCTCCAAACCTCACATGTCTCTTCTACACCTGCAGAGTACTCTCTCTAAACATCACAGGTCTCTTCTACATCTGGACAGAGCTCTCTCCAGACCACACTGGTCTCTTCTACAGCTGAACAGAGCTCTCTCCCAACCTCACAGGTCTCTTCTACACCTGGACAGAGCTATCTCCAAACTTCACAGGTCTCTTGTACACGAGGACAGAGCTCTCTCCAAACCTCACAGGTCTCTTCTACAGCTGGACAGAGCTCTCTCCAAACCTCACAGGTTTCTTCTACACTAGGAAAGAGCCCTCTCCAAACCACACAGGTCTCTTCTACAGCTGGACAGCACTCTCTCCAAACCTCACAGGTCCTCTTTACCACCTAGACAGAGCTCTATCCAAACCTCACAGGTCTCTTCTACACCTGTACAGTGTTCACTTCAAATCTCACAGGTCTCTTCTACACCTGGACAGCACTCTCCACAAACCACACAGGTCTCTTCTACACCAGGACAGAGCTCTCACCAAACCTCACAGGTCTCTTTTACAACTAGACAGAGCTCTCCCCAAACCTCACATGTCTCCTACACCTGGACAGAGCTCTCTCCGAACCTCAAAGGTCTCTTCTACACCTGGAAAGAGTTCACTCCAAACCTCACAGGTCTCTTTTACAATAGTGCTCTCCCCAAACCTCACTGGTCTCTTCTACACCTGGACAGAGCTCTCACTGAACCACACAGGTCTCTTCTACACCAGGACAGAGCTCTCACCAAATCTCACAGGTCTCTTTTACAACTAGACAGAGCTCTCTCCAAACCTCACACGTCTCCTACACCTGGACAGAGCTCTATCCGAACCTCAAAGGTCTCTTCTACACCTGGAAAGAGTTCACTCCAAACCTCACAGGTCTCTTTTACAACTAGACAGTGCTCTCCCCAAAACTCACTGGTCTCTTCTACACCTGGACAGCTCTCTGAACCTTTACAGGTCTCTTCTACACCTGGACAGAGCACTCTCCAAACCTCAGATGTCTCTTCTATACCTGGACAGAGCTCTCTCCAAACCTCACAAGTTTCTTCTACACCTGGACAGAGCTATCCAAACCTCACAGGTCTCTTCTACACCTGGACAGCGCTCTCTCCAAACCTCACAGGTCCCTTCTACACTTGGACAGAGCTCTCTCCAAACCTCACAGGTCTCTTCTACACCTGAACAGAACTCTCTCCAAACCTCACATGTCTCTTCTACACCTGCAGAGTGCTCTCTCTAAACATCACAGGTCTCTTCTACATCTGGACAGAGCTCTCTCCAGACCACACTGGTCTCTTCTACAGCTGAACAGAGCTCTCTCCCAACCTCACAGGTCTCTTCTACACCTGGACAGAGCTATCTCCAAACTTCACAGGTCTCTTGTACACGAGGACAGAGCTCTCTCCAAACCTCACAGGTCTCTTCTACAGCTGGACAGAGCTCTCTCCAAACCTCACAGGTTTCTTCTACACTAGGAAAGAGCCCTCTCCAAACCACACAGGTCTCTTCTACAGCTGGACAGCACTCTCTCCAAACCTCACAGGTCCTCTTTACCACCTGGACAGAGCTCTATCCAAACCTCACAGGTCTCTTCTACACCTGTACAGTGTTCACTTCAAATCTCACATGTCTCTTCTACACCTGAAGAGTGATCTCTCTAAACTTCACAGGTCTCTTCTACACAAGAACAGAGCTCTCTCCGGACCACACTGGTCTCTTCTTCATCTAAACAGAGCTCTCTCCAAACCTCACAGGTCTCGTTTACACCTGGACAGAGTTCTTTCCAAACCTAACAGGTCCCTTCTACACCTGGACAGTTTTCACTCCAAATCTCACAGGTCTCTTCAACACCTGGACAGAGCTCTCCAAACCTCACAGGTGTCTTTGACATCTGTATTGAGCTCTCTCTAAACCTCACAGGTCTCTTCTACACCTGGGCAGAGCTCTCCAATCCTCAGAGGTCTCTTCTACACCTGGAAAGAGCTCTCTCCAAACCTCAGCGGTCTCTTCTACACCTGGACTGAGCTCTATCCGAACCTCAGCAGTCTCTTCTACACCTGGACTGAGCTCTCTCCAAACCTCACAGGTCTTTTTTACGCCTCGAAAGAGCTCTCCCCAAACCTCACAGGTCTCGTTTACAGCTGGACAGAGTTCTTTCCAAACCTAACAGGTCCCTTCTACACCTGGACAGTTTTCACTCCAAATCTCACAGGTCTCTTCAACACCTGGAGAGAGTTCTCTCCAAACCTCATAGGTCTCTGCTACATCTGGACAGAGCTCTCTCCAAACTTCACAGGTCTCTTCTACACCTGGACAGAACTCTCTCCAAACCTCAAAGGACTCTTCTAAACCTGGACAGAGCTCTCTCCAAACCACACAGGTCTCTTCTACACCTTGAGAGAGCTCTCTCCAAACCTCACAGGTCTCTTCTACAGCTGGAAACCGCTCTCTCCAAACCTCACATGTCTCTTCTACACAAGGACAGAGCTATCTCCAAACCTCATAGGTTTCTTCTACACCTGGACAGAGCTCTCTCCAAACCTCACAGGTCTCTTCTACACAAGGACAGAGCTCTCTCCAAACCTCACAGGTTTCTTCTACACCTGGACAGAGCTCTATCCAAACCCCACATGTCTCTTCTACACCTGGACAGAGCTCTCTCCAGACCTCACAGGTCTCTGCTACACCTGGACGGAGCTCTCTCAAAACTTCACAGGTCTCTTCTATACCTGGACAGAGCTCTCTCCAAACCTCACAGGTCTCTTCTTCACCTGGACAGAGCTCTCTTCAAATCTTTACAGGTCTCTTCAATGCCTGGACAGAACTCTCTCCAAACTCCACAGGTCACTTCTACACCTGGACAGAACACTCTCCAAACCTCAAAAGTCTCTTCTAAATCTGGACAGAGCTCTCTCCAAACCTCAAAGGACTCTTCTACACCAGGACAGAGTTCTCTCCAAACCTCACAGGTCTCTTCTACACAAGACAGAGCTCCCCAAACCTGACATGGCTCTTCTACACAAGGACAGAGCTGTCTCCAAACCTCACAGGTCTCTTCTACACCTGAACAGAGCTCTCTCCAAACCTCACAGGTCTCTTCTACTCCTAGACAGAGCTCTCTCCAAACCTCACAGGTCTCTTCTACATTTGGACAGAGCTCTCTCTAAACCTCACAGGTCTCTTCTTCATCTGGACAGCGCTCTCTCCAAACCTCACATGTCTATTCTATGTCTGGACAGAACTTTCTCCCAACTTCACAGGTCTCTTCAACAACAAGACATAACTCTATCCAAACCTCACATGTCTCTTCTACACCAAGACATAGCTCTCTCCAAACCTCACAGGTCTCTTTTATGTCTGGACAAAACTCTCTCCAAACCTCACAGGTCTCTTCTACACCAAGACAGAACTCTCTCCAAACCTCACAGGTCTCTTCTACACCAAGACAGAGCTCTCTCCAAACCTCACAGGTCTCTTCTATGCCTGCACAGAGGTCTCTCCAAACCTCACAGGTCTCTTCCACACCTGGACAGAGCTCCCTCTAAACCTCACAGGTCTCTTCTACACCAGTACAGAGCTCTCTCCAAATTTCCCAGGTCTCTGCTACACCTGAACAGAGCTCTCTCCAAACCTCACAGGTCTCTTCTACATCTGGACAGAGCTGTCTCCAAACCTCAAAAGTCTCTACTACTCCTGGACAGAGCTCTCTCCAAACCTCACAGGTCTCTTCTACGTTTGGAAAGAGCTGTTTCAAAACCTCACAGGTCTCTTCTACTCCTGGACAGAGCTCTCTCCAAACCTCACAGGTCTCTTCTACATCTGGGCAGAGCTCTCTCCAAACCTCACAGGTCTCTTCTACACCTGGACAGCGCTCTCTCCAAACCTCACAGGTCTCTTCTACATCAAGACAGAGCTCCCCAAACCTCACAGGTCTCTTCTACACCTGCACAGAGCTCTCACCAGACCTCACAGGTCTCTTCTACACCTTCTTCATCTGGACAGCACTCTCTCCAAACCTCACATGTCTATTCTATGTCTGGACAGAACTTTCTCCGAACTTCACAGGTCTCTTCAACAACAAGACAGAACTCTATCCAAACCTCACATGTCTCTTCTACACCAAGACATAGCTCTCTCCAAACCTCACAGGTCTCTTTTATGTCTGGACAAAACTCTCTCCAAACCTCACAGGTCTCTTCTACACCAAGACAGAACTCTCTCCAAACCTCACAGGTCTCTTCTACACCAAGACAGAGCTCTCTCCAAACATCACAGGTCTCTTCTACGACTGCACAGAGGTCTCTCCAAACCTCGCAGGTCTCTTCCACACCTGGACAGAGCTCCCTCTAAACCTCACAGGTCTCTTCAACAACAAGACAGAACTCTATCCAAACCTCACATGTCTCTTCTACACCAAGACATAGCTCTCTCCAAACCTCACAGGTCTCTTTTATGTCTGGACAAAACTCTCTCCAAACCTCACAGGTCTCTTCTACATTAAGACAGAACTCTCTCCAAACCTCACAGGTCTCTTCTACACCAAGACAGAGCTCTCTCCAAACATCACAGGTCTCTTCTACGACTGCACAGAGGTCTCTCCAAACCTCACAGGTCTCTTCCACACCAAGACATAGCTCTCTCCAAACCTCACAGGTCTCTTTTATGTCTGGACAAAACTCTCTCCAAACCTCACAGGTCTCTTCTACACCAAGACATAACTCTCTCCAAAGTTCACAGGTCTCTTCTACACCAAGACAGAGCTCTCTCCAAACATAACAGGTCTCTTCTACGACTGCACAGTGTTCTCTCCAAACCTCACAGGTCTCTTCCACACCTGGACAGAGCTCCCTCTAAACCTCATAGGTCTCTTCTACACCAGTACAGAGCTCTCTCCAAATTTCCCAGGTCTCTGCTACACCTGAACAGAGCTCTCTCCAAACCTCACAGGTCTCTTCTACATCTGGACAGAGCTGTCTCCAAACCTCAAAAGTCTCTACTACTCCTGGACAGAGCTCTCTCCAAACCTCACAGGTCTCTTCTACGTTTGGAAAGAGCTGTTTCCAAACCTCACAGGTCTCTTCTAATCCTGGACAGAGCTCTCTCCAAACCTCACAGGTCTCTTCTACGTCTGGGCAGAGCTCTCTCCAAACCTCACAGGTCTCTTCTACACCTGGACAGCGCTCTCTCCAAACCTCACAGGTCTCTTCTACATCAAGACAGAGCTCCCCAAACCTCACAGGTCTCTTCTACACCTGCACAGAGCTCTCACCAGACCTCACAGGTCTCTTCTACACCTGGACAGAGCTCTCTCCAAACCTCACAGGTCTCTTCTACACCAAGACAGAGCTCTCTCCAAATGACACAGGTCTCTACTACACCAAGACAGAGCTCTCTCCAAATGACACAGTTCCCTTCTACACCTGGACAGAGCAGTGTCCACCTCTCTTGGCAAGCCCCTGCATATAACCACAATCTCTCCTGGATGGGCAATCTATATAACAACTACTTCTCCTGGCAGGCCACACTATATAACAACAACGTCTCCTGGCATGCCACTCCAAATAACCACCACCTCTCCTGGCAGGCCAATCTATATAACTATCACCTCTCTTGGCAGGCCACTCTATATAACAACAACCTCTCCTGGCAGTCCACTCCATATAACTGCACCTCTGATGGCAGGCCAATCTATATAACCATCACCTCTCCTGGCAGGCCAATCTATATAACCATCACCTCTCCTAGCAGGCCACTCTATATAACCATCACCTATCTTGGCAGGCCAATCTATATAACCTTCACCTCTGCTGGCAGGCCACTTTAAATAAACACCACCTCTCCTGGAAGACCACTCTATAAAACTACGACCTCTCCTTGCAGGCTACTCTATGTAACACCACCTCTCTTGGCAGGACACTCTATATAACTATCACCTCTCCTGGAAGACCACTCTATAAAACTACCACCTCTCCTGGCAGGCTACCCCATATAACACCACCTCTCCGGGCAGGTCACTTTATATAACTACCACCTCTCCTAGCAGTCCACTCCATATAACCACCACCTCTCCTGTCAGGCCAATCCATATAACCCCCACCTTTCCTGGCAGTCCACTCTGTATAACACCACCTCTCCTGGCAGGCCACTCTATATGACCACCACCTCTCCTGGCAGGCTAATCTATATAACTACCAAATCTCCTGGCAGGCCACTCTATATAACCACCACCTCTCTTGGCAGGCCAATCTATATAACCAACACCTCACCGGGAAGGCCACTCTATATAACTACCACCTCTCCTGGCAGGCCAATCTATATAACCAACACCTCTCTTTACCGTAACATCTTCTCTGTTTCTAATAAAAATGTCCTATTCAGCAAATAAACAAGAGCTTGCAGGAGGATTCTGGGAGTTAAGAGGGATAAATCAGACCAGACACAAGGGAGGGGAGAAGCCTAGAGAAATGCATTGTGGGAAATTAATAAGAGGTGCTAAAGTCTAATGAAGAGGCGAGACACAATAACATACCACGTATAACTAAATAAAACAGATTACAATATAATTACACATTTGTTATATTTATTTACTCTCTATAAGAGTTTTATATGGAGAGTTTGTAACAAAACCCTGATACAAAAAGAGAGCCCCCCAAACCTCAGATGTCTCTCCTACACATGACCAGTGCTCCCAAAACCTCAGATGTCTCTTCTACACCTGGACAGTGCCCTCCAAATCACACAGGTCTCTTCTACATCTAAACAGTGCTCCCCAAACCTCAGATGTCTCTTCTACACCTGAACAGTGCCCCCCAAACCTCAGATGTCTCTTCTATACCTAGACAGAGATCCCCTCAAACCTCAGGTGTCTCTTCTACACCTGAACAGTGCCCTCCAAACCTCACAGGTCTCTTCTACACCTGGACAGAGCTCTCTCCAGACCTCACAGGTCTCTTCTACACCTGGACAGAGCTCTCCAAACCTCACAGGTGTCTTTGACATCTGTATTGAGCTCTCTCTAAACCTCACAGGTCTCTTCTACACCTGGGCAGAGCTCTCCAATCCTCAGAGGTCTCTTCTACACCTGGAAAGAGCTCTCTCCAAACCTCAGCGGTCTCTTCTACACCTGGACTGAGCTCTATCCGAACCTCAGCAGTCTCTTCTACACCTGGACTGAGCTCTCTCCAAACCTCACAGGTCTTTTTTACGCCTCGAAAGAGCTCTCCCCAAACCTCACAGGTCTCGTTTACAGCTGGACAGAGTTCTTTCCAAACCTAACAGGTCCCTTCTACACCTGGACAGTTTTCACTCCAAATCTCACAGGTCTCTTCAACACCTGGAGAGAGTTCTCTCCAAACCTCATAGGTCTCTGCTACATCTGGACAGAGCTCTCTCCAAACTTCACAGGTCTCTTCTACACCTGGACAGAACTCTCTCCAAACCTCAAAGGACTCTTCTAAACCTGGACAGAGCTCTCTCCAAACCACACAGGTCTCTTCTACACCTTGAGAGAGCTCTCTCCAAACCTCACAGGTCTCTTCTACAGCTGGAAACCGCTCTCTCCAAACCTCACATGTCTCTTCTACACAAGGACAGAGCTATCTCCAAACCTCATAGGTTTCTTCTACACCTGGACAGAGCTCTCTCCAAACCTCACAGGTCTCTTCTACACAAGGACAGAGCTCTCTCCAAACCTCACAGGTTTCTTCTACACCTGGACAGAGCTCTATCCAAACCCCACATGTCTCTTCTACACCTGGACAGAGCTCTCTCCAGACCTCACAGGTCTCTGCTACACCTGGACGGAGCTCTCTCAAAACTTCACAAGTCTCTTCTATACCTGGACAGAGCTCTCTCCAAACCTCACAGGTCTCTTCTTCACCTGGACAGAGCTCTCTTCAAATCTTTACAGGTCTCTTCTATGCCTGGACAGAGCTCTCTCCAAACTCCACAGGTCACTTCTACACCTGGACAGAACACTCTCCAAACCTCAAAAGTATCTTCGACATCTGGACAGAGCTCTCTCCAATCCTCAAAGGACTCTTCTACACCAGGACAGAGTTCTCTCCAAACCTCACAGGTCTCTTCTACACCAAGACAGAGCTCCCCAAACCTGACAGGGCTCTTCTACACAAGGACAGAGCTGTCTCCAAACCTCACAGGTCTCTTCTACACCTGAACAGAGCTCTCTCCAAACCTCACAGGTCTCTTCTACTCCTAGACAGAGCTCTCTCCAAACCTCACAGGTCTCTTCTACATTTGGACAGAGCTCTCTCTAAACCTCACAGGTCTCTTCTACATCTGGACAGCGCTCTCTCCAAACCTCACATGTCTATTCTATGTCTGGACAGAACTTTCTCCCAACTTCACAGGTCTCTTCAACAACAAGACAGAACTCTATCCAAACCTCACATGTCTCTTCTACACCAAGACATAGCTCTCTCTCAAACCTCACAGGTCTCTTTTATGTCTGGACAAAACTCTCTCCAAACCTCACAGGTCTCTTCTACACCAAGACAGAACTCTCTCCAAACCTCACAGGTCTCTTCTACACCAAGACAGAGCTCTCTCCAAACCTCACAGGCCTCTTCTACGCTTGCACAGAGGTCTCTCCAAACCTCACAGGTCTCTTCCACACCTGGACAGAGCTCCCTCTAAACCTCACAGGTCTCTTCTACACCTGAACAGAGCTCTCTCCAAACCTCACAGGTCTCTTCTACATCTGGACAGAGCTGTCTCCAAACCTCAAAAGTCTCTACTACTCCTGGACAGAGCTCTCTCCAAACCTCACAGGTCTCTTCTACGTTTGGAAAGAGCTGTTTCCAAACCTCACAGGTCTCTTCTACTCCTGGACAGAGCTCTCTCCAAACCTCACAGGTCTCTTCTACATCTGGGCAGAGCTCTCTCCAAACCTCACAGGTCTCTTCTACACCTGGACAGCGCTCTCTCCAAACCTCACAGGTCTCTTCTACATCAAGACAGAGCTCCCCAAACCTCACAGGTCTATTCTACACCTGCACAGAGCTCTCACCAGACCTCACAGGTCTCTTCTACACCTGGACAGAGCTCTCTCCAAACCTCACAGGTCTCTTCTACACCAAGACAGAGCTCTCTCCAAATGACACAGGTCTCTACTACACCAAGACAGAGCTCTCTCCAAATGACACAGTTCCCTTCTACACCTGGACAGAGCAGTGTCCACCTCTCTTGGCAAGCCCCTGCATATAACCACAATCTCTCCTGGATGGGCAATCTATATAACAACTACTTCTCCTGGCAGGCCACACTATATAACAACAACGTCTCCTGGCATGCCACTCCAAATAACCACCACCTCTCCTGGCAGGCCAATCTATATAACTATCACCTCTCTTGGCAGGCCACTCTATATAACAACAACCTCTCCTGGCAGTCCACTCCATATTACTGCACCTCTGATGGCAGGCCAATCTATATAACCATCACCTCTCCTGGCAGGCCAATCTATATAACCATCACCTCTCCTAGCAGGCCACTCTATATAACCATCACCTATCTTGGCAGGCCAATCTATATAACCTTCACCTCTGCTGGCAGGCCACTTTAAATAAACACCACCTCTCCTGGAAGACCACTCTATAAAACTACAACCTCTCCTTGCAGGCTACTCTATGTAACACCACCTCTCTTGGCAGGACACTCTATATAACTATCACCTCTCCTGGAAGACCACTCTATAAAACTACCACCTCTCCTGGCAGGCTACCCCATATAACACCACCTCTCCGGGCAGGTCACTTTATATAACTACCACCTCTCCTAGCAGTCCACTCCATATAACCACCACCTCTCCTGGCAGTCCACTCTGTATAACACCACCTCTCCTGGCAGGCCACTCTATATGACCACCACCTCTCCTGGCAGGCTAATCTATATAACTACCAAATCTCCTGGCAGGCCACTCTATATAACCACCACCTCTCTTGGCAGGCCAATCTATATAACCAAAACCTCACCGGGAAGGCCACTCTATATAACTACCACCTCTCCTGGCAGGCCAATCTATATAACCAACACCTCTCTGTACCGTAACATCTTCTCTGTTTCTAATAAAAATGTCCTATTCAGCAAATAAACAAGAGCTTGCAGGAGGATTCTGGGAGTTAAGAGGGATAAATCAGACCAGACACAAGGGAGGGGAGAAGCCTAGAGAAATGCATTGTGGGAAATTAATAAGAGGTGCTAAAGTCTAATGAAGAGGCGAGACACAATAACATACCACGTATAACTAAATAAAACAGATTACAATATAATTACACATTTGTTATATTTATTTACTCTCTATAAGAGTTTTATATGGAGAGTTTGTAACAAAACTCTGATACAAAAAGAGAGCCCCCCAAACCTCAGATGTCTCTCCTACACATGACCAGTGCTCCCAAAACCTCAGATGTCTCTTCTACACCTGGACAGTGCCCTCCAAATCACACAGGTCTCTTCTACATCTAAACAGTGCCCCCCAAACCTCAGATGTCTCTTCTATACCTAGACAGAGATCCCCTCAAACCTCAGGTGTCTCTTCTACACCTGAACAGTGCCCTCCAAACCTCACAGGTCTCTTCTACACATGGACAGAGCTCTCTTAAAACCTCACGTGTCTCTTCTATACCTGGACAGAGCTTTCTTCAAACCTCACAGGTGTCTTTGACATCTGTATTGAGCTCTCTCTAAACCTCACAGGTCTCTTCTACACCTGGGCAGAGCTCTCCAATCCTCAGAGGTCTCTTCTACACCTGGAAAGAGCTCTCTCCAAACCTCAGCGGTCTCTTCTACACCTGAACAGTGCCCTCCAAACCTCACAGGTCTCTTCTACACCTGGACAGAGCTCTCTCCAGACCTCACAGGTCACTTCTACACCTGGACAGAGCTCTCCAAACCTCACAGGTGTCTTTGACATCTGTATTGAGCTCTCTCTAAACCTCACAGGTCTCTTCTACACCTGGGCAGAGCTCTCCAATCCTCAGAGGTCTCTTCTACACCTGGAAAGAGCTCTCTCCAAACCTCAGCAGTCTCTTCTACACCTGGACTGAGCTCTATCTGAACCTCAGCAGTCTCTTCTACACCTGGACTGAGCTCTCTCCAAACCTCACAGGTCTTTTTTACGCCTCAAAAGAGCTCTCTCCAAACCTCACAGGTCTCTTCTACACCTGGAAAGAGCTCTCCCCAAACCTCACAGGTCTCTTCTTCACCTGGACAGAGTTCTCTCCAAACCTCAGAGGTCTCTTCTACACCTGGACTGAGCTCTCTCCGAATCTCACAGTTCTCTTTTAAATCTGGACAGAGCTTTTTTCCAAATCTCACAGGTCTCTTCTACACTCGGTAAGAGCTCTCTCTAGACCTCACAGGTCTCTTCTACACATGGACAGAGCTCTCTTAAAACCTCACATGTCTCTTTTTCACCTGGACAGAACTCTCTCCAAACCTCAAAGGTCTCTTCTACACCTGGACAGAGCTCTTTCCAAACCTCACAGGTCTCTTCTTAACCTGGACAGAGTTCTCTCCAAATCTCAGGGGTCTCTTTTACACCTGGACAGAGCTTTCTCCAAACCACCCAGGTCTCTTCTACACCTGGACAGAGCTCTCTCCAGATCTCACAGGTCTCTTCTACACCTGGACAGAGCTCTCTCCAGACCTCACAGGTCTCTTTTACACCAGGAAAGAGCTCTTTCCAGACCTCACATGTCTCTTCTACACCTGGACAGAGCTCTCACCAAACCTCACAGGTCTCTTCCACACCTGGACAGAGCTGTCTCTAAACCTCACAGGTCATTCTACACCTGGACAGTGCTCTCTCCAAGCCTCACAGGTCTCTTCTACATCTGGACAAAGCTATCTCTGAACGTCACAGGTCTCTTCAACACCGGGAAAGAGCTCTTTCCAAACCTCACAGGTCTCTTCTTCATCTGGACAAAGCTCTCTCCAAACCTCAGAGGTCTCTTTTACACCTGGACAGAGCTCTCTCCAAATCTCACAGGTCTCTTCTCCATCTGGACAGAGCTCTCTCCAAACCTCACAGGTCTCTTTAACGCCTGGACAGAGCTCTCTACAAATCTTACAGTTCTCTTCTCCATTTGGACAGAGCTCTTTATAAATCTCACAGGTCTCTTCTACACCCAGGAAGAGCTCTCTCTAGACCTCACAGGTCTCTTCTTCACATGGACAGAGCTCCCTTCAAACCTCATTGCAAAGGGAGTTTCGCAAATCGAGCCGAGGATTTGTGGCACACTCTTCTTAGGGTGCAATGAGCGCTGAAGGCTCTCTTTGTTCTGCGAGCCTCACGAAGCAAGGTGAGCAGTTGAGGCACACGATGAGTGCCAAAGGTGCACAGAGGACCTCTCGCATTATGTGGCAAACAGAATTGCCAGCCTTACAATTTTATTCTCGTAATTTTTGACAGGCAAGTTCCTAGTGTATATATAATTTATGTAGATAAAATATTTTTCACACTTCTCGTTCTTTGACTTCATTGGAGCCATACATTTTACAAGTAGAGGGACTAGATATTTCCAAGAACCCTTAAATGCCACCTGAATTCTTCATTCAGAAAGGCAATTGCAGTGTTTAACCCAGTAAATACTCGGCTGCGTCAAGATTTGACCTCTTCATGTTTCATTTCTAATATAGGTTGGAAGTAGAAAGTGTGATAAGTGCGGAGTACGAAAGTAGATGTGAGGTAGACTGGAGTGGTAGTGAAGGTGGGCATATGGAAAGACCAAGAAAGGAAGAGTGTTACAGGAAAGACTTGTGTTGGAGACAGAGGTAGGTTGAAATCTGGTGGAGATCATATCGACATAAGACGCAATAGAGATAATGAGTACAAATGAACGTAGGTGGGGCATTAACGTGGACATATTGAAGAGATAGGATGTAGTGATGGCGGCATGTGAAAAAAACAACTGGGCATAAGTGTGAGAGGTTGAGATAGTTGGGGGTCTATGGCTAAAACTGGCACTGGGGGCATTTGGACATAAAGTGGGATTATAGTATGGATTAAGCTTGGTTAAATAGGTCAGGGCAGGTGCATAGATTGGTGGAGATAGCTGGACTTATAGACATCTGAGGTATATAGAGGTAGGGACGTTCTGACAGAGATGGATGGAAGGAGGTAGCAATGTGGAAGATTTAAGTGATATTTACCGGGGTTCATATCGGCATATGAGACAGTTGAAAGAGAGAAGATAGAGTTGGGGGTAGGTGTGTGATCAAGAGTAGAGATCATTTTGGTGGTGAAGCTAGTGATTGGGGAAAAGTAATTATTACGTTTGGTGACATCAAGAGATTTAACATTATTTTATCGCTCAAGTTTATAGTAATTTAATAAACTTATAGGTTTGAGAAAACATTTACCAACTGGAATATTGTAGAAAATTTGAGGAAAAAAAAATATAGGAATAGAGAATATACTCATTATTAATATTTAATATAAATTGTAACAGGAAAGGTAGGAACAAACCATGTCTATATATACGGTCCATCTGTACCAGTTGACATCCATTTGATAAGAGAGTACAATGAAATGTTCATCACTAGATGGTATTAGAGAGTATCATCAGATACATTGTGACGTTGTGTAATTTGGGTTCAACTGAGTTTTTAGACTAGAGTTGGTTTATATATTTATTACATATAATGCCCCTGTGTGTGCCAGGTAAGGGTGGGGTAAGATGGAACTAAACTCAATTGACCTTGATGTATCCCTACTCTTAGTGTGCAAAGGGTTGACATGAGTTCATAAAACATGTCCTTTCCATTAGTACACTTTGGTTCTAGCAGGGACTGAGCCCATAAACATGTCCTTTCCATTAGTAAACTTTGGTTCTAGCAGGGTCTGAGTCCATAAACATGTCCTTTCCATTATTACACTTTGGTCCTAGCAGGGACTGAGCCCATAACCATGTACTTTCCATTAGTACACTTTGGGTCTAGTAGGACTGAGCCCATAAACATGTGCTTTCCATTAGTACACTTTGGGTCTAGCAGGTACTGAGTCCTTACCTAGAGCACCTAACTCCACACATGATTTTTGTGTAAAAATAATTGATAATAATGATAAGGCACAGCAATGCAGTGTAATCTCATGTATAAAGTAGTTGTTTTTACCTATAATTATAATTTCAATTTCATTTGGAGCCTTCACTGAGTCTCGTTACCTTGTAAGTGGAGACAAATCTCATAACCTAATTATAACAATTGGGAATCAAAACCTCCAGCGCCCTCTGGTGACTTATTGATTGTTTTCTCAGTTAACCGATACGTAGATGATGTTCTCAGAGGATAAAGGGCCATCACAAATTCTATGTGACCTCGTATGGACTTTAGTTTCGTTATGAAGATAGGTTTTATGGGCCAACAGGAGAAGTTATATGAAACATGTAGTATGCAATAGGTGCGAAGAGGTGAAAGCTCTGAATCCTAACCACTGGACCACCAGAGAAAAATTAGGACAACTTTTTTTTAATCACAATAATAAACAGTGCCATTATTAAACACCTGGGGTAAAATGCTGTATGCCCTCTATGGCTCCTCCTAGCTGGAAGGTTTAATCTAGTGTTAATACCACAGCACTGACTAGTCACCCTAAATATCGGGAAGGATGTGTACCATATACTATGGGAAAAGAAAAGGTACATCACGACCATCAGTATAGCAGTGATAAAAGTGGGGCACATAGATACATAAGATAAAACATGTAATTAATCAACAAATTAGAAGTCATATGTATCATGTAAATTGAATCAATGTACACTTTACAGACGTTTCGAGTCTATCAAAATGCAATTATATATATATATATATATATATATATATATATATTGTGGTGAAGTGCCACCAGGGGTCAGAAGAGAGCTCTTCAAGACTTTTCCCAAGGAGTGAGAGAGTTAACAACCTGCCCAAAAGGCAGGGGTGTGGCTGCAATTAAAGGCTGCTACCTCCAGTTGGAGGATTGTTTGGAAGTGTGGAACCTGTGAATAGGAAGCCTGAGACAGCTCTGTGTTTCGAGAGAGAGGTCGAGAGAGAGGTCAGGGAGACCTGTAAAGCCAGTCTGGCTGCCCGGAAGTGTACAGCCAGCTCAGTTGAGAGACATTGAGAAGAGTGTCCAGAGTGATCGGAGAGGTCAAAGAGACACAGCTCCTCTGCAGATGGAGTGCAGATCCTGAAGGGAGTGGACTCTAAAACAGGCAAGTGTGCAGGCCTCTGTTTTTAACTATATTATGAAGTACAGAGCAGAGCAGTGAGGGAACTGCAGATAAAAGTTTAGGTAGTGCTTCAAAGAGAAGTTAGGATTTGCTTTCTGTTTTGATTATTTTCTTTTATGCTGACAAATAAACTGCAATTTTTGTTAAACCTTACAAAAGGCTCCAGAGTACTCCATTGTGGTGCTGGAAAACAAGGCACTGATCCTGAGAGTGGCAGTGAATCTGTCACAAAGCTGGGGCATTAATCAGAGAGGCAGCAAAGAGACCTAAAGGTAACTCTGTAGGATCTGCAGTTCCACAGCAGAGACGGGAGTATCTGTACAAAGGACGACAAAAATCCATACTCTCCATAAAGTTGGGCTTTATGGCAGAGTGGCCAGAAGAAAGCCATTACTTTCAGCAAAAAACAAAATGGCACATTTTGAGTTTGTGAAATGGCATGTGGGAGACTCCCAAAATGTATGGAGGAAGGTGCTCTGCTCTGAGGAGGCTAAAATTGAACTTTTCGGCCATCAAAGAAAACACTATGTCTGGCGCAAATCCAACACATCATATCACCCAAAGGACACCATCCCCAATGTTTTTCAGCAGCCATGACTGGGAAACTGGACAGAGTTGAGGGAAAGATGGATGGTGGAAAATACGGGGATATTCTTGAGCAAAACCTGTACCACTGTGTGCGTGATTTGAGGCTAGGACGGAGGTTCAACTTCCAGCAGGACAATGACCCCAAACACTCTGCTAAAGCAGCACTTGGGGGGTTTAAGGGGAAACATGTAAATGTGTTGAAATGGCCTAGTCATAGCCCAGACCTCAATCCAATAGAAAATCTGTGGTCAGACTTAAAGATTGCTGTTCATAAGCACAAACCATCCAACTTGAAGGAGCTGGAGCAGTTTTGCAAGGAAGAATTGACAAAAATCCCAGTGGTAAGATGTGGCAAGCTCATAGACACTTATCCAAAGTGACTTGGAGCTGTGATTTCCTCAAAAGGTGGCTCTACAAAGTCCAATCGGACCCCAGTAGCAATTGGTTAATTTAGGTTTTTGAGCTTATCTCGGATCTCTTAATGTGGGGATTTGGCAAAGGTCTACGTGGCTGGCAGTGTTTTGTCCGGTCTGGGCCGTGGAGCCTTGTTTTCATTTTTATCAGCAGCCATTTTTTTGTCATTTAGCTGATTTTTGAGTGCTGAAACTGAGGAATTTTGGGGTTCAATTTTTGTGCAACCTCACTTCAAGATGTCCTGGCTGCCCCCCTGTGCTGTGGGTGAGTGTTTAGTTTTTATTATTGTGTTTATCAGTGTTTTTTTCATGTTTTTGTGTTTGCGTCTTGTGGCTCATAATGTTAGCTCCCAGGAAATGAGGGAGGAGGGGAAGAGAGATGCAGGGGAGGGAGAGAAGTTGGGGAAGAGAGACACAGGATAAGGAAGGGGGGAAGAGAGACACAGGGGAGGGAGAGGGGGAAGGGGAAAAGAGACACAGGGGAAGGAGGGGAAGAGAGACAGGGTAAGGAAAGGAGGATGGGAAGAGAGACACATGGTAAGGAGAGGGGGAGGGGAAGAGAGACACAGGGGAAGGAGGGGAAGAGAGGCACAGGGTAAGGAGAGGAGGATGGGAAGAGAGACACAGGGTATGGAGAGGAGGAGGGGAAGAGAGACACAGGGTAAGGAGAGGAGGAGGGGAAGAGAGACACAGGGTAAGGAGAGGAGGAGGGAAAGAGAGGCAAAGGGAAAGGAGAGGAGGGGAAGAAAGAAACAGGAAGGAGAGGAAGGGAAAAGGGACACAGGAAAAGGAGGGGAGGAGGGTAAAAGAGACACAGGGTAAGGAAAGGAAGAGAGACACAGTGTAAGGAGAGGAGGAGGAGAAGAGAGACATAGGGTAAGGAGAGGAGGAGGGGAAGAGAGACACAGGGTAAGGAAAGGAGGAGGGGAAGAGAGACACAGGGTATGGAGAGGTGGAGGGGAAGAGAGACACAGGGTAAGGAGAGGTGGAGGGGAAGAGAGACACAGGGTAAGGAGAGGAGGAGGGAAAGAGAGGCAAAGGGAAAGGAGAGGAGGGGAAGAAAGAAACAGGAAGGAGAGGAAGGGAAAAGGGACACAGGAAAAGGAGGGGAGGAGGGTAAAAGAGACACAGGGAAAGGAAAGGAAGAGAGACACAGTGTAAGGAGAGGAGGAGGAGAAGAGAGACATAGGGTAAGGAGAGGAGGAGGGGAAGAGAGACACAGGGTAAGGAAAGGAGGAGGGGAAGAGAGACACAGGGTATGGAGAGGTGGAGGGGAAGAGAGAAACAGGGTAAGGAGAGGTGGAGGGGAAGAGAGACACAGGGTAAGGAGAGGAGATGGGGAAGAGAGACACAGGGGATCGAGGGGGGAAGAGAGACACAGGGGAAGGTGGGAAAGAGATAAATAGATTAAGGAGAGGAGGATGGGAAGAGAGACACGTGGTAAGGACAGGAGGGGAAGAGAAACACAGGGGAAGGAGAGGAAGGGAAGAGGGACACAGGGAATGGAGAGGAGGAGGGGAAGAGAGACACATGGTAAGGAGAGAAAAAGGGGAAGAGAGACACAGGGGAGGGAGAGGAGGAGGTAAAAAGAGACACAAGGAAAGGAGAGCAGGAGTGGAAGAGAGACACAGGGTAAGGAGAGGTGGAGGGGAAGAGAGACACAGGGTAAGGATGGGAACATAGACACAGGGTAAGGAGCAGAGGGAAAGAAAGTCACATGGTAAGGAGAAGAGGATGGGAAGAGAGACACATGGTAAGGAGAGGAGGAGGGGAAGAGAGACACAAGGTAAGGAGAGGAGGAGGGGAAGAAAGACACAGGGTGTGGAGAGGAAGAGGGGAAGAGAGACACAGGGTAAGGAGAGGAGGATGGGAAGAGAGACACATGGTAAGGAGAGGAGGAGGGGAAGAGAGACACAGGGTAAGGAGAGGAGGAGGGGAAGAAAGACACAGGGTATGGAGAGGAAGAGGGGAAGAGAGACACAGGGTAAGGAGAGGAGGATGGGAAGAGAGACACATGGTAAGGAGAGGAGGAGGGGAAGAAAGACACAGGGGAGGGAGAGGAGGAGGGGAAGAGAGACACATGGTAAGGAGAGGAGGAGGGGAAGAAAGACACAGGGGAGGGAGAGGAGGAGGGGAAGAGAGACACAGGGTAAGGAGAGGAGGATGAGAAGAGAGACACATGGTAAGGAGAGAAAAAGGGGAAGAGAGACACAGGGGAGGGAAGGGAAGAGAGACACAGGGGAAGGAGGGGAAGAGAGACACAGGGTAAGGAGAGGAGGATGGGAAGAGAGACACATAGTAAGGAGAGAAAAAGGGGAAGAGAGACACAGGGGAGGGAGGGGAAGAGAGAAACAGGGCAAGGAGAGGAGGATGGGAAAAGCGACACATGGTAAGGAGAGGAGAAGAAGAGAGAAACAGGGGAAGGAGAGGAAGGGAAGAGTGACACAGGGAAAGGAGAGGAGCGTAAAAGAGACACAGGGTAAGTAGAGGAAGAGAGACACATGGTAAGGAGAGGAGATGGGGAAGAGAGACACATGGTAAGGAGAGTAGGGGGAGAAAGAGACACAGGGGATGGAGGGGCGAAGAGAGACACAGGGTAAGGAGAGAGCAGGAAGGGAAGAGAGACACAGGGGAAGGAGGGGAGTATGGGAAGAGAGACACAGGGGAAGGAGAGGATTGGAAGAGGGGCACAGGGAACAGAGAGGAGGAAGGGTAGAGAGACACAGGGTAAGGAGAGGAGGATAAGAAGAGAGACACATGGTAAGGAGAGAAAAAAAGGAAGAGAGACACAGGGGAGGGAGAGGAGGAGGGGAAGAGAGACACAGGGGAAAGAGGGGAAGAGAGACACAGGGTAAGGAGAGGAGGATGGGAAGAGAGACACATGGTAAGGAGAGGAGGAGGGGAAGAGAGACACGGGGGAAGGAAAGGAGGAGGGGAAGAGAGACACAGGGTAAGGAGAGGTGGAGGGGAAGAGAGACACAGGGTAAGGATGGGAACATAGACACAGGGTAAGGAGCAGAGGGAAAGAAAGTCACATGGTAAGGAGAGGAGGATGGGAAGAGAGACACATGGTAAGGAGAGGAGGAGGGGAAGAGAGACACAGGGTAAGGAGAGGAGGAGGGGAAGAAAGACACAGGGTATGGAGAGGAAGAGGGGAAGAGAGACACAGGGTAAGGAGAGGAGGATGGGAAGAGAGACACATGGTAAGGAGAGGAGGAGGGGAAGAGAGACACAGGGTAAGAAGAGGAGGAGGGGAAGAAAGACACAGGGTATGGAGAGGAAGAGGGGAAGAGAGACACAGGGTAAGGAGAGGAGGATGGGAAGAGAGACACATGGTAAGCAGAGGAGGAGAGGAAGAGAGACACAGGGGAGGGAGAGGAGGAGGGGAAGAGAGACACAGGGTAAGGAGAGGAGGATGAGAAGAGAGACACATGGTAAGGAGAGAAAAAGGGGAAGAGAGACACAGGGGAGGGAAGGGAAGAGAGACACAGGGGAAGGAGGGGAAGAGAGACACAGGGTAAGGAGAGGAGGATGGGAAGAGAGACACATAGTAAGGAGAGAAAAAGGGGAAGAGAGACACAGGGGAGGGAGGGGAAGAGAGAAACAGGGCAAGGAGAGGAGGATGGGAAAAGCGACACATGGTAAGGAGAGGAGAAGAAGAGAGAAACAGGGGAAGGAGAGGAAGGGAAGAGTGACACAGGGAAAGGAGAGGAGCGTAAAAGAGACACAGGGTAAGTAGAGGAAGAGAGACACATGGTAAGGAGAGGAGATGGGGAAGAGAGACACATGGTAAGGAGAGTAGGGGGAGAAAGAGACAGGGTATGGAGAGGAAGAGGGGAAGAGAGACACAGGGTAAGGAGAGGATTGGAAGAGGGACACAGGGGAAGGAGGGGAGTATGAGAAGAGAGACACAGGGGAAGGAGAGGATTGGAAGAGGGACACAGGGGAAGGAGGGGAGTATGGGAAGAGAGACACAGGGGAAGGAGAGGATTGGAAGAGGGGCACAGGGAACAGAGAGGAGGAAGGGTAGAGAGACACAGGGTAAGGAGAGGAGGATAAGAAGAGAGACACATGGTAAGGAGAGAAAAAAAAGGAAGAGAGACACAGGGGAGGGAGAGGAGGAGGGGAAGAGAGACACAGGGGAAAGAGGGGAAGAGAGACACAGGGTAAGGAGAGGAGGATGGGAAGAGAGACACATGGTAAGGAGAGGAGGAGGGGAAGAGAGACACTGGGGAAGGAAAGGAGGAGGGGAAGAGAGACACAGGGGAAGGAGGGGAAGAGAGGCACAGGGTAAGGAGAGGAGGACTGGAAGAGAGACACAGGGTATGAAGAGGAGGAGGGGAAGAGAGACACAGGGTAAGAAGAGGAGGTTGGTAAGAGAGACACAGGGTAAGGAGAGGAGGAGGGGAAGAGAGGCAAAGGGGAAGGAGAGGAGGGGGAGAAAGAAACGGGAAGGAGAGGAAGGGAAAAGGAACACAGGAAAAGGAGAGGAGTAGGGGAAGAGAGACATAGGGTAAGGAGAGGAGGAGGGGAAGAGAGACACTTGGTAAGGAAAGGAGGAGGGGAAGAGAGACACATGGTAAGGAGAGGAGATGGGGAAGAGAGACACAGGGGAAGGAGAGGAGGGGAAGAGAGACACAGGGGATCGAGGGGGGAAGAGAGACACAGGGGAAGGTGGGAAAGAGAGACATAGGTTAAGGAGAGGAGGATGGGAAGAGAGACACGTGGTAAGGACAGGAGGGGAAGAGAAACACAAGGGAAGGAGAGGAAGGGAAGAGGGACACAGGGAATGGAGAGGAGGAGGGGAAAAGAGACACATGGTAAGGAGAGAAAAAGGGGAAGAGAGACACAGGGGAGGGAGAGGAGGAGGGGAAGAGAGACACAAGGTAAGGAGAGCAGGAGGGGAAGAGAGACACAGGGTAAGGAGAGGAGGAGGGAAAGAGAGACACAGGGTAAGGATGGGAAGATAGACACAGGGTAAGAAGCGGAGGGAAAGAAAGTCACATGGTAAGGAGAGGAGGATGGGAAGAGAGACATATGGTAAGGAGAGGAGAAGGTGAAGAGAGACACAGGGTAAGGAGATGAGAGGGGAAGAGAAACACAGGGTATGCAGAGGAAGAGGGGAAGAGAGACACAGGGTAAGGAGAGGAGGATGGGATGAGAGACACATGGTAAGGAGAGGAGAAGGGGAAGAGAGACACAGGGGAGGGAGAGGAGGAGGGGAAGAGAGACACAGGGTAAGGAGAGGAGTATGAGAAGAGAGACACATGGTAAGGAGATAAAAAGAGGAAGAGAGACACAGGGGAGGGAGGGGAAGAGAGACACAGGGTAAGGAGAGGAGGATGGGAAGAGAGACACATGGTAAGGAGAGAAAAAGGGGAAGAGAGACACAGGGGAGGGAGGGGTTGAGAGACACAGGGGAAGGAGGGGAAGAGACACAGGGTAAGGAGAAGAGGAGAAGAGAGAAACAGGGGAAGGAGAGGAAGGGAAGAGTGACACAGGGAAAGGAGAGGAGGGTAAAAGAGACACAGGGTAAGTAGAGGAAGAGAGACATATGGTAAGGAGAGGAGATGGGGAAGAGAGACACATGGTAAGGAGAGTAGGGGGAGAAAGAGACACAGGGGATGGAGGGGGAAGAGAGACACAGGGTAAGGAGAGAGCAGGAGGGGAAGAGAGACACAGGGGAAGGAGGGGAGTATGAGAAGAGAGACACAGGGGAAGGAGAGGATTGGAAGAAGGACACAGGGAAAAGAGAGGAGGAACGGTAGAGAGACACAGGGTAAGGAGAGGAGGATAAGAAGAGAGACACATGGTAAGGAGAGAAAAAAAAGGAAAAGAGACACAGGGGAGGGAGAGGAGAGGAGGGGAAGAGAGACACAGGGGAAGGAGGGGAAGAGAGACACAGGGTAAGGAGAGGGGGATGGGAAGAGAGACACATGGTAAGGAGAGGAGAAGGGGATGAGAGACACAGTGTATGGAGAGGAAGATGGGAAGATAGACACAGGGTAAGGAGCGGTGGGAAAGAAAGTCACATGGTAAGGAGAGGATGATGGGAAGAGAGACACATGGTAAGGAGAGGAGAAGTGGAAGAGAGACACAGGGTAAGGCGAGGAGAGGGGAAGAGAAACACAGGGTATGGAGAGGAAGAGGGGAAGAGAGACACAGGGTAAGGAGAGGAGGATGGGAAGAGACACACGTGGTAAGGAGAGGAGGAGGGGAAGAGAGACACAGGGGAGGGAGAAGAGGAAGGGAAGAGAGACACAGGGTAAGGAGAGGAGGATGAGAAGAGAGACGCATGGTAAGGAGAGAAAAAGGGGAAGAGAGACACAGGGGAGGGAGGGGAACAGAGACACAGGGGAAGGAGAGGAGGATGGGAAGAGCGACACATGGTAAGGAGAGGAGGAGAAGAGAGAAACAGGGGAAGGAGAGGAAGGGAAGAGTGACACAGGGAAAGGAGGGGAGGGTAAAAGAGACACAGGGTAAGTAGAGGAAGAGAGACATATGGTAAGGAGAGGAGATGGGGAAGAGAGACACATGGTAAGGAGAGTAGGGGGAGAAAGAGACACAGGGGATGGAGGGGGGAAGAGAGACACAGGGTAAGGAGAGAGCAGGAGGGGAAGAGAGACACAGGGGAAGGAGGGGAGTATGAGAAGAGAGACACAGGGGAAGGAGAGGATTGGAAGAGGGACACAGGGAACAGAGAGGAGGAGGGGTAGAGAGACACAGGGTAAGGAGAGGAGGATAAGAAGAGAGACACATGGTAAGGAGAGAAAAAGGGGAAGAGAGACACAGGGGAGGGAGGGGAAGAGAGACACAGGGGAAGGAGGGGAAGAGAGACACAGGGTAAGGATAGGATGATGGGAAGAGAGACACATGGTAAGGAGAGAAAAAGGGGAAGAGAGACACAGGGGAGGGAGGAGTAGAGAGACACAGGGGAAGGAGGGGAAGAGAGACAAAGGGTAAGGAGAGGAGGATGGGAAGAGCGACACATGGTAAGGAGAGGAGGAGAAGAGAGAAACAGGGGAAGGAGAGGAAGGGAAGAGTGACACAGGGAAAGGAGAGGAGGGTAAAAGAGACACAGGGTAAGTAGAGGAAGAGAGACATATGGTAAGGAGAGGAGGAGGGGAAGAGAGACACAAGGGAGGGAGAGGAGGAGGGGAAGAGAGACACATGGGAGGTAGAGGAGGAGGGGAAGAGAGACACAGGGTAAGGAGAGGAGGATGAGAAGAGAGACGCATGGTAAGGAGAGAAAAAGGGGAAGAGAGACACAGGGGAGGGAGGGGAAGAGAGACACAGGGGAAGGAGGGGAAGAGAGACACAAAGTAAGGAGAGGAGGATGGGAAGAGAGACACATGGTAAGGAGAGAAAAACGGGAAGAGAGACACAGGGGAGGGAGGAGAAGAGAGACACAGGGGAAGGAGGGGAAGAGAGACACAGGGTAAGGAGAGGAGGATGGGAAGAGCAACACATGGTAAGGAGAGGAGGAAAAGAGAGAAACAGGGGAAGGAGAGGAAGGGAAGAGTGACACAGGGAAAGGAGAGGAGGGTAAAAGAGACACAGGGTAAGTAGAGGAAGAGAGACATATGGTAAGGAGAGGAGATGGGGAAGAGAGACACATGGTAAGGAGAGTAGTGGGAGAAAGAGACACAGGGGATGGAGGGGGGAAGAGAGACACAGGGTAAGGAGAGAGCAGGAGGGGAAGAGAGACACAGAGGAAGGAGGGGAGTATGAGAAGAGAGACACAGGGGAAGGAGAGGATTGG
The DNA here is from genome assembly GCA_027410445.1 of Discoglossus pictus. Lineage (NCBI taxonomy): Eukaryota > Metazoa > Chordata > Amphibia > Anura > Alytidae > Discoglossus > Discoglossus pictus. The sequence goes on from CM050170.1 coordinate 4,186,016, forward strand.
AAGAGGGACACAGGGAACTGAGAGGAGGAAGGGTAGAGAGACACAGGGTAAGGAGAGGAGGATAAGAAGAGAGACACATGGTAAGGAGAGAAAAAAAGGAAGAGAGACACAGGGGATGGAGAGGAGGAGGGGAAGAGAGACACAGGGGAAGGAGGGGAAGAGAGACACAGGGTAAGGAGAGGAGGATGGGAAGAGAGACACATGGTAAGGAGAGAAGGAGGGGAAGAGAGACACAGGTTAAGGAGAGAAGGAGGGGAAGAGCGACACAGGGTATGGAGAGGAAGAGGGGAAGAGAGACACGGGGTAAGGAGAGGAGGATGGGAAGAGAGACACATGGTAAGGAGAGGAGTAGGGGAAGAGAGACACAGGGGAGGGAGAGAAGGAGGGGAAGAGAGACACAGGGTAAGGAGAGGAGGATGAGAAGAGAGACACATGGTAAGGAGAGAAAAAGTGGAAGAGAGACACAGGGGAGGGAGGGGAAGAGAGACACAGGGAAAGGAGGGGAAGAGAGACACAGGGTAAGGAGAGAAGGATGGGAAGAGCGACACATGATAAGGAGAGGAGGAGAAGAGAGAAACAGGGGAAGGAGAGGAAGGGAAGAGTGACACAGGGAAAGTAGAGGAGGGTAAAAGAGACACAGGGTAAGTAGAGGAAGAGAGACACATGGTAAGGAGAGGAGATGGGGAAGAGAGACACATGGTAAGGAGAGTAGAGGAAGAGAGACACAGGGGATGGAGGAGGGAAGAGAAACACAGGGTAAGGAGAGAGCAGGAGGGAAAGAGAGACACAGGGGAAATAGGGGAGCATGGGAAAAGAGACACAGGGGAAGGAGAGTATTGGAAGAGGGACACAGGGAACAGAGAGGAGGATAAGAAGAGAGACACATGGTAAGGAGAGAAAAAAAGGAAGAGAGACACTGGGAAAGGTGGGGAAAAGAGACACAGGGTAAGGAGAGGAGGATGGGAAGAGAGACACATGGTAAGTAGAGGAGGGGAAGAGATACACAGGGTAAAGAGAGGAAGAGAGACAAAGTTCACGGAGAGGAGTAGGAGAAGAGAGACACAGGGTATGGAGAGGAGGATGGGAAGAGAGACACATGGTAAGTAGAGGAGGGGAAGAGATACACAGGGTAAAGAGAGGAAGAGAGACAAAGGGGAGGGAGGTGAAGAGAGACACATGGTAAGGAGAGGAGGAGGGGACGAGAGAGACACAGGGTAAGGAGAGGAGTGGAAGAGAGACACAGGGTAAGGAGAGGAGGAGGGGAAGAGGGACACAGGGTGAGGAGAGGAGGAGGGTAAGAGAGACACAGGGTAAGTAGAGGAGGGGGAAAGAGAGACACAGGGTAAGGAGAGGAGGAGGAGAAGAGGGACACAGGGTAGGGAGAGGATGGGGAAGAGTGACACAGGGTAAGGAGAGGAGGAGGGGAAGAGAGACACAGGGTAAAGAGATGAAGAGAGACCAAGGGGAGGGAGGGGAAGAGAGACACAGGGTAAGGAGAGGAGGAGGGGATGAGAGAGACACAGGGTAAGGAGAGGAGGGGAAGAGAGACACAGGGTAAGGAGAGGAGGAGGGCAAGAGGGACACAGGGAACAGAGAGGAGGAAGGGAAGAGTGACACAGGGAAAGGAGAGGAGGGTAAAAGAGACACAGGGTAAGTAGAGGAAGAGATACACATGGTAAGGAGAGGAGATGGGGAAGAGAGACACATGGTAAGGAGAGTAGAGGAAGAGAGACACAGGGGATGGAGGAGGGAAGAGAAACACAGGGTAAGGAGAGAGCAGGAGGGGAAGAGAGACACAGGGGAAATAGGGGAGCATGGGAAAAGAGATACAGGGGAAGGAGAGTATTGGAAGAGGGACACAGGGAACAGAGAGGAGGATAAGAAGAGAGACACATGGTAAGGAGAGAAAAAAAGGAAGAGAGACACTGGGGAAGGTGGGGAAAAGAGACACAGGGTAAGGAGAGGAGGATGGGAAGAGAGACACATGGTAAGTAGAGGAGGGGAAGAGATACACAGGGTAAAGAGAGGAAAAGAGACAAAGTTCACGGAGAGGAGTAGGAGAAGAGAGACACAGGGTATGGAGAGGAGGATGGGAAGAGAGACACATGGTAAGTAGAGGAGGGGAAGAGATACACAGGGTAAAGAGAGGAAGAGAGACAAAGGGGAGGGAGGTGAAGAGAGACACAGGGTAAGGAGAGAAGGAGGGGACGAGAGAGACACAGGGTAAGGAGAGGAGTGGAAGAGAGACACAGGGTAAGGAGAGGAGGAGGGGAAGAGGGACACAGGGTGAGGAGAGGAGGAGGGCAAGAGAGACACAGGGTAAGTAGAGGAGGGGAAAGAGAGACACAGGGTAAGGAGAGGAGGAGGAGAAGAGGGACACAGGGTAAGGAGAGGATGGGGGAAGAGTGACACAGGGTAAGGAGAGGAGGAGGGGAAGAGAGACACAGGGTAAAGAGATGAAGAGAGACCAAGGGGAGGGAGGTGAAGAGAGACACAGGGTAAGGAGAGGAGGAGGGGACGAGAGAGACACAGGGTAAGGAGAGGAGGGGAAGAGAGACACAGGGTAAGGAGAGGAGGAGGGGAAGAGGGACACTGGGTAAGGAGAGGATTGGGGAAGAGTGACACAGGGTAAGGAGAGGAGGAGGGGAAGAGAGACACAGGGTAAGGAGAGGAGGAGGGGAAGAGGGGCACAGGGTAAGGAGAGAAGGAGGGGAAGAGAGACACATGGTAAGGAGAGGAGGGGGGAAGAGAGACACAGGGTAAGGAGAGGAGGAGGGGAATAGATACACGGGGTAAGGAGAGGAGTAGGGGAAGAGAGACACAGGGTAAGGAGAGGAGGAGGGGAAGAGAGACACGGGGTAAGGAGAGGAGGAGGGGAAGAAAGACACAGGGGAGGGAGGAGAGGAGGTGAAGAGAAACACAGGGTAAGGATAGGAGGAGGGGAAGAGAGACACAGGGGAAGGAGAGGAAGAAAGACACATGGTAAGGATAGGAGGAGGGGAAGAGAGACACAGGGTAACGAGAGGAGGATTGGAAAAGAGACACAGGGTAAGGAGAGCAGGAGGGGAAGAGAGACACAGGGGAGGGAGAGGAGGAGGGGAAGAGAGACACAGGGTAAGGAGAGGAGGACGGGAAGAGAGACACAGGGTAAGGAGAGGAGGAGGGGAAGAGATACACAGGGGAGGGAGAGGAGGAGGTGAAGAGATACACAGGGTAAGGATAGGAGGAGGGGTAGAGAGACACAGGGTAAGGAGAGGAAGAGAGACACATGGTAAGGATAGGAGGAGGGGAAGAGAGACACAGGGTAAGGAGAGGAGGATTGGAAAAGAGACACAGGGTAAGGAGAGGAGGAGGGGAAGAGAGACACAGGGTAAGGAGAGGAGGACGGGAAGAGAGACACAGGGTAAGGAGAGGAGGAGGGGAAGAGAGACACAGGGGAGGGACAGGAGAAGGGGAAGAGAGACACAGGGTAAGGAGAGGAGGAGGGAAAGAGAGACACAGGGTAAGGAGAGGAGAAGGGAAGAGGGACACAGGGGAAAGAGAGAAGGAGGGGAAGAGATGCACAGGTTTAAGGATAGAAGGAGGGGAAGAGAGACACAGGGGAAGGAGACGAGTAGGAGAAGAGACTTACAGGGTAAGGAGAGGAGTAGAGGAAGAGACACACAGTGGAGAGTGAGGACTAACAGCTATGAGTTAACGCTTTTGTCGGGGGGGTTGTTAAAGAGGAGTGAGGTGCCGTAGAGCCTCCACCTCAGCAAATGCAGACTCTTGCTTTGCTAGGGTCCACATTTGCGGCCTTTAATGAGCCTTCAGGGAGGTCTGCATTTGCGGCCAGAATTGCGTCCCTTGCTTTGTGAGGGACACAGTCCTTGCTAGCTACTTGCAACATGGATAATTGACTTTGGCTTCCATAATAATTTTAGCAATTCTGGATCCCTATAAAATTGAATGGGAAGTCACAGACAATGACTAAGGTCAAGTATTTCCTAATTTGTGGTTAACCAGAAGACAAAAATATTTGACACCACTTGACCCGCTGTATTTAAACCAAGTGTTTCAATTGCTGTTTTGACCGCCTTGTTAAGAATACTTGAAAACTTAATCAGTCCCCTGAATCTCCCATTGAAGTCTATGGAACCTCTTAATACAAGTTCAAATCAGGTCAGGCCCTGGAACTGGGATTGAACTCGGTATCATGGTTGGCAACAAGAAGGGCCTACTGGTTAAAGTGGTGCTACACTCAAACTATTTGTATTTGCCCAATGATACCCCAAACACATCATACACACAAAATAAAAGATTGTCCCAGAGCTCCATAGTCTCAGATATATCTTGGTCATGGCCTGGGAAAAGCATCATACACACAACATAAATCAGCAAATGACTCAGTCCTTTTAAAAATGTCCTATGGACTGTAGACTAGTCATTGCATTACGTAGCCCCAGGGTAGTCCCACCAAAGTCTGGTTGACAACTAAAAAAAAGTCCATGAGTCCATGGGGGACTGACAGTTTGGCAAAAAAAAATCACACTTAAAATGTCGGCTTCTGCACTACACAAACATGGAGGAGTAACTGTTAAACTAGACGTTTTTACAAAGATATTGTATCTTCTCTAGTCCTGCTAAGAGAATGTCATAGGCAAGGTCTAGCAAGGCTGTAGCGCTATAGCAGAGAAACAGCGTGTCCGTCTGTGAATCCATCTACCTGGATAGCAAGTTGCCCTCCCAAATATTCCTGCCCCCTCGGGTCCTGTCTCACCTGAAAGCGTCCTAGCCCTAACCTCCTCTAAAACAGGACCCTGCTTTTCCTCCCTCTTAAACTCAATCAGTCTGCCCATTGCCCTTTCATTTTTCTAGTTAGCATCTGGATTACTGCAGAATTGGTGGTCTCCTCTTGTTTCTCACTGGCGGTAGTTCTTTGTTGTTTGCTTTGGGTCATGATGGTCACATAACAACACTTTATGACCCACAAGTTGTATCCTAACAATATATCTGCGGGTCCTGCCACCTCTTTCATGCCCTTGACTGTGCCCAAGTTGATATAGACTTGTGCTAAGGGAATGAATAACTGTTGGTGCCAGCTATCATAATGTCTACCCACTTTTTAAAGATAGTAGAGGAGCTCACCAGGCCCTGGTTGATAATGTTTAGACATGATTCAGAGTCCCTAAAGCTCCAGTCCCTGGGTTTGACCAATTGGATCTGGTCCTGCAACTCAAAGTAGAACAGTGTCCCCCCAGCAATATTAAGTTGATGCAAGGGCATCTTTTCTTGGTGGTGGGTCACAGCAGTGCTCCGGCTGTGACATGGTGACTTGCTTCTGCGAACTCCGCACTGACTGTAGTCATCACCAGCATTTTGTTTTCCGGGGAGAACTCTTGTTCCAGTAGGGCAAGCCAGTGGTTGTACTTCCTCAACACCTCTAGGTCCTTAGCATGTGACAGGAATCCTCATAACTGGTTTCTTCCCTTGGCACAACTCCAGAGCCCACTGGGACTCCTTGTTTCTCATCTAGGCGGTGTAGCTCTTATGAATGGCATTCAAGATCTGGGAAGCTGGCACAGACACTGCTGTGGATCACTTCTGTTAGTTTGCTCATGCTGAGTTCATCATACTGGGCTTTCTTTACCGATGCTTCTCCTGTATCTTTTGCTTTTTAGCACCATTGCCACTTCCACCAATTTGCCTAGAGGAGGGACTATCTTGACTGGACTATTAAGGCATGCCACCAGTTCGATCCTATCCTCTGTGGACTTCCGTGTATTGATGTTAGAGATTCCCTGGAATGAGGCCTGCTATGGGACCTTTTATAGCTATAACACCTCTATAAATTAGGTGATCTGAGCTGCAGAAGAACATACACATGAGTGTAACTGACACAGTTTGAAGTTTGAAGTGCAACTGCCATGGCTATCTGTAACAATACAGCACTTCACCTCTAGATTCTCCCCATCAAAGCGCTAAACACATATCATTTTACAAATCAATTATATTTGTTTCACATTTCCAGCAAAATATCTTGAATATGAAAGCCCTATGTCTACTTAGTTCACATATGTTGTATGTTGTGTGTAACTTCACATTTAGCCAAACTAGACCTGTCAATAATAAGGGTTTCTAAGCTTTTTTTTTACAATTTTTTTTATACAACTAATCTAAAAGGTGTATTTTATGATTTAAATTACCATAATAAAACATCACATTTTATTCTATCAAATAATAGTGACTTTAAAATATTATATCTAAATAGGTTTGTTTATAAGATTTTTTATTTATTCAGTAGAGGTATTATCAGTCTGGTTGAATGTCTGGTCTTTTGGGAGATAAACACAAGTCCAGACATACTCAGACTACACATAATGATGATTAAACTCTGGAGTCTTAGATACCTCATGAGACATATTCTGAGATGTTCCAGTTTACTAATAAAAACCCTGCTCTAAAGGAAAATACAGAGAAATAAGGTGGAGAAGGTAAGTGGTATCACAGCATCTGTCTAGTTGGTCCTGGAGAAAGGACTTGTGTATGAGAGCAGGGGAAGAAGAAGAAGAAGATGGGAGATATGTTCTGGGCTATTGTAGATTATATGTTGTTAATTTCTGCCAACAATTTTAATAAAATGTTGCATTAATGAAACTAGAGACTTGGCTCTGAAGGACCTATGGTAGAACAACTTCCATGGCTTTTTCACACACAACCATCCCTTGACTTGTCAATTTGTTATCTGCATCTTGTCCCATCTGATATTTCTTTTTATTACACATTGTTATCTTTCCTCTCTGGTCTTACCTCCTTTCATTATTTCTCCATATTTTGTACCAATCATTTATAATAATCCATTTGGAAACACTCCATGAAACTCATGGTGCTCGTAAGTCATTGTAATGTATTAACTATTTTGTTAGCTTTGAGATACAGACGTGGTAAGCTTCATCCTTCATCATGTTACTGGGCAAAATAAATACAAAATCATCAACTTTCTATTCAAGTGAACGGAAACGGTTACCAAATATGAGATGTTGTTGTTGTTTAGTTATTCAATCATTTTTCAACTCTCCATGACCGTATGGACCACAGGACTCCAGACATATCTGTCAGCCACTGTCACTCTGCATTCTCCAAGTCAATTGTTCACTGCTTCAATGACCTTCTCTATTCATCTCCTCCTATGCATTCACATTCTTCATGTTCCTTTAGTCTTTCCTGAAATCGGAGGATTCTCTAGAAAATTCTGTCTTCTCATGATATGGACAAAATATTTGAGCTTTAGCCTCAGGATCAAACCTTCCAGTGAACAGTTTGACTTGATTTCCTGCAGTACTGATTGATTAAATCTTCTTGCAGTCCAAGAAACTCTAAAACGTTTTTCTGAAAGAAAAAGGATGATAAATTTTAGCAGATTATACATCTGTGATTATGGAGAAAGAAAACCACACCATGGTGACATATTTTATTCTGAAGGGGATTTCCGACCATCCCAGTCTGCAGGCTCCAATCTTCTTTCTGATTCTAATAATTTATCTTCTCACTCTTGGTGGTAACATGACCATTCTTGTACTTGTCTGCCTGGATCATCATCTACACACTCCCATGTACTTCTTCTTGGGGAATCTGTCTCTCATGGACATATCTACCAGCACCATCACTCTACATAAGACTCTTAGTAACTTCATATTTAGAGATAACACCATTTCTGTGTTTGCTTGTAGGACACATATGTTCCTATATTATTCAGTGATTGCTGCTGAAGTGTTTCTACTGGTGGCCATGAGTTATGATCGATATGTGGCTATTTGTAAACCATTGCATTATCCTGTGATCATGAACCATACAGTCTGTACTCTACTGGCTACCATATGTTGGATGTTGGGTGTTTTAGAAGTCACGCCTAATCTCATCTTATTGTCACAGTTATGGTGCTACAGATCCAATATAGTCAATCATTTTTTCTGCGACATGGTACCTGTGCTGAAACTGTCTTGCAATGATATATCTGCATTTGAGAGATTAGAACTCATTGAAGCACTGACTTTAGGTTTACCTTCCTTTCTTCTAACCTTCACCTCCTACATGTTCATTATTAACAACATCCTGAAGATCCGTTCCAGCACAGGGAGACTTAAAGCTTTCTACACGTGTTCCTCACATCTCACAGTTGTCATCATTTTCTATGGAACCATCTTCTCTCAATACATGAGACCAAATTCAAATAATACTTTAGAGTTCACAAAATGTGCTGCCATCTTTAACACAGCAGTTGTCCCTTTGATAAACCCAGTTATTTATAGTTTGAAAAATACAGATGTGAAATCAGCATTTAAAAGACAGCTAAGATGTTGTAAAGCCATCGTTTAAGGCAGTGGCTCTAAAAGTACATAGCCACAACATTTTTTGGGGGTAAAAGGGATGGACTCCCCTGACACCCACAACCAACGGCCATTCATGCCCCTAAAATGTATGTGAAGATCAAAGGACTTTCTTCAGGCAGAGACTATTTGTTTCCCCTGTTGTTCTCACAATCATCTACGCTATCCTTGTCAAGAACCCCATGACACTCTGTCTTTTGGGTCTGGCCACTAGACCCTGATTGACATTAGCCACATAGCCAGTTGAATACAATTGGTATTGTAATAGCTTTAAGGACCTTGTGAACTACTTTACCTCTTTCTTTTCTCCCAATCTCTGGTTCTATGCCTGGCACTTCTAAGGCCCCTTTCCACCAGATCATTTATACCTAGAGGGATCTCTGTCCATTTTCCATTTTTTATGACCATTATTGTGTTTGTAGAGTTTGTTTTACGGTTGTACTATTTCATTAAGCTAATAGAAATATTCCCCTACTCAGGTTATACCCCAATTTTGCACCCAGACATTTTGACTCAAGGTCTCATATTGTCTTATCAACCCCTGCTGTGCCCACATCCTGACTGGAGGCTGCAGACACCTCTGCACCTAGTTGGGGAGATAGACAGGTTGGTGTCCGGTCCTTGGAGCCTGTGCTAGCCTATGTGTGGGTAAATAACAGGGGCAGAAGGTTACTTTTGCTTGTCTAAGGAAATGACCCACCGCTGTCAGGTACTGGGCTGGACTATGTTAATGTACCATTGTTTTTTTTATGGGAGAAATGTCTAAAAAGGAGGCCCAATGAATAAAGATTATGGACTGTTTAGGACACATATGCATGGTGTGTTTCATTTACAGAGAAGACTTTTATTATTTTACTCGGCTATAATCACTTTCTATAGTGAACCTCTACTGATATCCTATAAAAAAAGGAACTGAAAAAACAGATTGTATCTGAAGGTAGAACTGGTCTATCTGCGGGGCCTAACCCTTAAACAATCCTGAGGGAGAATCTCTGTAGCTGAAAGCAGGAGTTATTTGGTTTAAATCAGACCCCCCTCTCCTAGGGTTGCGACTGATGGGCTCTACAACATAAACCTCCTTCTTCTGAGAAAACAGCTTCTGATTGGTTGGATGGCTCTTATTAAAGATGTGGGAAATTCTTTATCATGTTCTACTGTATTTGTGTTTGTGATGAACACTCAAAAATGAAAATAAACTAAAGAAAGGCTACACCTAGTCAAATAGATATTTTTATGAAACCAGGAAATAATTTGACATATGTTTTTAGGATTTCAGTGGATCCAGAGGCAAAATGTTCTCAGACACTAAAACCATCCATATCTCCAAATTGTGAAACATAGAAACTTAGATTTGATGACAGAACCAAAAAGGCTTGTTATCTGGTCAGGACATATTTATTTTTTATCCCAGTCATGACTAAATATTTTCACTGTTTGACTCCACCACTTACACTGGAGGGCTTATCACGTTATATATTGTCCTTTCTGTAGTAGTACTTTCTCACAGTACCCCCACATTTTCCAACTTCACATGGTGGCCTCTTGTTCTTGGATTCCTCTTTTTCCTGAAGACACTTCCATCTTGAAATGCTTTGAATCATTTTAAATATCTACAGGTTTATCTCATATCTCCTCTCTCCCTTCCCTTCTCTAAGGTCTATTTCGGTCATGATACCAGTTACAATATTAAACTTAAAGCACAAATGAAGTAACATTTTAACAGTATGTTGTTTGAAGATGTCTGAAGAAATGACAAAGAAGAAAAGTCTCAAAATAACCCAATGCAAAATAACCCATATCCTAAAATAACCCAATGTAAAATAACCCATATCATAAAATAATGAAATGTAAAATAACCCATATCCTAAAATAACCCAATGTAAAATAACCCATCTCATAAAATAATGAAATGTAAAATAACCCATATCCTAAAATATTGAAATGTAAAATAACCCATATCCTAAAATAACCCAATGTAAAATAACCCATATCATAAAATAATGAAATGTTAAATAACCCATATCATAAAATAACCCAATGTAAAATAACCCATTTTATAAAATAATGACATGTAAAATAACCCATATCATAAAATAACCCAATGTAAAATAACCCTTATCATGAAGTAATGCAATGTAAAATAACCCATATCCTAAAATAACCCAATGTAAAATAACCCATATTATAAAATAATGAAATGTAAAATAACCCATAACATAAAATAACCCAATGTAAAATAACCCTTATCATGAAGTAACGCAATGTAAAATAACCCATATCCTAAAATAATCCAATGTAAAATAACCCATATCATAAAATAATGAAATGTAAAATAACCCATATCATAAAATAACCCAATGTAAAATAACCCATATCCTAAAATTATGAAATGTGAAATAACCCATATCATAAAATACCCCAATGTAAAATAACCCTTATCATGAAGTAATGCAATGTAAAATAACCCATATCCTAAAATAACCCAATGTAAAATAACCCATATCATAAAATAACCCAATGCAAAATAGCATATATATCATAAAATAACCCAATGTAAAATAACCCATATCATGAAGTAACGCAATGTAAAATAACCCATATCATAAAATAACCCAATGTAAAATAACGCATATCATAAAAAAGGTCAATGTAAAATAACCCATATCTTAAAAAAAACAAATGTAAAATAACCCATAACATAAAATAGAACAATGTAAAATAACCCATATCATAAAATAACCCAATGTAGACATAAAGAAAACAAATCCACCAATATCCTTAGCATCACCCTGCAAAATTCCCCTGTATGGTTAGTATCTATTTTTATTTGTAATTAAAATGAATTCTTCAACAAATTTTAAATTTTTATATTAATGGGATATGATGGATGAAATGGAAAGAAATATACTAATAGAGTATTAGGATGAGGAGAAGCATCAGGAAATGGAGGATGGGTGTGGTGGTATTGGGAAATTGAATGAGAGGTTAGATTAAATAGGGGGATAATAAGAATATATAATGAGGAAAGATTAAGGGGTGAAGAAGCCTTAGGAGATATGATGGGTATGATGGTAATGGGAAAGGAAATGGAAGGTTAGATTAAATAGGGAGAAAAATGGGAAGCAATAATGGACAACGGTTACGGGGGAACAGATGGAGAGATATGTTCTCATGGGACATTGCTCATTCAAAGGAAAACGTTTGTACCTGAAGTGATATAATGTAGAAAGCATTACCTTTTATTCCATCTATGAGGTATTCCTTCTTTCTCTATTATTGGTAAAATGTAGAGCCACTAAGCATTTACTCTCTCTTCCTTTCTTCAATGTTGAGTTGAGTATCTATGGGTGGTACCTGGGAGTCAATTAGCTCATAATAAGGCCCCAAATTGTAACTGGTGAAATGCTTTGATGGTATGACCTCTATTTAGTGCTCTCAAACATGTGGAAGTCCATGGCCCTATTACTATGGGACAATGGGTGCCAATCAAAAATATGTGTGGGGTCACCCGTTTTCTGGCCAGCAACATCTGCATTGTTCCCCCACTAAGCAAGCCCTCAGGTCCCATCCAGTGGAGCAGGCACACTGACTGTCCTCATCACCTCCATTGTCTGATTGGGAAAAGCCCTTGTCCCAAATATGGCAATCCAGTGGCAAAACCTCTAGGTCCTTAGGGCATCCCCTTAGCCCACATAAACCCTTGATCCTCATCCAGTTAGTGCAGCTTTGCTACAATGGCATTCAGGTTTTTGGAATTGGCACAGAAACTCCATGCTGCGCTCATCATACTGGGCCATCTTTACTGTTGCTTGACTTTTCCCATTGATAACACAAACCCTGCCACTGCCACCAGTTTGTCAGCAGGAGGTACTAGCTGGACCATCCAATGAATGAACTCCACTGGTTAGGTCCTCTTCTCTTTGTGTTTATGTGTATTGGTGCTAGGGATTTCCTGGAATGAGGTCTGTTTTGTGACTTTTCATAGCAATAACCCATATGGAAGTTAGTCCTTTGAGCTACTGAAAAATGTACACATGAACATTTCAAACTTCAGCAACCTTCAATACCACAGCATGTCACCTCAGGATTGTCCCCATTAAAGCTTAAAAATATAAATTTGTTTCACATTTACAGCAAAATATCGCTAAATATGAAAGCCATAAATATACATAGTTGATATATGATGAATGTTGTATTAGTAACTGCACTTTTGGCCAAACAAATATGTGAAGACCTTCCTGAAGTTCCAGCTAGAGATGTCGCGGACAGTTCACCGGCTGACTATTCGCTGCGATTTTGGCTCTTTCGCGCTCGCATAGGACGGCGAACACATGCGCTTTTCGGTTCGCCCCCTATTCTTTACCATTGAGGAAACTTTGACCCTGCACCTCACAGTCAGCAGACACATTCCAGCCAATCAGCAGCATACACTCCCTTCCTGAGCCTTCCATCTGAAGGACAGCATACATTTTAGAATCATTCTGAAGCTGCATTCGTTGTGAGAGGACAGATAGTGTAGCTGCTGGAGATTTAATAGGGAAATAGATAGCCAGGCTGTGTATTTAGCTTCCACTACAGACCTGAAGGACTCATCTGATATCTGCTGCAAGGACAGCAACCCAAAAAGCCCTTTTTAGGGCTAGAACATCATTTATTTTATTTTATATATTTTTTCTGTGTAATCTAATTGCATATGCCTGCCTGCCAGCGTGTGTGTGTGACAGGCTAACACCTAACAGCTTATATTGTGCTTAGTGGAATAAAACAACACTTTTTTGACTGTAATAGCTTGAATAGCAATTGTCTGCCTACAGGCGTGTATGTGAAGCCTATTGCGTCTACTCTGCCAACTTTTGCCAGTGCACAGTGATACGTCATATCTGGTGCAACCGTAGTGTACAGTGACATAAAACAATTTTTTTTTGACTGTAATCGATTGAATATCAGTTGCCTGACTACAGGCGTGTGTGTGAGGCCTACAGCGCCTACTCTGCCAACTTTTGCCAGTGCACAGTGACACTCATATCTGGTGGCACCTTAGATTGCACGCGCAGTGCCCCAAATTTGAAGTGGGAGGACCGACCAAGCATCTTTTTCCATCTCCCTGTTCCAAAAATCAATGCCATATACACGTCCCCTAATAGTGGAGGACGTAACAGGGATTAAACTGATAGGAATAAATAGTACAACTTAATACACCACTCCTATCTGGTGGCACATTACATTGCACATGCAGTGCCCAAAATTCGAAGTAGGAGGACCCACCAAGCATCTTTTTCCATCTCCCTGTTCCAAAAATCCATGCCATATACACGTCCCCTAATAGTGGACGTAACAGGGATTAAACTGATGGTACTACTTAACAGTACACACCTTATAATAATGCAGACAGAGGCAACGCAGAGAGAGGAGTCTGAAGAAGAGGAGTCAGAGGAGGAAGGTGGCTTTTGAGGAGGTGGAAGACCAAACACAGCAGGCGTCCCAGGGGGCTTGTTGTCACCTTTCGGGGACCCTTGGTGGCTGGGTGGAGGAAGAGACCTTCAATGACATCAGTGAGGACAAGGAACGGGACATGGCTAGCTTGGTATCCAACCTTGTGCAAATGGGGAGTTTGCAGTTGTGCAAATGGACTGTTTGCGGTTGTTTGCGGTGCATTAAACGGGGAGATTGGTCTGTTACTGTGAAGCGGGTGTAACCCTTACACTACCTGATTGATACAACATCATACCTGATGTTTTAAAGCACGTTATTCCAAACAATTTAGGAATGTTAGGTGATTTATGCCCTTTATGGCTTAAAACCAGACTCTGCATCAACTATGTAATTTTCCGTGGGAGTTTTGCCATGGATCCCCCTCCGGCATGCCACAGTCCAGGTGTTAGTCCCCTTGAAACAACTTTCCCATCACTATTGTGGCCAGAAAGAGTCCCTGTGGGTTTAGAAATTCGCCTGCCCATTGAAGTCTATGGCGGTTATGTTCGCAACATCACTAGTTCCAGCACCTCTACTTTCTCCAGTTGTTCTAACAGCAATAAAATAGACTACTGTTCTGGTTCCCATAAAATGGTTATTAAACACATGGACTTGCCGAAAACCTGGACCCATGATGGTGAACAAATCCCCAAAGGACTCACAAGGACATTATCATAACTGGCTAACCCTTGAATCCTAACAACCCCTCCATGCCTTTCTTCATGTGTATGATGTATTTTAGGCTAAAAGTGTGACATGTTCTCCAGAGAAATTGATTCCACTAACCAACCTCTGTACCACTCAATAAAGGCTGATCAGCCCATGGTAAGTTGGAAGATAGGTGAGTAACATTTCCTTCATCTTTTTCCAGCTTTGAGTGGTAAAAAAGGGTGAGAGAGGTGATAAGTGTGTTAGGGTGGAAGGTGATACGCTTCTTTAAAGAGATGCATTTTTAGTAAGGTTTTAAATGTTTTGAGGCAAGAGGATAATCTGATTGAGTGAGGCAAGGAGTTCCAGAGACTAGGGAATTATTGTCACAGTTATGGTGTTACAGATCCAATATAGTCAATCACTTTTTGGTGACATTGTGCCTGTGTTGAATGATACATCAGTCTTTGAGAGCTTGGACCTCATTGAAGCACACAGTTTGGGTTTACCTTCATTTCTTCTAACCTTCAACTCCTACGTTTTCATTATTAACAACATCCTGAAGATCGGTTCCAGTACAGGGAGGATTAAAGCTTTCTACACTTGTTCCTCACATCTCACAGTGGTCATCATTTTCTATGGAACCATCTTATCTCAATACATGTTGTCCAGTTCAAATAATAGTTTAGACTAATAAACCTAGTTATTACAGTGTGAAAAATACAGATGTGAAATCAGCATTTAGACGCCAGCTAAGACATTGTAAAGTCATTTTTAAGGCAGTGGCTCTAAAAGTACATTACCCCCGAACCAATGGCCCTTTAGTGCCATAAAGTATATGTGAAGATCAAAAGACTTTCTGCAGCCATAGACTATTTGTGTTCCCTGGTTGTTCTCACAATCATCTAAGCTGTACTTTTCACAAACCCTAGGATACTTGGACTTTTGTGTCTGGCTACTGGACCCTAATGAACATTAGCCAGTCGACTCAAAGGGACATTTCAATGTCTATAAGATCCTTGTGAAATAATTTACTACTAGTTGGTTTTCCCCAAGCTCTGGTTGTATGTCCAAGATACCTAAGGTATTTTCTACCAGGTCATTTAAACCTAGAGAACTCTCTGTCTATTTTCCATTTTTATGACCAGTATTTTGAATACAGAGTGTGTTTTAGAGTGTAACTATTGCTATAAGTTTCCACTACTTAGGTTAGACCCCAACCCCGCACCGAGACGTTTTGGCTCCAAGGCTCATATTATCTTATCAACCTCTGCTGTGCCCACACCCTGACTGGAGTTAGCTGATAGGTGGGGTTGCAGACTCCTTGGGACCCAGTTGGGGAGATAGACAAGCTGGATGATTCTCTGTTTGGGACACATATGCGTTGTGTGTTTAATACTTTATTATTTTTACTGAGCTAAGCTCTGGGCTAAGCTGTCTAAGCTATACTTATTAAGGGCAAGATGTTTATCCTTATAGGTTTTGTCTTTCAGACACATTATAATATTAAACAGAAAGCACTATTGAAGTCACAATTTTAGAGAAAAAAGTCCTAAAATAACCCAATGTACACAAAAAGAAAAAAACAGCCTTATTAAATTCCAGCCTCGTAAATAAGAGGCTTCTACTTAAACTCTACGTGCTGCAAATTTCTCAAAGTTACAATGCTATTAAATTAGCCGTGCTGCGGGCAACGTGTGAGCTATGCAGCACGGCCTTCCGTATGAACACTGCTAGAATGTACATGAGGAGTGACAGCCTGCGAGATGATCTCGCAGGCTCCCACACTTCATCAATTACTGCAGTGGTCCTAAACGGGACCTCCGCAGCATTCCCCCACATAAGCCCTGCCGTGGGGGGTACTCCAACTACCCCCAGGCAACTAAAATTAACCCCCCTGTATGCGGGGGTCATGACACTAAGTACAAACACTACACTGCACTATACTCCCCAATAAACCATGAAATCTAAACTAACCCCCTCTACACTAATCTATTAACATCCATACTACCTACCTACACTACCTACCTACCCCCAATAAACCCCCTCACCACTCTAATTACAGAAAATAAAAAAAACCTAAGTCACAAAAAATAAAAATTCTACATTACAAAAAATTAAAAACCTGTAACAAAAAATAAAAAAAGGAACAAAAATACATACAATACAATACAATACATGTAATACACTACATACAATACAAATAAAATAAAATACAATATCGCCTATCTATCTAACATACAGTCCCCCGCCACTAAAGAAAAAAAAAATTACACACCTGAAAAGGAAAGACATACACAATACATACAATACATACAATACAATACAATATATACAATACAAATAAAATACAATACCCCTATCTAACATACAATCTATTTAATATACAATAAATCCTAACTATCTAAAATACATCACCCAATCTATCTAATATACAATAAATCCTAACTATATAAAATACATACCCCTATCTAACATACAATAAATCCTATCTACATAGAGAAACCCTAATTTAAAGCTAAAAAAAAATAATTAAGACCACTTACCTTTGCAGATGTCCCTTCAGATCAGCAACCTAGGAAAAAAAATAGTGCAACACATTAACATAAAATAAATAAACATTATAAACATACTAAATATTCTACTCACCTTTCCAGCATGTCCCTGTCCTTCATCTTTTCTTCTCCAGAGCGGCCCTTATTAAAAAATAACACATTACATTAATGAGCCTCCTAGAGCCTTTTCCGGATGGTGCCTTCTGATTGGCTGAAAACGCTGTCTATCAAATTTCAGCCAATCAGAAGGTGTCAATGTGTGAGCCAATCAGGATGGGATACACCCCAAAATCCCACTCTGATTGGCTAACACACCTGTCAATCTTCATTTAAACCAATCACAAGGCGCAGATGCCTTCAGCCAATCACAATGGGATACACCCCCACAAGTGATTGGCTGAAGGCATTTGCGCCTTCTTATTGTCAATGTCAATCAGTATTTTATTTTTTGTGACAGTTTTTTTTATTTTCTGTAATGTAGATTTTTTATTTTGTGTGACTTAGATTTTTTTTATTTTCTGTAAGGTAGTTTTTTTTATTTTCTGTCATTAGTGTGGTGGGGGGTTATTAGGGGGTAGGTAGGTAGTGTAGATAGGTAGTATAGGTGTTAATAGATTAGTGTAGAGGGGGGTTAGTTGATATTTAATGTTTTATTGGGGGTTATAGTGTAGTGTTTGTACTTAGTGTCATGATGGTCCTTGAGGATCGTCATGGCACTTATTTGGTTAATGTTAGGGTTGTAACAGCCCCATAAGGGTCATAATATACCCGTATGGGACTGATAAGGTTAAATAGATACTTTTGGGGATCTGTATTGACCCCCATGAGTTATGGGGTTAATAAAAGCTGACTATTGCGAGGACCGAGAAAACTAAGAGGGCTAATTTAATAAGGCCCTAAATGCGTAAATATCCTTAGCATCTTCCTACAAGAATACCCTAATATACTTATTATGTATTTTTGTAATTTAAATTAATTCTTCAACATTTTTTAACTTTCAAATGAATTGGAGATGATGGTTCAAATGGAGAAAATGTGCTAATACTATGAAACCAGTGGAGACAATCGATATTGAAGTGTAAGGAAAAAATAAATTTAAATTAAATTAAATAAAAGATACAGGGCAATTAATGAATTACGCAGTTAAATCTAGTTTTTTTTTCTTTGAGAAATATGGATAAATAAATAGTCAGCGGGACAGAAGAGGAAAGTAGCTTACATAAGGTTGTCATCTGCAGGGGTTTAGGAACTGGGGGGGCGGATTAAATGAAATACGAACACAAAAAATAGCAAAATTAAACTTAATAATGCATAACCATTTTTGGTCACTAGAGTATGGCAGGGCTATGGACCAGTATGTCGTTCCCATGAAAGCTTTGACCCATAATTTATCTTATATATACATAATAAGTTGGCATATAGACATACTGTACATATATACATTATGGCTGATGATAGCCAGTAAGCTTGAAACAGCTTAAAGGAAGCCATGTTTAAAATGGTTTATGGATGTATGGAGAATGCAGTGGAGGGGTAGGGGCATTGAGAATTTAAACAAAGAAATTAAGAAAAAAGTTTTTGAGGGGCACATTTGCACCTGTATGGAGAAAGGGAGAGATCAGGGAAGGGAGGTACAGATGTAAGAAAGTGGGAGGAGGGGAGGGATGTGCCCCCAGATGTAGGCTTACAAGAAGTAGGGTAGAGGGTCAGGGGCCTGATCCAAGCTCCGGAGGTAGTGGGGATTAGGGACCGGCCCCAGGGAGAGAACAGGGAGGCCAGGGAGGAGGCAAGAGCAGCACATGCAACCGGTGGTGACCCACCAGTGAAAATCACATACTGTGGATGGGACTGGACCCTGAGGGAGTGGACTGAGCCAGCAGCAGTGGTGGGCCTTCCAGGAAAGGTGGAAACGGGTGAGCTGAGAACCATGCAATGTGAGTATCATACACACCATCACACCCTCATATGCACACACATGAACCCCACACACATGGTTGTATGAACTGGGGGGTGGACAAATACCCTGCACATATTAAATTGTTTGTATGTATGTATAATTAAGCTTTTTCTCTGGCTGGTGTATACAATGAGCTGTATCCCCCTAGAATCATTCTAGCTCGTACACCCCTGCCCACACACATAGATAACTGATATACAATAGCACTGTAAGCCCTATGGTTATCACCCTGTCATAACCATGTACATCCAGGTAGCAAACATATCATTTTCATAATTTGTATTAATGAAATGTCTGGACAATAGCTGCAGTTAAAACTGATTCTTAGTACAATTTCCTATTAGATCAAGATTGATTTGACATTCAAAAGAGAGTACATGTCTTGGTGTGCACACTGTGGCATATGTGGATACAGACTCTGTAGGACTACATGTGCATGTCATATACTCTCCTAACCTGGACCATGTCTCAGCTGCATATTAACAACCATTGCTGAGAATTGGTCACAGATTGGTCAGTCCTACACACTGCCAAGCAGATCCGGCAGAGCCAGCAGATCACCTGTCTGATTCACATGCAGACGGCACACCTCACAAATATTACATGTATTAATATGAGCTATGATTCATCTATGTAACACAAGCACCATGGTTAATTACAGGTGACCATGATGTCAAGGATATGGAAACACATAGCTGTCAATTGTGTAGGGAAACCAACTCAAATATTTTTGTTCCTTCATTTAAGTACCCAGGAGGACAGTGCTGACCATAGAGGTACAGGTGGAGGCTCCACTGGAGGTGGAACAAACTGCACTCCTGGAAGTGGTTGACAAAGAAGGGCAGAACATTCAAGCGGGCCCGGGACCACTCACAGAAACTGTCCCTTCACAATCCAGACGATCACCCGCATCTCAGGAGTGGGATTCACTGCCAGGGGCCTCAAACGCATCATCTAGCCATGCACAGCTGTTCCAGCCCCCTCCACTGGGCATGTCATGGAGCCAACAAACAACCACATCAAACCTGATGATGCTGTCTTCGCCCCAGCCATCATCAAAGCCACCACCTGCTACAACACCATTGCAGCCATGGCAGCGCACAAACACTCCCACACAATGGGGTCCACTAACATGGCTTCCCACACAATGGGGTCCCCTAACATGGCCTCCCGCACAATGGGGTCCCCTGAAATGACCTCCCACACAGTGGGGTCCCCCAACATGGCCTAACAGTCCGGCCCTTCTGCTGATACCTGAAGTCCTTCTGCTGACCCCTCAGGCCCTCCTCCCGACACCTCAGTGCCTCCTGCCCACACCTCGGGCCCTTCTGTAGTCACCTCAGGCCCTCCTGCCAACACCTCAGGCCTTCCTGTAGACACCTCCAGCCCTCCTGTAATCACCACTGGCCCTCCTGTCAACACCTCAAGCCCTCCTGCAGTCACCTCAGGCTCTTGCTCAAACTTTCATGTCATCCAAACAAAATCCCTTTGTTTGACATCAGGATCAATGTGCATGTGTTTAGGGGTAATGTGAACAGTGTAATCTGTCTGGCCTTGGTACCACCCAAATACCTGTGAGATGTAATATCAGCATGGCACATCTATTCCATGTTGGTAGTGATAGTACTCTTTGCTAAAAGATTGTGGTCACAGCAAAACATGCATAGTTACATAGTTACATAATAATTGAGGTTGAAAAAATACTTTCAATCCATCAAGTTTAACTTTTTTAGGATCTCCTCTGATCTGCAATATGCAGAGTAGTTGTTAATTAATTGGAAGTAACAGAAAAAAAAAAAAAAAAGTGAGACTTAGCCAATCATCTCAAAGAAAAAAAAAAAAGAATTCCTTCCTGACCCCAGATGCTGGTGATTGGATTCCTCCCTGGATCAATACACCCTCTCTACTTATCCATTATAACACTGAATGCCCTTTTTGACTAGAAATAAATCTAGTCCCCTTTTAAAGGTATCTATTGAATCCGCTGTCACCACCTCCCTTGGTAGAGAATTGCACAGATTAACCACCTTTACTGTGAAGAACCCTTTTCTTTCTTTAAGGCAAAATCTTTTTACTTCTAACCTCAATGGATGTCCTTGTGTTAGTTGAAAACCTCTTGGCACAAAAAGCTCACTTGACAAATCTTTATACTGAAGATACACAGGGGGTGGGGGGGGGCAAGACTGAAAAGCACACAATCTTTAGTGTAGGTTATCCATGGGAAATAAAATTGTGTCTATCTTGACCTTCTCCTTTCTACTTATGGTAGATATTATGTTGGTGATAGATCTCCCAGATCAAGACAAGAGCATTTAAGCTTGGTAAAAAAAATATATTTATTTTCAAATCTAAATTGGTAAAAACAATATATGGATATATAAAAAAAAATAACAAACGCGTTTCGTTGCCAATAATCCGCAGCTTCCTCACTGATAAATACCTGTGATAAATGAACATACATAGATCAATACATCATCAAAATGTAATACATAATGAAAAAGCAATAATACATGAGATGTACAAGCAAAAAGTATATACAATAAAAACAGAATATAGTAAAAAGGTTTTGTATAAATGATGTCCAATATTCTCCACAAAATAAATGTAATAATTTTCTCCAAGGCCAAATACACTATACCAGATAACACGTATGGTACATGTTCATATGTATACACACCTCAAATCAATTTATGTGTATGTATATATATATAGTAAAAATGCATCTAATGTTTAAAGGGTGTTACTATATCTATATAGCGAATAAATCTTAAAAGTATGTGAATGATAGGAGTAGAGATATCATATATGTAAAATAGTATAATTGGCTTGAACTATCTATGATAAATAATGTTGTGTAATAGGACAAACAAAATCAAATTAATGTATGTATATACTGTGTATATGGAGTGAAAGTACATAAAGTTTGCAATCAATATCCATATAGGGAAAGGGTCATAAAAATACATGAAGGATAGTAGCAGAGATATCACATCTTGAAAATAGTATTTACTGGCTCCAAATAGGCTAAGGAGTTGGTAAAAGATGGCGCCCCCTATATACACCGGGCATAGGACCTACAGACACTAATGAGTATACATATGAACGGTTGCTCCTTCTTTCTCAATTAAAATCTGGATAGTAATCATTACTACCTTGAATCTAATGAAGGTGTATGATAGTAATGAACTTGAAAGGAACTAAGTTGATATCTGCGTGGTGATATGTAAAGTCTAATTCAAAATGGCTACGCCACTAATAAAAGAGTACTATTTTACATATGATATCCCTACTCCTATCTTTCACATACTTTTAAGATTTATTCGCTATATAGATATAGTAACACCCTTTGAACATTAGACACATTTTTACTTATATATATACATACACATAAATTGATTTGAGGTGTGTATACCATACAGGTTATCTGGTATAGTGTATTTGGCCTTGTATAGCATGGAGAAAATGATTATATTTATATAGTGGAGAATATTGGGCATCATTTATACAAAGTCTTTTTACTACAGTGCCTTGCAAAAGTATTCACCCCCCTTGGCATTTTTTGTGTTTTGTTGTCTCACAACCTGGAAGTAACATGGATTGTTTGAGGATTTGCATCATTTCATTTACAGAACATGCCACAACTATGAAGATGTTTTTTTTTATTTTTTTTATTGTGAAGCAAAATAACAGAAAAAGTCAATGTGCATAACTATTCACCCCCCCAAATTCAATACTTTGTAGCACCACCTTTTGCGGCAATCACAGCTTCAAGTCGCTTTGGATCAGTCTCTATGAGCTTGCCACATCTTACCACTGGGATTTTTGCCCATTCCTCCTTGCAAAACTGCTCCAGCTCCTTCAAGTTGGATGGTTTGCGCTTGTGAACAGCAATCTTTAAGTCTGACCACAGATTTTCTATTGGATTGAGGTCTGGTCTGTGACTCGACCATTCCAACACATTTACGTTTCCCCTTAAACCCCCCCCAAGTGTTGCTTTAGCAGTGTGTTTGGGGTCATTGTCCTGCTGGAAGGTGACCCTCCATCCTAGCCTCAAATCACACACAGAGTGGTACAGGTTTTGCTCCAGAATATCACTGTATTTAGCACCATCCATCTTTCCCTCAACTCTGACCAGTTTCCAAGTCCCGGCTGCTGATGGTGTACTTTGGGTGATGTGATGTGTTGGGTTTGCGCCAGACATAGCGTTTTCTTTAATGGCCGAAAAGTTCAATTTTATTCTCATCAGACCAGAGCACCTTCCTCCATACATTTTGGGAGTCTCCCACATGCCTTTTTGCAAACTCAAAATGTGCCATTTTGTTTTTTGCTTAAAGTAATGGCTTTCTTCTGGCCACTCTGCCATAAAGCCCAACTCTATGGAGCGTACAGCTTATTGTCGTCCTATGTACAGATACTCCAGTCTCTGCTGTGGAACTCTGCAGCTCCTCCAGGGTTACCTTAGGTCTCTGTGCTGCCTCTCTGATTAGTGCCCTCCTTGCCCGGTCCATGAGTTTTGGTGGGCGGCCGTCTCTTGGCAGGTTTGCTGTTGTGCCATGTTCTTTCCATTTGGTTATGATAGATTTGATGGTGCTCCTGGGGATCAGCAAAACATTGGATATTTTTTATAACCTAACCCTGACTTGTACTTTTCAACAACATTGTCCCTTACTTGTTTGGATAGTTCCTTGGTCTTCATGGCAGTGTTTGGTTAGTGGTGCCTCTTGCTTAGGTGTTGCAGCCTCTGGGGCCTTTCAAAAAAGGTGTGAATATGTAATGACAGATCATATGACACTTAGATTGCACACAGGTGGACATCAATTCACTAATTATGTGACTTCTGAAGGTAATTGGTTTTACCAGAGCTTTTTATGGGCTTCATAACAAATGGGGTTAATACATACACACATGCCAATTTTCAGTTTTCTATTTCTAAAAAATAGTTTTATGTATATACATTTATCATTTCACTTGACCAACCTAGACTATTGTGTTCTGATCCACCACATAAAATTCAGATTAACAAAACATTGAAATTAAGGCTGTAATGTAACAAAATAGGTAAAAAGTCAAGGGGGTGAATACTTTTGCAAGGCACTGTATATTCAGTTTTTATTGCATATACTTTTTCTTGTACAACTCATGTATATTTGCTTTTCCTTTTGTATTACATGTTTATGATGTATTGATCTAGTCATATCATACCTGCATTCATGCATGTTCATTTATCACATGTATTTATCAATGAGGAAGCTGCAGACTATTGGTAGAGAAACGCGTTTGATACT
Source organism: Discoglossus pictus (assembly GCA_027410445.1). NCBI lineage: Eukaryota > Metazoa > Chordata > Amphibia > Anura > Alytidae > Discoglossus > Discoglossus pictus. The sequence goes on from CM050170.1 coordinate 4,210,299, forward strand.
TTTTTTTTTATATATCCATATATTGTTTTTACCAATTTGGTTTTGAAAATAAATATACATTTTTTTACCAAGCTTGAGTGCTCTTGTCTTGATCCGGGAGCTCTATCACCAACATAATATCTACTGTAGGTAGACCGGAGAAGTTCAAGATAAACACAATATTATTTCCCATGGATAACCTACACTAACGATTGTATGCTTTTCAGTCTTTCCCCACACCCCCCTGATGAACAGTGTCTGGGGAACTAGCTGCACATCATATAACAAAAGAGAGGGAACAAATAATAAACTGACTGCTTGAAGTTCCCCAACATTATTTTCAAGTAAAAGAAAGAAACCCAAGGGCTTAGGCCTATCTATTTGGAAGACTGCTTACTCCAATCACCCATCTTCAAACATCTTCATACTGACCCTGGATGTATTTATTTAAGGTAATCATATCTCTTTTAGGTGCCTTTTTTTCAAGAAAAAATAAGTTAGTCTTTCTTCATAACTTTGCACCTTATTAGTTTTGGTACCCTTCTCTGGACCTTTTCCAACTCTTAAATGTCCTTTTTATGAAGTGGTGCCCAAAATTCTGCAGTCATCTGGTAGCGACGCTGTGGTGAGTGAATCTTGATAGATTAGATATAATGGTTTGGTTATTACAGAACCCAGTTCCCTTAGTACCCTTGGATGTATTCCATCAGGACCCGGGGCTTTATTAACATTTATTTTTTCCAACCTCTTTTGGATTTTTTCCTGCGTTAACCAATTATTTGTTAAAGGTAGTGTAGCCCTATTTTGTTGCGGTGTCCCAACCACTGTATATACAGAAGAAAATAACCTATTTAGCTCATCTGCCTTTTCCTGGTTACTAATTATCAGACTGTGTCACATTGTAATGTTCCCATAGCTTCCTTCCTGGCCTTCTTCCCAGTAATATATTTATACACATGGTTAGGGTTAGTCTTACTCTCCTTACATATAACTTGCCATTTTCTATGTTAACCAGTCTAATAGCCCTTTTGATGCCTTGGTGATTTCCTTGTATTCCCGTAAAGCGGTCTCTGTCCCCTCTTGTGTGTATAATATAAATGCCTGTTTTTTACTCCTCATGTTCATCTTTATGTCATTGTTAAGCCACATTGGAAGTGATTTACTCCTTTTACTTTTATTCCAACATGGTATATGGTGATAAGTATGTTTGGTTAGTAAGGATTTGAACAGTGTCCATTTATATTTAGTATTTTTACCTATCAGTTCTCTGTCCCAGTCTATACAATGTATTGCTGCCCTTAGGCCATTAACATCTGCCCTTTTAAAATTAAGAGTTTTTGTTGGCCCCTTACAGTTATGTTTTTTTTTATTCAATCTCAAATGAGACTGTGTTGTGATCACCGTTTCCTAAAGGTCTCCCTATTTCAACATTTTATATTATATTTATATTACTTGTGATAACTAAATCCAAGATGGCATCATTTCCAGTTTATTTTAGGGTAATTAAAAACTCCCATTATTAGAACTTGCCCATGCTTAGCTGCATTTCCAATCTGTAACAATTAATTGTATTTCCTTGCTTTCCTTGCTTTCAGTTATAGATGCCTTGTTGTATTACATGTCCTACACATATCCCGTGAGCGCTTATTAAACAGGGCAGAATCAATATGGTTATCACTGCACGTAGATAATTTTCATGTTAATTGGTTAATTGTAGTGTCCAGAGCAAAAACAATGTACTATAATAACAGCTTATGATTGTTCTAATACGTCCTCTTTATGTTTTCCAGATTCATATATTCTATTTGGGAATCAGCAGTAATGTATGAGAACACAATCTGTGTGTAATTGATTAGTATCACATGATCCATGATTTCTAGCATCTGTTTAGTATGGCAGATGGAGACCATATGCTTGCTGTATGCACATTAATGGTTATTTCTATGAAACAGAGTGTTATATGATGTTCCTATGTCATTTCCGATTATGGTTACTATGGTGCCTGACCACATGTGACCCTAGTAGATGCTATGCATTATCCTAATTATGCTGTCTAACATTTAACCCTTTAGGTTTCCCCTTTTTCTTACCAGCCTCTTGCTCTCCCGGGATCCGCTCACACCACACAATTTGGGATTATGCTCTGTGTATAAAATAAAGCTTTGTTATACCATTCTCACTGTGTCAGTGTGTTTTCAATGGTTTGGGTTTTGGGACATCCACATACATCGCATTTGTGTCACTTTCCTATATCAGTAAACTAATGAGCACATGTTACTAGGCAATAGGTTATATACATATGAAAACAATAATAATAATTGTAATAATAATAATAATAAGAAGAAGAATAATAAGAAGAATAAGAAGAATAAGAATAATATCATAAGATGTCATATAATAATATCTATCATATATCATAATACACATGACAGGTCCAATTTGTGATACTGTGGAGTATCAACATTTGCCTTAAGGGCTGATAACAACATGACAGGTAATAATGTAAATTGGTTGATAGCAAAACACTTAATGGGATGTCAACAGATGATAATGGGTATACATCCTGGCACATGGTCACCAGCAATGGCATGGGACTTTCCAGGATTGGCATAGCGGAGATTATCCCTGATGGAGGTGAGTTGGCTGTTGCTCCACATGTCTCTGCATAGCCTCCATGTGTTTTGTGTAGAGTAGCTTAGTGTGGTGTATATTCCCCTGGTTCTCTTCTGGATTGCTGCCTTTCGGTGGTGAAGGGGCTTGTGAACTTCAATAAAGCTGTGAGCTATAGCATGGAGGTTCACTCTAGGTGGGCAGGTCATAGCAGAGATGTCAGATAAATGTCAGTCCTCTGGAGAAGGAACTGGCAACCGACTCCATTAACTTTGGCATGCAAGACTTGAGGAACAGCACAAGCAGAGACCTAGCTAAACTTCATTACAGTATTTGCAGGTTTCTCTCATATCTCCCTGATGTCTTCTTCCTTATAAACTGTGCAGATTGAGGCCATAAAGCTATTCCTTATAAGTTGAGTCTTTTAGACACAAGGGATATCTGACAATCAAGAACAAATAGTTAACTATGGAGCACCATGGGTTACTTGTAATATCATTAGAGGATTCCAAACCATGTGGGCTTCCCCAACAGTATATTGTGGAAGAAGAACGCTGGCCAGTAGTCCATAGGAATTTTGGAGATGTGATGCTGTCGATTGGTGTGTGTGATCTTCTGGCCAATTATCACCCATCATGGTCATACACTGCCATCCACTATGGTCACACCCTGCCATCTACAACACTTATATCCAATCATGGTAACACACTGCCATCTACTGCACTAATCTCCCATCATAGTTACCCACTGCATATACTGCACTTGACTCTCATTCAAGTCAAATATTGCAATCTACTATACTTATACATAATGGTCACACAGTTCCTTCTACTACACTTATCTCCCACTAAGGTCCCACATTGCCATATACTGCAGAGGAGAATGAGAGAAGGGAGAGATAGAGAGAGAAAGAAAGATGGGGCGAAGTGAGAGAAGGGGACAGAAAGAAAGAAAAGTGACAAATAGCAAAGGGAGGAAGAGAGTGGAGTGTGAGAGAAGGCAGCAAAGGTGAGGAGAGATAGGGGAGAAGGAGGAGAGATAAAGAGAAAGAAGATTGAGAATGGTTCACTTTATGTGTACAATATATATATATATATATATATATATATATATATCACATATATAGTTGTGAGCGTACGAGTTGTTGCTAACGCTGCGGGCTCGCTACGCGAGTCGCGGCCCTCGCGTAGCGAGGGCCGCGGCGCGCCAAGCGAGCCCAGGCCCACGCGAAGCGCGGGCACGGCCCGAGGGTCTCAGTTGGTGGCATGGAGCGCCGAAGGCGCTCCATGCCAGCAACTGAGGACCCTCGCAAAGCGAGGGCCTCAGTTGCTGGCATGGAGCGCCGTAGGCGCTCCATGCCAGCACCTGAGGACCTCGCAAAGCGAGGGCCGCAGTTGCTGGCATGGAGCGCCGAAGGCGCTCCTTGCCAGCAACTGCGACCCTCGCAAACTTCACGTCGCAACCCAAACAGTACGACACACACATTACGACACTCGCAAACAACATACGACACACGTTCACACACATTACGGACTCGCAACACTCGGACGCAACTCGCGAACATTACAAAATGTAAAACACAATACATACACACACCACATACATAAAAAACTTACCTACACCAAGAGGGAGCACCCAGCACCTCAAAAATACAACTTACACCTCGATTTTACTTGAAATAAAACAGTTTAGAGACTAAAAAAAAAACGAAGCGAGAGAAAAAATGGCAGCCGAACAAAACGAAAACGAGGCTACAGCACTCTAAACTCGCAAAACACCACAAGAAACTCGCAAAACACCACAAAACACCTACGGATATTCCGATACAAACGTAGAACACACATTACTCGCCATTTGACGCCAATGCGGAAGTACACGACAACGGTTTGGGCTCGCGCACGCACAGTGTTACACTGCACACATTCAGCACGCTTACACAGCAGCTCCACACCACTAATGCTGCAGCAACATCAAAACACATTCACAGCTCTTCCACACAATGCTTTAAAATAGGTAAAGTATATTCATTTATTAATGTATTATATATTTCATTATTACACACTAAACAGCATTAGCTACCTTACAATTTCATTGCCGTCATTTTTTGACGGGCAATTCGCTAGTATATATATATCTGTGTGTGTGACCATGATGCACATCCAGATTTAGCTGGATGGAAGCTCTGGTTATTAAGGGAACTAACAGTATTAGTTAGGTCTCTGAGAGAGTTAGGCCAATTAAATTCTGGTTTAATTTTGTTTTCTAATTTATTGGCTAAAGACAAAGAAATGTTTAAAAAGTATTTAAAGCCTCCTTTATTCGTGATCCAACATCGAAAATGGTGGAATCAAGGGAACTGACAGATAGCTTGCCACATTTTCATTATCGTCTTCTCACCACTTCATATGTAGTTCCATGAAGATCATGAGAACACATTGATTCATTGATTCCAAAGGTCATTATGAATAGTCTACATCTACAAAAGTTTTTTATGGAATTGTTCTGCGAACTTTAGAAAAATATCATCATATCTACATGTGTTTGATCCATCTCTAGGATCACTAATACTTAGGATACACTTTCATTAGAGATCCAGCCATCTCCCCGCTCCTTAAGTGCAGTAAGTTTTCAATTAATGGTCATGGAGTTGGACCTGGAGGAAGATTACGTTTCCTGTACATCTGGTTACATGTGGAGTAGATGAAGGTGATGAAGGGGATCAGAAGAAGTAGAACCCCACACATGGTCTATGTTGGAAAGCTGAACAGACTGTTTCCCTGGAAAACTGATCTACATTTCATAAATAATAAAATTAATTTGGGAGGAGTAATATTGAAAGGATTCCAGATTGAATGTGTGCCAAAATATGAGTAATCCGATCAAATTAAATCAAATGAATTGTGAAATATCAATCCTGCAGCAACAAATGCCTTTAACATAGATTTTGCCAGCTTTGTCTCTTACAAAATTGCTAAATCTCACCATTTTATAATTTTTTAATTTAGCTAATAAACATGCCGATTTTTTACCAACTTTTGGAACAATTATTTGTTTTGTATAATGTTTTTTTTTTTTTTTCAAACATCGGACAAATATAACATCTCAAAGGTAAACTAATAGGAGTAAGTAGTTTAGTTATGTCCAGTAGATGGCAGAGTGTGGCCATGATGGTTGGTAAGTATAGTACATAGTAGTGTTTGACCATGGTGGATGGTAAGTGCACTAGATAGCAGTGTGTGACCATGATGGATGGTAAGTACAGTAGATGCTGTAGATGGCAGTGTGTGACCATGATGGATGGTAAGTGCAGTAGATGGCAGTGTGTGACCATGATGGATGGTAAGTGCAGTAGATGAAATGTGTGACCATGATGGATGGTACTTGCAGTAGATGGCAGTGTTCGGCCATGATGGATGGTAAGTGCTGTAGATAGCAGTGTGTGACCATGATGGATGGTAAGTACAGTAGATGCTGTAGATGGCAGTGTGTGGCCATGATGGATGGTAATATTATTAATTTGTTAAATTCTTCACAATCATGAACCATGTATTTCCTAAAATACAGTGATCCTTCATTATAGTGTCCTATATTACAGGATAAAGAGCCAATGCCATCAAGAAAATAAGTGACCTCATTGCACTCTACATATAACCGATAAGTGGGCAGTGTAATCATTGATGACCTAAATTACCATTTACCAAATTGTAAATGAAAGTAAGTACATAGATATGATCTCTAATAATAACCGGTTATGCAATATTGTTGATTAATGTTATAGTCTTCCATTAAAGGTGTGTTTATTTAACTGTCATGATTATATCATGCCTCACCCATGACATATATATGGTTATATTATCGGTTGAAATGCTTCAGAGACACAAATTATCTCAGAGAACGAGCAAGACTATCATGGCTCTGATGGCCGTACTGGATGCCATCGGGTTTTCCATGTTAAAGTGCTCATCCCTGATAGTACCAAGGTTTACTGGGAAAAAGTGCAAAAGAGTATCATGCCACATTCAAGCTGTTGGCTTCTGGGCATGTGAGAGGGAAGGATGTAGGTATCTCCTCCTCCACTATCCTCCACTATTCCTCCCACCACTTTTTCTGTAGATAAGCATATATTTTCTAACTCCAAATTATCATAAAATACTTAAGTTAGAAAAGATGGAACAAGGTAGGGGTCAAAATCCCAAAAGCGAAACATTTTTAGCAAACCTTTCTCCCCTCTCCATCCTCTCCCTTCTCCTTTCAGTAACTATTAACATGTTCTTAGGCTCCAAGCTACCAGGAAGTGGTCAAGTTAGAGAATATGGATAGTGGTTGGTCAAATACCAACAGCTCCAATGATTGACCAAATCCCCTTAAGTCTCTAGCCAAAGATATCTGGAAGTGGTAGTCAGACAAGATGGATTTTTTCTATAGACATCTAAACATTTTATCTAAAAATATTTTAATGTTCGTTCTTAACACAAGTGCTAATGTTATTTCTTTGTTAAATGCTTCACAATAATGAGTTTTTTTTCCTAAAATACAGTGATCCTTCATTATAGTGTCCTATATTACAGGTTAAAGAGATGAAACCCTCAAGAAAATAAGTGACCTCATTGCACTCTACATATATTTTATAAATGGGCAGTGTATTCCTTAAGTAAACACATGTATGTTTTATGTAAGGTAATTGTAATTGAAAGTAGGTACATAAATAATCTGTAATAATAACCAGTTATGCAACATTGTATATTACATCAAAGGTGTTAGGAAATTATCTGGTTTACATCAGGATTATACCGTGCCCCACCCAGGGTATACATATTTATATTATCAGTTGAAATGCTTCAGAGACACAGATTGCCTTAAAGAAGGAGCAAGATGATCACGGCTCTGATGGCCATACTGGATGCCATTGGGCTGGAGGTTCTGTTGGTTCTTGTCCTGTCGTGTCTCTTCACCTACTCTACATGGAACCAGATGTACAGAAAACGGAACCTCCCTCCAGGACCGACCCCTCTCCCACTGATTGGGAACTTACTGCAGTTAAAGAGGGGGCAGATGGCTGGTTCTCTAATGGAGGTAAGTCCGGTGGTGGAGTTAGTGGATGGGGAGTCCCAGGGCACAATTATGTGATGTCCTCCTCACAACTTCTTCTCTCTCTCTCTCACACACACACTCTCTTCTTCTCTCTCTCTCTCTGTCCTTAGCTAAGCATAAACCCACAAGAGCATCCACCACCCATATATAAAAGTCCCTACAATCTCCTGTAGGAACAAAGTGACCTAATGACCATGTAAGTAGATGATTGATTAATACTCATTATCTTCCTATACAAATAAACATAGAAACATACATCTGATGGCATATAGAAGAGGGAGAGTGAATGAGGGGGGTGGAGAAAGGGAGTGGTGGAGAGAAAGGAGGAGAACAAGGGTTGGGATGGAGAGAGACAGAAAGAGGGAAAGAGGAGAGAGAGCTAGAGAGGGAGATGGAAATATAAGGAAAGAGAACAAGAGAGGAGAGAGGGGGAAATATGGAGAGAGTGAGAGAGAAAGAGGAAGAAGAGAAAGGTGGCATGAGAGGGGGAGACAGGGGGGAAGGGAAGAAAAAGTGAGGATAGAGAGAAAAAGAGAGAAAGAGGGAGACATAGAGAGGAGAGACAGAAAGAGAGACAGACAGAAAGAGGAGAAGAGAGAAGGAGAGGGAGGCAAAGAGTGGGAAGAGAGAAAGAGAGATGAAGAGATAAATATTGGGAGTGGGAGAGAGAAAGAGGAGAGAGAAAGAGAGAGAGAGAGGGATAAAGAGGGAGAGATAGAGGAGGAGAGAGAAAGGGAGAAAGATAATTAGTGGGGGGATAGAGTAAGAGATAGAGGGTATAGAGAGCAATTTAGAGAAAAAGGGAGAGAGGAGAGAGAGAAAGAGGAGGAGAGAAAAAGCAAGAGGGATACAAATAGGAGAGAGAGAAAAGAGAGGGGGAGTGAAAGATAGAGAGAGACAAAGAGAGGGGAGAGAGACAGAAAGAGGGAGAAGAGAAAGAAGAAAGAGAAATCGTGGGTGAGGGAGAGAGAGGAGGTGAGAGAAAGAGTGGTGGAGAGAGAGAGAGAGAAAGAGGGAGAGGGAGACAAAGAGTGAGAAGAGAGACAGGAAGAGGGAGAAGAGAGAGACAGAAAGAGCTGAAGAGAGAGAGAAAGATAGAGAGAAGGAGAGAGAAAGAGGGGATAGAGGGAGGAAGAGGGAGAAAGGTGAGAGAAATAGAAAGGGAGAGAAGGAGATGGGAGATAGAAAGAAAGGGTAGAGGGAAATAGAGAGAAAAAGAGAGAAACAGTGGGTGTGAGAGAGAGAGAACGAAAGAGAGAGAGAGAGAGAGAGAGAGAGAGAGGGGGGATTAAGAGAAAAAGAGAGAAATAGAGAAAAAAGGTAGATAGAGAGTGAGACAGAGAGGGGAGAGAGAGAAAGTGGGGGAGAGAGAAAGGAAGAGGACGACAAAGAGAGGGGAGAGAGAGAAAGAGTGGGTGTGAGAGAGAGAGAGAGAGAGAGAGAGAGAAGAGAAAGAAATAGAGGTGGAGAGAGAAAGAGGGAGAGAGAGATAGAGAGAGACTCAAGGAGGGAGAGAGAGTGTGAAGGAGAGAAACACAGTGATAGAAGGTTCAAGAGAGAGAGAAGGAGGGAGAGAAGAAGAGAGAGAGAAGGATGTACAGAGATAAGTAGAAAGAGTGAAGGAGAGAGGAGAGACAGAGAAGGAAAGTGTGAAGGACAGAGAGAGAGAGAGAGAGAGAGAGAGAGAGAGAGAGAGAGAGAGAGAGAGAGAGAGAGAAAACAAGAGAATGAGAAGTAGATTGTGAAAAAGAGAGAGAAGGATAGTATGAAGGAGAGTGTATATGAGAAAGAGTGAAGGAGGGAGAGAGAGAGAAGTACCGTGTGAAGGAAAGAGAGAGACAAAGAGAGATTGAGAGAAACAGAAGGGGAGAGAGAGGGAAAATCAGGAGAGATAGGGGGAGAAAGAGAGGGGGCGAGAGAGGGGAGAATGAGATAGAGAAATAGTGAAAGAGAGAGAGAGGGAGAAAGAGAGGGAGAGGCAGTGGGGGTGAGAGGGAGCGGGAGAGAGGAAGGGAGAGGGAGAAAAAGATAGGGAGGGAAGGAAAAGATAAGGGGGACATTGAGAGGGAAAAAGAGAGAGAGAGATAGAAGAGCAGAGGGGGAGAGAGAGAGAGAGAGAAAGAGGGAGAGAGCAAAGGAGGGAGAGAGAAAAATAGAGAGACCGAATGTAAAAGAAGGAGAGAGAGAGTTAAGAGTGAGAGAAGTAGAGTGTGAAGGAGAAAGAGAAGGAAAGAGAGAAATAGAGTATGATGGAGAGAGAGAGTTTAAGGAGTGAGAGGGGTAGGGAGAAAGAGAAGGAGAGATAGAGAGAGTGTGAAGTCGAGAGAGAGAAGAGGAGAGAGAGAAGGAGGGTGTGAATGAGAGAGAGAAAGGGAGAGTGAAGGAGAGACAAAAGGAGAGAGTGAGGGAAGGAGGGTGAGAGAGAAATAAGGTGAGAGAGAGATATAAAGAGAAAGAGAGTGTGGGAGAGAGATAGTGGGAAAGAAAGAGGGGAGAGACAGAAAGAGAGAAAGAGGAATGGAGAGAGGAGGAAAGGCAGAGAGATGAAGGGAAAGAGAGAGAGGGAGAGGAGAGGGAGAGAAAGAAATAGAAAAAAATTAAAGGGAAGTGAGAGTGGGAGGATGGAGGGACGGATTGAAAGAGTGGGTGAGAGGAGAAGGAAGAGAAAGAGAGGTGAGAGAGGGAGGGATAGAAAGAGATAGAGAGGGATGGAGAGAGAGGGGGACAGTTAGAGAGAAAGAGAGAGAAAGACAGAGGGGGAGAGAGAGAAGGAGGGAGAGGAATAAGTGCAAGAGAAGGAGAAAGAGAATGAGTGAGAGAGAGAAATAGAGAAAGAGAGAGAGAGAGAAGAAGAGAGGGGGAGAGACAAAGGAGAGAGAAGGAGGGAGAGAGTAGAGAAAGAGAGATAGGGGGGAAGAGAGAGAATAAGAGAAGAGGATAATGAGAGAAGAGAGAGATAAAGAGAGAAAGAAGGGGCAAAGTAAGAGAAGGAAAGTTAAAGTAAGGAAAGTGACAAATAGCATTGGGAGCAAGAGAGTGGAGTGTGAGAGGAGGCAGGAAAGGTGAGGAGATATAGTGGGAGAAGGAGGAGAGATAAAGAGAAAGAAGATTGGGAAGGGTTCACTTTATGTGTACAGTAAATATAGATATTTATATAGGTGTGTGTTTGACCATTTCTTATTTATTGGACAAAGTAATTTTTGAAAAAGTATTTAAAGCCTCCTGTATTGGTGTTCCAACATCGAAAATGCAGTAATCAAGGGGACTGACAGACAGCTTGCCACATTTTCATTATCGTCTAACAACTTCCTCACCACTTCTTATGGATTTTCATCCAAGGTGTGAGAGAGAGAGAGAGAGAGAGAAGAGAAAAGAAATAGAGGTGGAGAGAGATAGAGAGTGAGACAAAGAGTGAGAAGAGAGACAGACAGAGGGAGTAGAGAGAGATGGAAAGAGGGGAAGAGAGAGAAAGAGAGGAGGGGAGAGAAAGAGGTGAGAGATGGAGGAAGAGGCAGAAAGAGGAGAGAAATGGAAAGGGAGAGAAGGAGATGGGAGATAGAAAGAGAGGTGGTAGAGAGAAAGAGAGAGAAAACGAGAGAAACAGTGGGTGTGAGAAAGAGAGAAAGAAAATGAGAGAGGGAGGGGGATTGAGAGAAATAGAGAGAAATAGAGAAAAAAGGGAGAGAGAGAGTGAGACAGAGAGGGGAGAGAGAGAAAGAGGGGAGAGAGAAAGGAAGAGGATGACAAAGAGAGGGGAGAGAGAGAAAGAGTGGGTGAGAGAGAGAGAGAGAGAGAAAGAGAGAGAAGAGAAAGAAAGAGAGGTGGAGTGAGAGGGAGAGAGAAAGAGGGAGAGAGAGATAGAGAGTGAGACAGAGTGAGAAGAGAAAAAGACAGAGGGAGTAGAGAGAGACGGAAAGAGGGGAAGAGAGAGAAAGAGAGGAGGGGAGAGAAAGAGAGAGAGTATAGAGTGAAATTGAGAGAAGAAAGGCGGGGAGAGGAGAAAGAGAGAGAAAGAGGATGTGAGAGAAAGGAAGAGTGATAAAGAGTGGATGTGAGAGAGAGAAAGAGAGGGGGAGACAGAGAAATAGAAAGAGAGGGGGATAGAGAGAAATAGAGAAAAAAAAGGAGAAGGAGAGAGAGAGAGGGAGACATAGAGGCGAGAGAGAGAAAGAGGGGATGAGAGAAAGGAAAAGAAATACAAAAAGAGGGGAGATAGAGAGAGAGAGGGAGAAGAGAAAGACAGAAAGAGGGAAAGAGAGAGAGCAAGAAAGAGAGTAGGAGAGAGAAAGAGGGGCGAGAGAGAGAAAATATTGCAGAGGGAGAGTGAGTGGGGGAGAAAGGGGAGAGAGATTGAATGCAAAGAGATGGGATAGAGAAAGAGAGAGGGTAGAAAGAGAAAGAGAGCGACGGAAAAGAAAAGGATAGAGAGAAAATAGGGGGAGGGAGAAACAGGGAGAGGGGGAGAGAGACAAAGAAAGGGAGAGAGAGAAAGAGGGGGTAGAGAGAAAGAAAGAGTGGTTGAGACAGAGACAATGGGCAAAAGAGGGAGAGTAAGAAAGAGAGAGGGAGACAAAGAGAGCGGAGAGGGGAGAGAGAGGGATAGAGAGGCAGACAAGAAGTGGGGAGACACAGAAAAAAGGAGTGGGAGAGAGAAAGAGGGGGAAAGATGGAGAGAAAGAGGGGGAGATAGAAAGAAAGGGGTGGGAGAGAAAGAAAGAAAGGGGGATCAAGAGAAAGGGAAAGAAAGAGAGGGGGAACAAGAGAAAGAGAGAGAGGGAGAGGGAGACAAATATTGGAGAGACACAGAGAGAGGGAGAAGAGGGGGAGAGAGGGGAGATGGAGAGTCAGAGTATGAGAGAGAGACAGAGAGGGAGACAAAGAGAGTGAGAGACAAAGAGAGGGTAGAGAGAGAAAGAGAGAGGGTTTGTGAGAGACACAGAGAAAGAGGTAGGGAAAGAGGGAGAGACATGTAGAGGCGAGCTATAGGAAGAGGGAGAGATAGAGAGAGAGACAGAAAAAGGGGCGAGGAAGACAATGAGAGGGGGAGAAAGTGAGAGGGAGAGAGCGAGGGGGAGAAGGAGAGGGAGAGAGAAATATATAGAGAGAAAGAGGGAGTGAAGGAGAGAGAGGAGGGGGGTTAAGAGAGAGGGGAGAGAGACAGGCAGAAAGGAGGAGAGGGAGAGAGAGGGGGAAATGAAGAGAGAGGGGGGGAGAAGGGAGGGGGAGAGAGAGAACGGAGATAGACAGTGGGAGAAGGACACCAAAAGGCGGCAGAGAGAGAGTGGGGGAAAGAGAGAGAGGAGAGTGAGGGAGAGACTGAGAAAGAGGGAAAGAGAGGGAGTGATAGAAAGAGAGAGAAAAGGAAGGGACAAAGAGAAGGAAGGGGGAGAGAGAAAGAGGGTGTGTGAGAGTGAGAAGGAGGGGGGGCAATCTCAGAGACAGCCCTGGGTCTTTGGGTCTTATCTTCCACCGGATTTATGTTTATATGCTTATTTGTATCACATATTATAATTGTCAAACTGTGATTTGTCGTCACGCTTGCTCGCCTCGTTTCACAAGCCGTTGAGGCATTGAAGCCTTCTGAGCTTGCAGGACTTAGGCTGAAATGAGCGCCAAAGGCATTCCTGCAAGCCTCTTAAAGTGAGACGAGCAGTTGAGGCATGCATGACTTACAAAAACAATCCGACCTCGGAATCTTAGGGGCACAAAAATCCAACATTGCAAAAATATGAATTTAATGGCCAAACAAAGGAAATCAAAAAATACGAAAAACACGAAAAATTATAAAAAATAAATTAAAACACAATCACACACAGCACAGGGGGAGAGCCAGGAAGCCTGGGAGTGAGGTTGAAAGCAATTTTGAGCCTTATTAGACATGTTTCGTCACTCGAAAATCGGTTAACCGAGAAAAAAAATGGCGGAGAAAAATCGTAAAAATACTGAAACTGGATGAAAATGAGGCCTAGCACAGCCAGGCACGCAGGACTTAGAAAATACATGACAGCAAAGACAGTAACACTTACACCAACAACGCCAGGCACGCGGAGTTAGCAGACACACAGAGGAGAAACACAAAGGGAAGATACAGGACAGAGATGGTGGAAAGACACACATGGCATTCCCAAGCAGAACACTTGCAGGTGAATGAATCCTGTAATGAAATGCCCATCCAGTAGGCGGGAGGAATGGTTTGCGATGAGCGCAGAAGGTGCTCAGAGAAGCAAAAGCCTCACATTGTGTGTCAAACAGCATTGCCTGGCTTACAATGTTATGCCCATAATTCGCTAGTAGTGACATAATGAGTATTAATCAAGTATCTACTTACATGGTAATTAAAATAACAAACATGTTGAATGATAAATTGGACAATAGACTAGAGATGAGTGTAAATAATTCTCATGGCCTGATCTCTGTAGCTATGGGAGCAGTATGGTCCAGTCTACACCCTGTATCTTGGGACTAGGCCGCTGGTTGTCCTATGTGGATATCAGGCAGTGAGAGAAGCTCTCATCGACCAAGGAGAAGAGTTTGGCGCCCGTGGAAGAGTGCCGGCATTTGACAAAATAACTCTGGATTATGGTGAGACTAACGGAGACTGTTGGATATTGAAATATACATATGGTAATGGGTCTATATATATTGGTTGTGCTCTGAAGTACTAGACAGCCATCTAGTGGTCACTACAAGATTGGTTTTGTAATTACTTATCTTCCCTAATGTCACAAATATGATTTATAAAACATTTCTTGTGTCCATTAAAATTTAAGTTACCCAGTTGGTAAAATGGCTACCAAATACAGTTACTGAAACACAATGTTGGCCAACATGGGTTAATTCCAATAACGGAACCCATTTATAGATCAATAGCACAAAAGTAGAAGTGTTACTTAAGCATCTTGCACATATGTAGCTGCTGGTATTGTATCTAAATGTGAAACGGACATTAAGCATTTTTAACAGACCACAAGATGGCAGCACTGTTGTATAATCTTGAATTTGGTCTCGAGGTATTTGAGCCATTTAGGGTTAATGTGGTTTCATAGATACTATTGGAACTCACATCACCAGGAAACAGTGATAAATCTGGAACCAATATGCTAGGTAAATGTGAAATAAAATATATATAAAAGGGTCCATTCCTTGTATGGGCAAAATGGCCTAATGAAAGGGACAATCAGTTTGGGATTATATGTCAACTGAGGCGGATTGCCCCCAGTATGCCCCAGGCATGCCATACTGCTGAGACAAGAGGGCCCATGACCTGATATGGGTGCCAGGGGTCTGCAACGACATTAGTCAATCACGCAATCCATCATGAAACACGGACCAAGAAGGAGGGATTGCCCACTAGATGTCTTTGTATATTTAAAACATTCCTATAATTTATTGTGCTTGTCTAAAAGGGTAAAGTCTTGATGTTTTCTTGGCAAAGATACTGCATTGGGTTGCCAGTTCTTTTTACAGTGGACCTTGATTTTCTGGCCTCTCTGCTATCACCTTCTCATCTTTGGTGACCCTACATGGTACAGCTTCATTGAGGTCCCCAAACCCTTCACCATGACAAAATAGTGATCATATGCAAGTTGTCTAATCAAAATCAAAATATTTATCTGTCTAATTAAATAAGATATCCCCTTTACGTTAGGAAGTAAATGGCCCCTAATGTGTTGTGGGCTCTGGTGCTTTGTACCTGCTGAACCAGAAGTATCTACACCATTGCTCTCATACAATCATAGTGTACTATTACATTGCAGGAATTATCTTTAGCAACGGGGAACGATGGAAGCAGATGAGATCCTTTGCATTTAAGACCTTGAGGAACTACGGACTTGGGAAGAAGAGCACTGAGGGGAAAATCCAAGAGGAGGCTAAGATGATGGTGGAAGAAATAAGAAAGTCTGAAGGTCAGTATCATGAATGGAAGAAGGTTGGTGGAGTAGTAGACAGCAGTCAGGGACCAAGTTAAAGAGGAGAACCTGCTGGTGAAGGAGTGAACGAGTCAAATTATAAAGTTCAGACCTTTTTATTCTTTACTTGAGAATTATCAGCAGGTCTCCTTGGATCCATGACCTGGAGCCTAACATCTGGAATCACTTATTTGTTCTTATAACAGTTTTTTTTCTAGCTATGAGACACTGGTAGTGTAGAGCCCCCACTGTGGGCATCGTCTTAGGTCACATTTGCACAAGAAAGCTGTATGCATTGAGATAGAACGTCAGCTTACCATCCAATCAGCTTTCTTGCTCTTTATTGTCTTCAGGATTATCACTGGATCCAACAATGCCAATCATGGATGCCATAGCAAATATATTTTGCTACATCATGTTTGGAAACCGCTTTGACTATAAAGACGAAAAGTTCAGGAAGTTCATTAAAACTGGAGATGACATCCATTGTCTTATAAGTACCACCTGGGGACAGGTAAGTGAGTCTGGATGACCAGGTTTGACTTTGCCCTCCCAGTAGATCTTAAGATTTTTTTGATTACTAGAGAACATTATGGATTGTATTTAAATGATACAAAAACTATACAATTATACGGATATACCACAACAAAATGTTATAAAATATGGGGAACTTATTTACCAATGTCTCAGATCAGAAAAGACCAATCCAAAAGTCCATTTTATCTGGAATGTTCATAAGACACTTTTATGTTTCTTGGTTGTGGATCAACTTCAATCCAATTATGGTGCACTCCAATACTGCACATCATGAAATATATAACAGTTCTTTAATAAACACTCTTAAAATACCAGAACACAATGGATGAATATTGTCATTTCCAAAGACGTTATAAATAACAACACATCTCTATAGCAGCAAATTGATGGATGCCTGCAGGGCTAGGCTCCATCTCAACAGCCATTGTTCCCAGTGACCCTATTGAGCCAAAACAATGGGTTGGTGGTCTGTGACAACCACAAACTCTCACCAAAATTTGTAGGGCTGTAGTTTATTTAATGTCTAGATAACTGTAAAACTCTAATCCTCACTAGCCATATAGGTGACCTGTTGGGGCAACAGAATGCAGTTCAGGTGTGAGTGGGGTGCTACCACTCTGGGCATCCACCAACTCAAAGCAGCCTTGGTGCTATAGGTAGAATATGTCTGGCCCAATAAAAGGTTGAGTGTTATCTGGACAGGGTGGTATGTAAGGGCAGCCTTCAGCTCCTCAAAGTCTTTCTCACATTCTGGGGTCTACTTACCAGCCAGGGCATCTTCATTTGGTGAGGTCTGTCAGTGGCTGTAATGGTGAATAATCCAGTGGCAATATCCTGTGATAACCAGAAATGCCAAAACATGCCTCCTACTCTCTGGTGAAGGTCACTGCTCTATTGAGGGTACCTTGGCCAGCTCCGGATAGACCCTCCCACTCCCTATACTGTACTTTTGGTTCAGCACCCGCTAGTAAACTGCCAATTGTCAGGGCAAATGGTCAAACCTGCTTGCGGGGTCTGAGCCTGGATGGTGGTTAGGTGGTCTACATGTTCCTGCCCATTATGGCTGAATATGGCAATGTCATCCAAGCACAGATGGCATATATGTAGTAAATGGTCAACAAGACATTGGAACGTAGAAGGTGTGGTGAATGCCAACTTTTTTTAGCAGTTTCAGCAAGTGGGATTTGTCAGCAGCCCCTAGACAATTCCAGAGTTTTTATGTAAGTTTTGATCCCAGCCTTCATCCACTATAGGCATATGGTAAGCAGCAGTAGCCATCTTGTCATTTAGCTGTCTCTAGTCCACACAAAATTAGGTGATCCTGTCCTTCTTAAGGACAAACATCACAGTGGATGCCCAAGGACTATAGGATGATTCAATATCCCCTAGCTCTAACATCTGATGTGGCTCCCTCATTATATTCCCCTTTACAGACTTGGGTACCCTACAGTGGGAAAGTGTCAGGGGTAAGAAACTCATCGACCAGTAGGTTTGGGTTGAGAATAACCGTAGGTGGAGACTCAGCACCCCCTCAAGCTGTTTCTATTATCCTAAGTACATTAGGATAATAGAAACAGGGAACATGTCTACATGTCTGGTAGTACCCCATCCTCATGGCCTGTACTTGGGAATTCACATGCACCCCCTTCTGCGTGTGCTGTTCCTCATCCAGGGCTCCTACATCGGTGGTGTCGGCTAGTTTTGGGACAATTTGGAGGGGACCCTTCCAAATCAAGGGAGCTTGTTTTGGGGTCGGGGGATCAACAACCTGCTGGCCTCCTGTAATTCCCTAGCCTTGGGTTTCTGATTATACCAGCATTTTTGCTTGCCATAGAGGGCAGTTTCTTCTTGGCGAGCCCAGTCAGTGTCTCCAGCCTATCTTTTAGCCACAGCATCTATAGTACTATTGAAAGACCCTGCACCTGGTGGTCTCTTTCCCAAAACTCCTGAAATGCAACCTAACTCACTGCCTGTATAATAGTTCAAAGGGCGAGAATCTTGAGGGACCTTTCTGTAGGTAAAGAGTCCACAAAGACTCTAATCCCAACCTTCAAGGTGCCGTTGAACCCTTCACACCAGCCAGGATAGGTGGTTGACCTCAGCTGTGTTACTTCACACTTTTTCCCCAACTTCTAGGTCAGTTCAGCCATAACATGTTTATCTGGACCTAAAAAAATGTCACTTGGGAACCCAACTCAGGTTATAATGTCTAACAAGGCATCAGCCACAATTGTTGCCATAATGTGGTCAAGAACCAAATAGAATTGGTTTTAATGCAAACATTAATTAGTCTTATGTCACTGTTGCCATGGCAACCAACAACACCACAGCACTTCACTTCATGAATCTCACCATCAAAGCTGTCATCACAATCTATACTTGTTCATATATGTATATTAACTGTCCTTAAAAAAATAAATCTCATATAAGAGATGAACTGTCCTTCAAAAAGGGCCAATAAGGAGACTTCATCATAAAGGAGGCTCCATCATAAAATTGTCCCAGAATGATTTCTCTCTGGTTTGTGGTGGGCAGGATTATTTTATTCCCAGAAATGACGCCAATGTAAGAAGTTGACCACCATGTTCAGGCACAATACATAAACAAACAATATTCTGTCTATCACAAATACAAATAACACCATACATGTGCTCTCAATATCCCATACATTATTATATTTTATTGTATAATCCAAGTAAATATTACAATATAGGACCTATATCTCAATGTAATAATGTTTCTTGATATATTGATTAGACTTACCTTGATCAGACTCAGTAGCAAACTCTTCTCTAGGAAAAATTGTGAAAATTGCCATTACTTCTTTTCATGAAGCCACCATCTTGAATTTGGCTTGGAAATATTTGAGCCATTTAGGGTTCGTGTGGCTCCATAGATACATTTGAAGTTTAATGGCTGGGAAAATGGATAGCTCCTCAAAAAATATACTCTCTGACCATTAGGCGGCTTGGCCATTACTTCTTTTCACCAAGCTGTCAGATGGCAGCGCTGTTGTACATTCTTGAATTTGACCTGGGGGTATCTGAGCTATTTAGGGCTCATGTGGTTCCATAGATACTTTTGGAGCTCAATGACTGGGAAAACTGATAGCTCCCAAAGCAATATGCTCTTTGGCCATTGCATAACTTGACATAATTCCTTGGTCACACCAGATGGAACTCTATGGTTCCAGAGAACAATGTTCTAGATTATATAGGGTTCTTTATGAGATTGTCTTGATCTTGATATTTATATACCAAAATAACCTATAAAGTACGTTCTGGAGCAGTAATGTGAAATTTATAATATGGTTCAATCTTCTCATTTAAGCTTTCATTTTTGTACATCCAATAATGTATGTATTTTTCCAGATGGAAGAAATGTTTCCAGGACTGATGAAATACATTCCAGGACCCCATCAAAAGATATATACCCTTTCTGATGAACTGATGGAATTTATTGTTGAACGAGTGAAGATGAACCAAGGGACACTGGACCCAAATTTCCCTAGAGACTATATAGATTGTTTTCTTATTAAAATGGAACAGGTAAGTGATAAGCCAAGGTGTTACCCTACTCAGAACATGCTCAATCATTTGAGACTTGCTTAAATATCTGTTTTTTGACAAAAGAAACCCATGGGACAGATGTAAAAAATAACAGACCATCCAATGCACAGATTGGATAGTATCAGCCAGAAATAATTATATTATACATTCCTTGCAAGCGGCATCACTTACACAGTTAGTTAAGGAGCCTACTCCAAGGATCAGTAACTATAAAAACAAGCAGATATAACATCTGGCAAATCCTAGATGGACTCACAAACTGGGTCAAAATGAATAAATCATGGATGAGACGCATGGCTCCTTGGGAAATGGGATGGGTCTTAGTGATGAATGCTAGTTTAGAAAGGAACTTTGAATGTGTTTAATTAACAGCTCACCCTGTGATTGGACCAACTACCACACCCCCTGATTTTGCCAGTGAGGTACTGGTACTGGTTATGGGCAAGTAATATAATCATGCTTGTGGGTTGTATTGTTCTGTTTGCCTATAAATGTTCCAACCTTTCCCAATATAGTGACACAATCTTCTAGGGAACATCACCATGGAATTCTGACATTTATTTAGATGTTATAACCTCGTTTTTTTAGTTTTAACCCCTTGATTCCTATTCTGCATCCTGATGGTCCTGAATAGAAGCAGGTTACTGAGAAGCTCATCCACTTCATGGTCCAAGGAAAGATTGCTGTAGCCAATGCAGGAGAATCCTGGAGCTGAATCAGACTCTTTCCCTTGTGTCATGATGGGAATTAGAGGATCAGTTATAGAATGGTCTAGAATATAAGCAAACAGACCAAAGCAGGAAAAGGTGATAAACCAGAAAGTACATAAAGATCTATACCACTACTAAACACCATCTCAAATCTCATATCAATCATACACTGAAACATAGGCTAGCCCCAACCTGAGCATACATCCCACAAACTAATCAACTTCTTCCAGATTCCTAGTTCTTCTCTCAAGGGTTTTTTCAGATGCTTGTTTGCCCTGGCATCTTACTCCCAGGATGTTATCAAGTTCCCAAGTGTTTCTTAGGCCTTTTTGATTAATTATATTTGAAACATAGCACAGAGCATTTTTCGTCTTCCAGGCATGGTCCACCCTTATACAGTAAATATGTTTAGACATGTTTAGAATGTACCACCTCTAAGAATATTTCAGTTAAACATAATTCTTGTCTGCATCCTTATAATGCAACCAAACATATGGAACATTAAATTTGTCGAGACCTGGTGGACTGTCATGCTTGGATGAGCAACACTAGAAAATAGAGTTTTGTCTTGATATCACAATAAGTTACTGTTGAGGATGATTAATTATTCCAAACTTTGGAAACAGAAAAGCTGATAAGGATGGTGAGGTTCTCCAAGAGTTTTACAACAATTCACCCTTGATTTCACTTGAAGAAATGTTATTATAACTGCTAGAATATTGTGATAATATCACCAGACAAATCTTTGTACAACAATTACCTGACTTGAAGGATCATCCTGATACAAAAAACTAGTCTTGAGGAATATGGCACAATATTGTTGTGGTAAACCATAATATTTTACTTGGCAGCCAAAGTTCATGAGGAAATCGATCAAGTAATTGGAGGAGACAGGATGCCCAGAATGGATGACCGAAACTCGATGCCTTATACAGATGCAGTGATGAACGAGATCCAGAGATTTGCTGACATTGGTCCATTGAATGTCACACACTCAGTCACAAAAGACACCCAGTTCAGAGGATATACCATCCCCAAGGTAACCAAGAAAGATTTGATCTTTGCAGTTGTTACATTGTATTCATAGATTCTTGTTGAATAAAGATAGTGGGAATAGAACATATAACACATTTATTAACTCAGCTTTATCATAGATAGTCTTCTGGTCTACCATATTTAAACCTACAACCAGCCATCGGGTCAAATGCTTTACAGTTGAAAAAACAGTAAATATAGTGACGTTCAACCAATAATCTGCTGTTCTCCACTAAATTTCCAATGTATTGCTATGGAAGTGTATCCTTTATTAAAGTACATGATCATCCCTGTAAAGGTACACAAATTATTTTCTTCATTATATTAAACTAACAGTCCTAACATGTCCTAAATGTTTAAAAACCAAAAGAACAGTAAGATTCTTTATAAAAGCAGAATGACTAATTATATAGAGTTGTTCCTCTTTTTTGTATCCCAGTTTGTCCATACTCGAATAGTGTTAGGAGTTGACCAATACGTTTTTGTTCTATTATTTCTTCTCAGGGCACTGATATCGCCCCTCTGCTCTGCACCGTCCATCGTGATCCCAGCCAGTTCTCTACACCATATGAATTCAACCCGAATCACTTCTTGGATGAAAATGGAAAGTTTAAGAAGAATGAAGCCTCCATGCCATTCTCTGCAGGTAAGACTCTTCATCAGGAAATAATATAGGTGACAAAACTATTGGTTTGAATGATCTACTATAATGTTACACCAGGATTAAACAATCAGATAACAGAAAATGCATGTAAAACATTTTAAAGATGGTGCAGATTATCAAGTCAAAGTTACCATTTTGTCACCAAACCAAACTGTATCTCAGTCCACATGGTGAATAGCTGTGACTTGGTTTGAGGAAAATACTGAATGGTAGAGGATGCCAAAGGAGCATCATGGTCCCAGATAAATATCAGGGTCACAGTTAAAGTATTTTTGTCGAAGGTAAAATTAATTTACTTCTAGAGTTAGACTCTAGACTGTTCAGCAGTCTTGAATATACAAATATGTCAATAGTATTATACAATTATGGGTCCTATGCTCATCTATGTTTTCCTCAGCTACATATTATTTTCCTGCAAGGCACATGTTGGTTTGTGATTTTTAAGGTCAGCATCCAACGTTAGCTCGTCCACCAGACTCCTATTGTTTACGGTTCCTGTCGAGAGCCAACACATCCATCATTGTCAAGTGAAAGTTTCCCTTGATAAAAAATAACTTCCCAACCACATTTTTATGCCATTCTGATCATCTGATAACCTGTTTCTTGTTTCTCCAGGAAAACGAAAGTGCCCTGGGGAGAGTCTGGCTCTGATGGAATACTTTCTTCTTCTCACCACCATTCTGCAGAACTTCAGGCTGACATCAGAGAAGAAATTTACTCTTGAAGACATAACTCCAAAAATGAAAGGCTTTCTCAACTCTCCCATACCCTACGAGCTCTTGTTTATTCCTCGCTAGTTCTTCCGTATAGTATGGGTTTGTTAATTAACACTTACACTCCATCTGGTTTTGGCATTGTGATGTCTTAATGAGACAATCATCTCCATTTACTTAACCAAAGGCACAACATTCTTATAAGATGTCCTCTATTTGATATAAGTACAGAATATTTTTGATAACACATCCATAACTTAAAGAGAGATGGAAACCCATTAGTTTGGGGTGGGAGATTTATTTTCAATTTCTGCACCTCGTTAACATTTCATTGATGGTCAACCTTCTTCATTGATCCAACACCAATTGTGTTCAGATATGGAATGGTTATACCACACAACTGATGGAAGCAAAGATAATTTTACAATCAATTGCCTTTTTCACAACTCCAGAACTATTTGGCCTCTTCACCTGGCATCCCGGACCTCAATGTGCTCTAGCCACTGATCACCATTTGGACTAAGGCTGTTATAATATTCAAAATGATAATTTGAATACAAGGACTATATCATGATATTAATGGTCTAGGAACCAAAAAATAATTCTAAAAAGGGAGTATGCTCTAATGTTTCCCAAAGTCCCTGGTTACCTGTCTGGACCCCCAAGAACCAATTTCACCTGGTCACATGAGCTCAGGGTGATTTATGGTAATTGTGCCATTTTGGGCAGTTGCAATATGTGTATCATGTGTTTCAGAAGGCATACAATGCATAGGGCCAAAATATATATATTTATATATATATATATATATATATATATATATATATTGGGGTTAATATCTCTTTAAGGTCAACCAGTACTCCCTTCCAGTATCCAGTTTGTTCAAAGTCATGGTAGCAATCAGGTATAGTTATCTAGGTTGTCAGACAACAATTGAAACATTTTGTTTCACTAGACAAGGGTCAAGTGATGTCAAGTGCTTTTACAACTGATATCCCGTGATCCATTGTCTTGCGGTTAACCACTGATTGGTATATTCTTGACCCTAGTCATTATTCCTGACCCCCATAATCTAATAGGGAGCCCGAATTGTCCTGGTCGCTCACCAAAAGTGAATACGCCTTGAAGCCAAATCACTCTCCTACCTGACTTCTCTCAGACTGAATATAGGTATCTCTACCTGAAAGGAGGCGACTAGGCAACGGGTAAACATAACCTCCATCCTCCCTACTCAGCATCAGGGGTATCCCCTTCCCATTTACAGGGTATCCTAAGCCCGATAAGCAGTACTCTACCCTCCACTGGGCTCCCCAGTAGAGGAAGGCCCCCTCCCTGGGACATAAACATTCTTCCCCGGATCCATGTAATATTAACCCTCTTGCCTAGGCGCTCTCTCTCCAATATTCACAGTACCATGTCTTATCACACTGAGAGAATACCACAGTGAATGCTACTACCATGTCTTATCACAAAGCCATCTACAAAACTTCTCTTGTGCTGCCCCTGTGGAAATCTCTGCCCACCTCTATCAGACCCCTCCCTACCTCAAAGTTTCAAACATTCTCTGAAAACTCCTCAACTCCAAAAAACCAACAACTTCCTCCCTAACATCAGCTAGTCAGAAAACAATGAACCCCTCTTGTGCATGGATCCTCCTCTCCTATCACACCACACCACCAACAAACATGTCCATCCTCTTTGTCTCTATACCAGTAACCATTTTAGATTGTAAACTCTTATTTGTTTTATTTTTAATAGTTTAGTTGTAAACGTATCTGTCGTACATTCAACCCTGTACAATGATGTAATATTTTCATACTATCATCAATCAATATAAAAATATATATCTATCCAAGAATTTCCCTGCTAAAAATCTTTTATTCTTAGTTAGAAAACTGTGAATTTGGTAGATTGGGTTGATTTATGGCAGTCAACCAGAATATTACAATATAACCTCAGACGATGGTGTCTGTGTATCATGATAGCAGGGGTATAGGAGCCAGAACAATTCTGGGGGTTTACAGTCATTGTATACACAGGTTGTAAAACAGCTTTTGTATACATACATACAAAAATAAAAAATCTGGGGGGGGGGGGGTTGTCCCCCCATCCCCACAGTTCCTACACCCATGCATGTTAGTGATGGTAAGTCCCTAAAGGGTTGTAGAGAGTAAAAGACTGTTGTGGGGATCTCTACAAAACTGTTGTATGCCAACTACAGCTGGTCCCACCAGAAATGTATTGGGATTGATGAGGAGAAGCAGATGTGGATCGTGAATCCCTCTCACTTTGGATCTCTTGAATCTGATCCATCAGCCCCAGAGCCTGATTCATGGTCAGCTCCCCGAGCAGGATGGTGACCCAGTCCAAGATCTCCTTACCACTCCGATACTGGCTTACAAGCACAGCCTGTGGCAGTACTATCCTCTGATGATACGGGCATCCGTCTGGCCAACATATCTACTGGCCTACATCTTTAACTCATCTGGATCATTGTGGTCCTGTTCTGGGAACTGGGCAATTCAGTCCCTCTTAGCTTGATCTGGTTCAGAATCATGAGATGTTTTTTTCCCCTGAAATACAGTGATCTTAATTGTAGTGTCCTATGTTACAGGATAAAGAGCCTCAAGGAAATAAGTAACCTCTCTGCACACTACGTTTAATAGATGGGCAGTGCATTCATTAATGATGTAAATTAACTTAACATAAGTTTAAAGCTTTATGTAAAGTAATTGTAATTGAAAGTAGGTACATAGATATGATTTAACAATCTAACCAGTTATGCAGCATTGTTGGAATGCTTCAGAGACAAAGATTGTCTCAGAGAATGAGAATGACGATCATGGCTCTGATGGCCGTACTGGATGCCATTGGCCTGGAGGTTTTGTTGGTTCTTGTCCTATCGTGTCTCTTCACCTACTCTACATGGAACCAGATGTACAGAAATCAGAACCTCCCACCAGGACCGAACCCTCTCCCACTGATTGGGAACTTATTGCAGTTAAAAAGGGGGCAGATGGCTAGTTCGCTAATGGAGGTAGGTCCGGTGGTGGAGTAAGTGAATTGAGAGATCAAAGGCAAAATTATTTGGCATCCTCCTCATAACCTTTTTTATTGGACAAGCATATTAATTGACATTAGGCTATAGACCAGGTTTGAGATAAGGAAACAGGTGAGTAATAAGTTAAGACCCTAAATATCCCCACTTATTGAGGATTAAACAAACAACAATAAAGCATGGGGAGGAAGTCACAAGAAATCTTGGTAGTAGATTCTATATTAAGTCCTGTATTTTTAGTATTGAAGAGTGTTATTGTTTTCATTTCAAATGTCTTTTTTTCCTGTTTGGTTATAAATTTCCTCAGAGTATTTAGATTTTCAGGTTTTAGATTAAATGATTGTTCTGGGTAAAATGGTGTCCAACTGGGGCACAATAGTCTATGCAGATCCATCCTTAGATGTGTGGCTTGTTTCACCAGTGTAACAGCCCCTTCCGCATACAGTACATTGTATTGTGTAAACCACATTGGAGGATGACCCTCTGATGTTAAAGGGCTTGTTTTTGTTTGTGGCTGTGTCCTCTTTACAGATGTGTTGACATCGTTTTCAGCAAATTTTATTGCAAAGCTTAATTGCATTTTCTCTGTTTGCCTTTTCATTGGCCAATGTTCTGCTGACCAATGTTTGTTTCAGGTTTGGTGCCTGTTTAAATGCAAGAATGGAAGGCTTGGGGAATATCCCCATGCTTTATTGCAATAAACTAATAATATATTGACCCCAATCCCCCACCCAGACATTCTGGCTCCAGAAATCACATTATCGTATCAACCCCTGCTGTGCCCATATCCTGGCCAGAGGTAGCTGGTGGCTGTGGACGTAGACTACCGGACACCTAGCTGGTGATATAAAAAGGCTGGGTCGGATCCTTGGAGCCAGTCCTGAACCATGTGGGGATAATTCAAAGGGGCAGAAGCTGTGAAGCTTCCCTAAGGAAGTTGCCCACTGCTTATTGAGGCAAAATATTTTATAAAATTATGTACCAGAAAAAAAAAATATGCATGGGGTGTTTCACATAGAGGGAAGAGTTTTTTTTTTTTTTTTACTTGCCTATAATCATTTAGCATCCTAAACTGATGCTGATATCCTAGAAGATAGGGATAGCGGAACCTGCTGGTAGGATTGATCTCCTTGGAATTTTCAAATCCACTAAAGAGCAGATTGTACCGGATATGCTGATCCTATGTTCTTGATCCTTCTTCTGGTATGACCCCCCTCCCTCCCCCTTCACAATCCTGAGGGAGAATTATGGTAGCTGAAGCCAGGATTTGTGGGGAATAAAGCATACCTCCTCCACTGAGCTGCGACAGACCTAATGACAGGGACATGTTTAATGAGATAAAGAGCCAGTTCCATGTAGAAGCAAATAGACTTCATGACACTCTCTCTCCTTATATGAAGTTACTTTTTTAACCCTCAAGGGCATCAACCATCCATATATAAAGGATCCTACAGTCCAATGTAAAGGAAAAAAATGACCTAATAATGGAGACATGTTTAATGGGTTAAAGAATCAGATCCATGTAGGATCAACTTGACCTAATGATGGAGCGTGTTCCTCTGCAGAACCCTGATTAACATTACTGACCCTTTAACTCATTAATAGTGGTGTCCCGAACAGTTTGCCGGAGAACTATTCGCGGCAATTTTCGCATGCGCTTTTCGGTCCGCCCCCTATTCTTTATCATTGAGGAAACTTTGACCCGGCACCTTACAGTCTGCAGACATATTCCAGCCAATCAGCAGCATACACTCCCTTCCAGGGCCTTCCATCTGAAGGACAGCCTCCATTTTAGAATCATTCTGAAGCTACATTCATTGAGAGAGGACAGATAGTGTAGTGGCTGCTGATTTAATAGGGAAATAGATAGACAGGCTGTGTATTTAGCTTTCACTACACACCTGAAGGACTCATCTGATATCTGCTGCAAGGACAGCAACCCAAAAAGCCCTTTTTAGGGCTAGAACATCATTTACTTTATTTTTTATTTTTTCTGTGTAATCTAATTGCATATGCCTGCCTGCTAGCGTGTGTGTGTGAGGCCTATTGCATTTACTCTGCCAACTTTTGCCAGTGCACAGTGACACTCATATCTAGTACAACCATAGTGTACAGTGACATAAAACAACCCTTTTTTGACTGTAATCGATTGAATATCAGTTGCCTGCCTACAGGCGAGTGTGTGAGGCCTATTGCATCTACTCTGCCAACTTTTGCCAGTGCACAGTGACACTCATATCTGGTGCAACCGTAGTGTACAGTGACATAAAACAACCCTTTTTTGACTGTAATCGATTGAATATCAGTTGCCTGCCTACAGGCGTGTGTGTGAGGTCTATTGCATCTACTCTGCCAACTTTTGACAGTGCACAGTGACACTCATATCTGGTGCAACCTAGTGTACAGTGAAATAAAAGAACCCTTTTTTTCTGTAATCGATTGAATATCAGTTGCCTGCCTACAGGCGTGTTTGTGATGCCTATTGCATCTACTCTGCCAACTTTTGCCAGTGCACAGTGACACTCAAATCTGGTGCAACCATAGTTTACAGCGAAATAGAACAACACTTTTTTGACTGTAATCGATTGAATATCAGTTGCCTGCCTACAGGCGTGTGTGTGAGGCCTACAGCGCCTACTCTGCCAACTTTTGCCAGTGCACAGTGACACTCATATCTGGTGGCACCTTAGATTGCACGCGCAGTGCCCCAAATTTGAAGTGTAAGGACCGCCCAAGCATCTTTTTCCATCTCCCGCTTCCAAAAATCCATGCCATATACACGTCCCCTGATAGATGACGTAACATGTATCAAACTGATAGGAATAAATAGTACAACTTAATACACGACTCCTATCTGGTGGCACATTACATTGCACGTGCAGTGCCCAAAATTCGAAGTAGGAGGTCCGACCAAGCATCTTTTTCCATCTCCCTTCCAAAAATCAATGCCATATACACGTTCCCTAATAGTGGACGTAACATGGATTAAACCGACAGGAATAGTACTACTTAACAGTACACACCTTATAATAACGCAGACAGAGGCAACACAGAGAGAGGAGTCTGAAGAAGAGGAGTCAGAGGAGGAAGGTGGCTTTGAGAAGGTGGAAGACCAAACACAGCAGGCGTCCCAGGGGGCTTGTTGTCCCCTTTCGGGGACCCTTGGTGGCTGGGTGGAGGAAGAGACCTTCAATGACATCAGTGAGGACAAGGAACGGGACATGGCTAGCTTGGTATCCAACCTTGTGCAAATGGGGAGTTTGCGGTTGTCCAAAGGGACTGTTTGCGGTTGTTTGCGGTGCATTAAACGGGGAGATTGGTCTGTTACTGTGAAGCGAGTGTAACCCTTACACTACCTGATCGATACAAAATCATACCTGATGTTTTAAAGCATGTTATTCCAAACAATTTAGGAATGTTAGGTGATTTATGCCCTTTATGGCTTAAAACCAGACTCTGCATCCACTATGTAGTTTTCCGTGGGAGTTTTGCCATGGATCCCCCTCCGGCATGCCACAGTCCAGGTGTTAGTCCCCTTGAAACAACTTTCCCATCACTATTGTGGCCAGAAAGAGTCGCTGTGGGTTTTGAAATTCGCCTGCCCATTGAAGTCTATGGCGGTTCGCCGATGTTCGCCCGTTCGCGAACATTTGATGAAATTCGCGTCCGGTGTTCGCAAACCGAAAATTTGATGTTCGCAACATCACTACTCATTAAAAATCTCACTATCCTCAAGTCAGAGATGTATTTAATGAATGGACAAGCCTTCCAATGGAAGAAGAAGGTTCACAGTTAAGGAATTCAAGACAACTCAGTGGATGTAGTCTTTTTGGATTTTGCAAAGGCTTTTGATACAGTGCCACATGGGAGACTATTGTGCAAACTAAGAGATACAGGAGTTGCAGTAAATATCTGCTCATAGATTGAGAGCTGGCTAAAAGACAGGAAGCAAAGGGTTGTTTTAAATGGAACATACTCCGATTGGACTAATGTGGTAAGTGGGGTTCCTCAGGGTTCAGTATTAGGTCCTCTCCTTTTGAACATATTTATTAATGACTTAGAGGTAGGATTGGAGTGTGGTGTCTCCATTTTCGCTGAAGACACGAAGTTGTGCAAGGTAATTAAATCAGATAGTGATGTGCTTGCCCTCCAAAGGGATTTACATAAAATTGAGGAATGGGCATCTAAATGGCAGATGAGATTTAATACGAATAAATGTAAAGTTATGCATCTGGGAAGGAAAAATAGCCATGCAATTTATAATCTTAATGGAGCAAATCTAGGTGTATTCGATATTGAAAGGGATTTGGGAGTACTAGTGGACAACCACCTAGGTAAAAGCGCTCAATGCCAAGCAGCAGCTGTAAAGGCAAATAAAATATTAGCATGTATTAAGAAGGGTATAGAAGCCAGGGAAGAAGATATAATTCTGCCACTATACAAATCTCTAGTACGCCCTCATTTGTAATATTGAATACAATTTTGGGCACCACTTCATAAAAAGGAAATTTTAGACCTGGAAAAGATACAGAGGAGGGCAACAAAACTAATAAGGGGAATGGAGGGGCTAAGTTATGAAGAAAGACTAACCAAATTAAATGTATTTCCTCTAAAAAAAGGTGTCTAAGAGGAGATATGATTACCTTATATAAATACATCCAGGGTCAGTATAAAGATTTGTCACGGGAGCTTTTTGTGCCTAGAGGTTTTCAACTGATAAGAGGACATCCCTTGAGGTTAGAAGTAAAAAGATTCCACCTTAAAGAAAGAAAAGGGTTCTTCACAGTAAGGGTGGTTAATCTGTGGAATTCTGTACCAGAGGAGGTGGTGACAGCGGATTCGATAGATAACTTTAAAAGGTGACTGGATTTATTTCTAATTAAAAAGGGAATTCAGGGTTATCATGGATAATTAGAGAGGCAGTATTGATCCAGGGAGAAGTCCGGTTGCCAGTGTCTGGGATCAGGAAGGATTTTATTTTTTTATTTTTTTATTTTTTATTTTTTATACAACTAATTAATTAATAGTTAATCTGCATATTGCAGATCGTAGGAGATCTTGAAAGGTTGAACTTGATGGACTGAATGTCTTTTTTCAACCTTAAATACTATGGCCCTCATTCAATTGTAATTTGGCCAATTGAATAGGGCTCTAAATACGCACATAACATATTTTTTTTAAATACATTTTTAGTTAGTAAACATCTATCCAAAAGCAAGGTCTTCACTAACTAAAAACTTATTTAAAAAAAATAAATTAAAATGCTATGTGCTTATTTAGAGCCCTATTCAATTGGTACAATCGCAATTGAATGAGGCCCTATGTATGTAACTATGTAACTATGTAACTAAGAATGACTGGTATAATCATGATGACACTTGGACCTCTTGATTGATCTGATCCATCAGCTCAAGAGCCTGATACGTGGTCAGCAGCATGGTCACCTTTGCCTGACATTTCCTTATCAGCTTGTCATCATCTTCCACCTGGTGGCCAGTCCAGCCTGTGGCAGTACTGCCCCCTGATGATAGGGGTACTCTGTGGTCAACCTAGCTGCTGGCCCACTTTGTCCACTTATCTGAGCTTCTGGATTATTGTGGTCTTGGTCCGGGAACCAGGCAATTCCACCCCTTAGAGCTTGATCTGGTCCCTCAATTCTGCAGTAGATATCTTCTCATATTCTGCCATTTCTAATCATGAAAAGGGATCCCACAGCAGACACCAGCTTGTCACGAACTCATCATTATCCACCATCAGTTATTCCCAAGAAAAGATACATAATGCATTACTTTACTCTTGTGATCCCATGGTCCTCCTAAATTACTATAATGTTCAAAGGATCACTGAACACTGGAAACAACTAAATTGAATGACACACTTCAATACATTTTGTTAGAATTTTGGGGATAATTAGCTATTTTGGACTACCTTGCTTTATTTTGCCACTCATTGATCATTATATGTGAATGAAGGATTATGCCCTATTTGGGGCACATATTATTCATTGTGTCTCTTTTGGGGAAAATGCTTAGAGTACTGAACTCTTAAGCCTCATATTACTATCCACATAAGAGGGTCAACAAACCCTGTATTACCTGGTTACAGGGATTGTAACAACCCCCTCGTCCATGGGCTTGAAACGAATGGGGTGATCATTTCTATCCACGGGATGTATAGATTCCTTTATTGCATCACAAAATGCTTTAACCGAGTTCACGGAAAAGTTGCAGAAATTAATTTCTGATTTAAAAAAATAATAAACACCTTCTCTCTAAATGAAACACAGCATGCATATGAGTATCAAACAGAGCATACATTTCAGTACACCTTTTTATACAGTTTAGCCCAAATCAGCAGGGGCCACTTTTTGAGATAAACATCAGTTTGGTACCTTTTCCCCCTTTTGAATTTGGCTATCTGTAGTTAGGATCCAGACATGTCAGGGGTTGGCCAAGAACTTGAGGTCCAATCGAAGTAGGGAAAGCATGAATCCGGAGGAGACTGACTTATTTAGTCTTGAGTGGGATCCCCCACTAAATAGGAAACCATAGTGTAGGGGGGGTTACTGACTAGCAGGCCCAGGATGCCCTTTATGGCAGGAAAGGAATGTTCTTAGGGCTTGGTGTGCTTAGGGAAATGCTTGTTGCATATACCAACCTCCTCCCGGTGGTGGTACATTTATTGATATGGAGGAGAGTCAGCTTAGGGGTTATGAAGGTTTCTGAGGTGTATTCACTTTTAGTGGCCAACTAGGACTTCAACAGTATTTCTAGCAATTCAGGCTTCCTATTACATTGAATGGGGTGCTAGGAACATGTTCTTCCTAATTTGTGGTTAACCATTGGACAAAGGATCAAGGACTCTAGGCTTGGGTGATCAAATGGAAATTCTTCTTTCGGGGTCAAGGGTACATAACCAAGTTTTATGGAAACATCAGTAACATAACATTTTCAACAATTGGACCTTGGTCCTACACACATCAGTGTGTCCTTGTGGCCATTAGAATAGCTTTTGGTCCACCTGACCACATGGCTAGCATCCATCAGGGTCCAGTTGCAAGACAGTAAAGTCCAAGATTCCTGGGGTTCGTGACAGGGATAATGTGGACCAAAAGGTATAGTCCAACTAAAAGGTCAAGGAAACAAACCAGAAATTATCTGCACATGTGAAAAGTCCTGGACTCAATCCAGCTCACATACATTGTAAGTTTATTACAAACAGCACCGGCCATTCCTTTTGGTTCCTAGAAAGTGTCTACATTCCAGGAGTTAATCGGTTGTTCTACTCCGCAAGTACAATGTAGTAAATGATGTCTGCTTCACTGTAGTAAATGACGTCTGCTTCTCTGTAGTAAATGACGTATGCTTCTCTGTATTAAATGATGTTTATGTTGCTGATCACTTCTCTTAAACCACTTACCATAAAAAACACTGTGTGATGGGTAGTTCATTAATTATAATGCTTGAGGCAAGTTTTGTATTTACTTGGAAGAACACAGCATTAAAGTCAAGATTTAGCTGATTAAATATATAATTGTCACAATATTGAATTTGAGTGACTATAGGCAGGAGAATGGAAAGCCATCTAAGACGGAGTTGCAATGGTCAGTAGATGATAACAGCATGGCTTAGGGGTTTGGAAAATCTTCTAAAACTCTGAGTGATATCAAAAGTGTCACAATACTGGTGGATGTGGTGATTTCCATGATGCCCTGTTAGGAAAATATTATAAACGATTGGCAAGAGAGGAGTTTGCAAATGGTTTAGGACCAGCTTTCCAGGGCTATTCTGGTCATCTGGTACAATAGCCCTTGTTTCCAAATATTCTAGTCCCCCAGGTCCTAAACCTCCTGTTTCTGGGTCTTGCATAGGTTAGGATCCACTACTACTTTCCTTATTAGGGTCAGTGCAAGGCCCACTGTACTCCGAGGTAGGAAGGATACTCTTCCAAATAGCAGGTATAGAGGTCATCTTCTAATGCACCAAGGGAAAGTGGATGTACGAGCCCAGTGTAGGGTGGCAGTCACAAGGGTAAAATGGTTATTGACAATGGTCACAATGTAAGTACAGATCACTCATACTGACACGAAGGAGGCTATACTATCTTGGACCCTCACTTGCGTTGGAAAGTCAACCAATTGTTCAATGTCATCAAGGTGTAAACATGAATCCCCCTTCCCATCCTCCATCCAGTCAATCATGCACAATGCAGCTACCCACCCTTCTAGTTTGTGATACCCTTACAATATTCCTTCCCCCCTCCTTTGGGAAGAAAAGGGACAATTCAGTTGTTTTCTGTGGCAGGAGGGCCCCACTCATTTGGCATTTGTGATATAATTTATAGTGTCCTATTTTACAGGACCTACTGGCACTGATATGTTCAGTAGATAATCGGGTAATGCATTAATTAAAAAAACTTGGCTTGGTTTTGATGTTTTATGCAAAGTAAATAGATTTCAATCTTCTTATTACGTCAAGGTTGTTGATGGCAGGCTTTCAATGTGCCCCACCTAATATACATATATATATATATTATGGGCTGAAGTACTGAGACTCAGATCACCTGGAAAAGCTACAGAGAAGATCATGGCTACGATAAGAATCCTGGATGTCATCCGGTTGGAGGTTCTGTTGTTTCTTGCCCTGTCGTGCCTCATTACCTGCTCTACATGGAACCACAGACAACCTCCTTCCAAGACCAATCCCAATCCCATTGATTTGGAACTTACTGGATTTAAAGTGGACGAAGATGGTCGGATTGTTAATGAAGGTAAGTCCAGTGGTGGAATTCATTTATTAATTGTATATACTTTCCAATATTTCCAGGTATAGCTTTGCTTGTAGACGGGACAATTTTTATACAGTTAGACTTTGGAACTGGTATATAGCCTAGGTACAACCTTTGGTTAGGCCTGGTGCTATTCACCCACTACACCATCTTGGTCTACAAACTCTATGAGTGCATGTGGGGTGAGATGATTTTATTGTGAGACCCCACTCATCAGGTCATCCTAAAGAGATATTGGTGCTTTACCTGTCCACATACTGAATTACACTTACCAAATTACAAGGACCACAAGGATCAATGATGTGGATTACTATATCTGCTGTAAACATTGTGATGAGGATTGAAAATGTGAGCGTAATATATTTATTTACATGTTTTACTGAATAAACATGACCTTATCTCTGTAGCTGTAGGAGCAGTACGGTTCGGTCTACACCTTGTATCTTGGAACAAGACCTGTGGTTGTCTTATGTGGATATCAGGCAAGGAAAGAAGCTCTAATCGACTATGGAGACGTTTTTAGTGGCCATGGAAGTCTACCTGCAATAGACAAATTGACTCTGGGTTATGGTAAGAATGGAGAAGGCTGTTGGATATTGATATTTAAATGTACCGTAAAATGTATTATGGTTGTCTCTTCTGAAGTACATGAGAGCCACCTAGTGGTCACTAAAAGTGTGAGTTTGGGATTACTTTGTTTCTTCAAGGTCTCAGTTGT
Source organism: Discoglossus pictus (assembly GCA_027410445.1). Classification (NCBI taxonomy): domain Eukaryota; kingdom Metazoa; phylum Chordata; class Amphibia; order Anura; family Alytidae; genus Discoglossus; species Discoglossus pictus. Next base: position 4,245,680 of record CM050170.1, read on the forward strand.
CATCCATTAAACCTTCTGTTAGATGTGCCCAATAAAAATGAAGCTACCCATGTGGTATTGGTAAAATGGCTGCCACATTTATTAAGTGAAAATCCAAATTTCGTTGTAAGCTTTAATCAATCAAAATAGGTCTTTGCAACACCCCTATTTGAGTCAGATGGACCATCTTGACTTAAGGACAAACGTATAACCTTAACCGTCCATACACTTCTAGAATACTGTGCACAGGTGCATTGTGGATGGTATAAACTATGGTAAACATAGATCATTCCCTTCTCCAACCCTCATAAATCTAGAAATACATATTATCTCTCCATTGTCCATGTATTCAATTGGCTATGACCATACTCAATCATTATAGCTATAACTAATACTTCTAAGGATTAATCTCAACATAATAATTGCACTGTCCTCCCAAAGATGGATCATTCTTGGAAGAGGAACAGTTGGACGGTTATGTGGAACAGAGACATTTGCACTTGAAATAAGGATTGTGCCATAGATGACTGTACCTCAATGAGAGCTTAGGAGGACATGTGGTACATAAAATAGGCACGGCCTATGGAAAGAAAAAATGTCTGTCCGACACTCCTGTAATCAGTACCTACCTTTAGGAATTAAAGTATACCATATTAAGAAGATTGCGCGGAGTCTTTGGGGGAGATTGTCACCAGCAGATGGGGTCCAAGCCGATATCTTGATATTTTTTTGTATTAGTTAGGCCACCTCATCCCAGCTCCCGAAACTACCCATAAACAAGCAAAATGTCCTATTTTTTATATAAATAAATGTTTATTTCTCAGAAATTATTAGTTTCGAAAATGGCTGTGAAAATATGTAATTAGGTTTAGTACTTTTTCAAAATATTTAAGTTTTTGGGGGTTTTCCCCATTTAATGGACCATTGTATATTAGGAAAACCTGATATATATATGACCAACTCACAACATTAGCCTACCCAGTACGTAAACAAGAAACATAAGACTCTTTCTAGCGATTATTTTAACTTTTCACAATTAGTTTCCATAATGTCTGGCTTGAAAGCTAAAGACTTGTACCAATGCATTGAAGACTGGAAAGGTGGAAAGAAAGGAGATGAATGACAAGAAGACATTTTAATTGGAATGAAATGGAAGGGCTGCTCTCCTAAAATGTAACCACTTCCTCTCAGATGCAGCCTTCACCAAAGTAAAATGGAATCCTCCACCAACCAGTAGAGGCATCAAATATATTTCTTGAGGAGGGCCCCAGTGCATTGCACAGCCTGCACCAGCGGTAGCTCCCCTGAATAACAGATACATTGAGATCGGAAAGAAGAGACAAATCACAATACACCACTACGTTGTCCCAGTGTGTTTGTCTCTTTTTTCACAATGTGTCAGTTATTTCTTAACAAGCTCAACTGGTGTGAAAACATAATTGGTATCACCTTATCATATTTTGACTTGAGAAATGGAGAAATGGTTGTCTAGTAAAAGTTATATCATTGTATGGTGCAATACTCTGATTTTCAAATGTATTTCTAGATATTCACAGTTTTATGGTACATTGAAAAGTCTGAAGAAAAATACAATACTTCATAAGAGTAAAATTATATAAAGCGGTTCCTCTTTGTTATGCCATTTTCTTCCATACTCTAGTAGTGATAGGTGTTGACCGATGAGTTTTATTTAAATTTTTCTACTCAGGGCACTGATATCTCCCATTTGCTGGGCACCATCCATTGTGACCCCAGCTAGTTCTCTATAACATTTAAATTCAACTCAAAAAACTTCTTGGATTAAAATTGAAAGTTTAAAAAGAATGATGCCTCAATACCATACTCTAAAGAATCTTCCTTGGGAAAGGAGACCAAACTATAAGAATATCTTCTATCATCACAATCCCAGACTGGCTTCAGTGGCCTATCGGGAACACCCCTGATCCTTGGGCTGACCCATGCCTCATAGTTTGTTACACATTACCTGACCCCTCAAGTGGTCAGCTCTTCATACTCCCCCAAGCTTAGGATGTGACCAAAAGCAGGGAGTGGTGGACCTCCAGGCAGCCAGCCAATAGCAAAATGGCCTACCATACCTGTCAGGGAATGGTTAAAAGACTCAGGGGATGGAAATACAAAAGTGACCATGGCCAAATCTGCAAATTGTACAATATTTAATGTTTTGTTAATATTCGCCCTGTTATCGTTAGAAAGGTGTGTAAGAAGGTACGAGAAATAAAATATTATGGGGCATTGGGACACATACAAATTGTGTGTCTTTAGTAGGATAAATCTGTGTTACTGTATAATGACCTGACAGCCCCCTCTGCCTTCTGCAATCGGTGAAATTGTGCCATCAACTTCTAGGTCATGACATAAACTAATAAACGTTTCCTGATTAACGTCAACTCCTTAGCATTTTTTTTTAATTTCAATCATATTGATGATCTGATAAACCATTATTTGTTTTATTCCAGGAAAACGGAAGTGTCGTGGGGAAAGTCTGGCCCAGATGGAATGCTTTCTTCTACTCACCACCATCCTTCCAAAAGTGCATAGCAACCTTAGTTCTACTCAATGCCTAGTCACAAATAATTAGACGGTACTGTTCTGAGCCTACAAGTCCTTCCGAGAATGGTCATATATCACCTACAGTTTTGTGAACTATAACAGAACGGTTTGGAAAAATTGAGCTCATATGAGATTCAAAGAGCTTCCGTCGTTATGATTCCCACTAGGCCTAATACAAATATTCAAGACGCTGGCCATCTCTGGATGACTTTCTTCGCAAACATCACCCTATTAATGTACATAATTTCAAATGTTTCACAAAAACTCTTTTCTGAACACATTTGTTTATTTTTTATATATTTATCCTGTACTGATTATTTATATGTGAGAAATAAAAAATTTCTCCCCCAAAATGTATACACCTTATTCTAGAGCTGATTATTACAATGTTTGCACATTATATGGCTAACATACACTTCATATTTTAGAAATTATATTTACTATATACATTACAGTGTATTATCAGTAGGAACCCTACTTTTTTGGTTAAGACAGATTTTTATGGGGGCACATGGTAGACGACACTGTCATTATGGTGGAATGAGATTCCATTAAAAGTCCTTTCAATATTAATATGTGTCTATTGGACTAAAATGTATATGTGTGGCCCTATATAAATCTGGTATCATTCCATTAAGAGAGATTATACTCTTGATGGACCTATACAAATCCGGTATCATTGCACTAAAAGAAATTATACTCTTGATGGATCTATACAAATCTGGTATCATTGCAATAAAATAGATTCAACTATTGATGGATCTATACAAATCTTGTTTAATTGCACTAAAAGAGATTATACTATTGATGGATCTATACAAATATGATATTATTGCACTAAAATAGATTCAACTATTGATGGACCTATACAAATCTGGTGTCATTGCACTAAAATAGATTCAACTATTGATGGACCTATACAAATCTGGTATCATTGCACTAAAATAGATTCAACTATTGATGGATCTATACAAATCTGGTATCATTGCACTAAAAGAGATTCAACTATTGATGGACCTATACAAATCTGGTGTCATTGCACTAAAATAGATTCAACTATTGATGGACCTATACAAATATGGTATCATTGCACTTAAAGAGATTATACTCTTTATGGATCTATACAAATCTGGTATCATTGTATTATGAGGGTCTCCATACTTGGTGTATCTATCAAAAATTTGCTAAATGTCTCTTATGGTGTCGGGAAGAATTATCGCATAACAAACGAAAGCTCGTAATATATTGGGTACTTGAAAACCCCAGTCATTCTGGGAGTGATATCCGACTCAGTGAATTGAGTCTTTGAGGTCAGAGTGAAGTTTTGTAAGATGGTGGTGAAGAACAGGAAGAGCTCCATACGCGCAAGTGGTTCTCCAAGGCATACTCGCTTCCCCAAAAAATAGAGAAAATATTATACTGAATAGTTCATTAATGTTGAGTTTTATAAGTGAGAACAATCTCACTACCCTCTTACACCCTCTTCCACCCTCTACCACCCTCTAACAATGAATCACAACAGGAAAACTTACAGAGTTGATGTGTCTGTATAAAAATGAGCTCTACCATGTTCAATAAAATAACCTCAGTATATCAAGATGGATATATTGTATATAGATAGATTGATAGACAGATAAATAGATAGATAGATAGATAGATAGATAGATAGATTGTTGTGAAGTGTGATAAGAAAATATACAATTTCTCGACTCAATGAAAGATGTCACCTGCAGAGAATGTTATCATGGCCTTCTTGTTCTTGAATTTGCCATCCTCATCCAAAAAGTGGTTGGGATTGAACTTGTATGGTGTGGAGAACTGGCTGGGATCTCGATGGACAGAAAAGAACAGTGGGTAGATGTCCGTGCCCTGTGAACGAGAGTGTTATACGACAATTTTTTAGTAATCATGTCTCAAACAGGTCATACTATTTCTCATGGAGCTTCTCAGTGAACAGTGTTGTCACTACCGCCAAGGATTCTGGGCAGAGACATGCAAATGAGGCTCAAAATGTATCTCCTTTTTTGCCTCATGTAACTTTGTAAATAATTTAGCATAGTTAGGGTCTAGTCTAAGTACTCCCTTTCGCCTCATTTCACAATCTCACACTAATGAGCCCCACATAGAGGCGAAACTGCAGTCTGTGAGTGGGCTTCTGGTGCTCTACCCTAATTCATGGTTATATTTTGAAGTCTGCCTGAGAGTTGTGCACCTAAGCCTAAATAGATCCCATGTTAATTGGGCTAGAGGCAAAAAGATGATATGTTTTCAACCTCATTTGCATCTCATTACCCAGTATCCTTAGCGACAATGGTAACACTGTTCACTGAAAATGTTGGAAAACTGGTCCTATAGTCCCAGATGTTTAATAGAAAATTTTGTTAAACATGTAATGCAGTTTGATCAACCTTACAACAAAAATGGATAACACGTAATAACCCTTTTTTGCAATGAACATGAGTTTGAGGGACCTCAGAGGGGCAGTTGATAGCAGATGTGCCTGGCATGCGGTCCATAGGATCACCAAAGTTCCCACACCCAATGTAATCATTTAAGGCCCATATGTAGCCTGTCAACATCCCTGTGTAAGATATTTAACTACAAGGAGTTATATATCTGATCGACATTAATTCATGTGTACTGTGTGCTTTCAATCTGGTTCTCTCTCTGCTGGGACCATTTAAACCATGACCCAACCAACCCTTGGTCTGCCACATATCTTGGCAAAAAGTCTACTTTCTGGATATTTGTATGTGTCTTGATCTCGGTTCAGTAACTACTTCTACTGTATTAATATCGCCCCTATCTATAACCACTCAGATCTATGGCATCATACACAACAACAACCAACAATATCTGTAGATCTATAAATTAATAGAGGGATTCTGGGCAGTGGTGGAGCTAGTAAATGTAGGGCCCCGGTGCAAAGAAAATTCCCCCGGGGATATATATATATATATATATACTGCATTTATTTAAGCTCCCCATTGCCTATTGGCACACTATTTCTCCTCTCCTCTTTTCCTCAATTCCCCTTCCCCATCTCCTCATCTCTCATTCCCCCCTTCTCCTTATCTCCCCTTCCCCATCTCCTCATCTCCCATTCCCCCTTCTCATCTCTCCCTGTCCCATCTTCCCTTCTCCTCATCTCCCACTCCCCATCTCCCATTTCCCCCTTCTGCTTATCTCCAGCCTACCCTATCTCACCTTTTCCTCTCCCCTTCCCCATCTTCCATTTTCCCCTTCTCCTAATCTCCCCTACACCATCTCCCTCTTCTCCTCATCTCACATTTCTCCCCTTCCCTTCATCTCCCTTACCCCATCTCCCCCTTCTCCTCATTTCCCATTCCCCCTTCTCCTCATCTCCCTTACCCCATCTCCCCCTTCTCCTCATCTCCTTATCTCCCCCTACCCCATCTCCCCCTCCTCCTCATCTCCCATTTCCCCCTTCTTTTCATCTCCCTTACCCCATCTCCCCTTCTCTTTATCGCCCATTCCCCCTTCTCCTTATCTCCCCTACCCCATCTCCCCCTCCTCATATCTCCTTTTCTTCTCATCTCCCCTTTCTCTTACTGTATGTTGCTGACAGGTGATCAGAGTCTGTGCATCCTTCCCCTGCTGGTGCATCATTAGGCCGGGGCAGGATATTTTGTGTGATACATGACACGTCGGCAGGGGAAGGCTGCACAGACTCTGATCACCTGTCAGCAACATACAGTAAAAGAAAGGGGAGATGGAGGGAAGGAGAGGAAGGAGAGATGAGGAGAAGGGTGGAAGAGAAGATGGGAAAGGGGAGAAATGTAAGGGGGGATGGTGTAGACAGCACTGCCCCCCCCCCCCCCCAAGGGACCTTGGTGCAATGGTGGTAGATCCGCCCCTGATTCAGGGATATTGTTGTGTGATAAAACAATATTAGCTAGACCAGAGTCGAACATACTACTGTTAGACCCTATGTGTGTCACCATGATTCTCCCATGCACAACTGACTGGAGTCAACAGCAGACCACAATGTCCTCAGGTTTCTGGAGAATAACGCTTGTGATTAGCTAATCACCGAAAGCCTATTCCTTTCTTAGGACTTGTGAAGCCTCAGTCTATTCCCACACCACCTAGTAAGCCCATCTGCTTGGCTTATGCTTGGGAGTCACCAGTTTATATACATAGACACTTCTCTTACTATAGACCCATAAGGTTTATGGTAAAGAATAGTCTTTCCTAGTCTCATACAGATAAGCTTGGCAAAGCTTTCCATGGCGCCAGGAAAGAATGCAGACACAACCAACCAACTATTATAAATACATGTCCTTCATCTTGCACCAGAACAAAGTAATTTGTATACTGTAGACATATACACTATATACTGAATAATATACTGTATTCACCTCAAAATGAAAACACAAATCCCACAACTAAGAACTGGGGAAGAGGGTTTCATCACATTCTCATCACGTTCATCACGTTACCTTTGGGATGGTGTATCCTCTGAATTTGGTGTCTTTGGTAATACAATGGGGAACACCCAAGGGAGCCATGTCAGCAAACCTCTGGATCTCATGAATCACTGCATTCATGTATGGCATCTTGTTCCAGTGACCCATATTCGGCATTTGGTTTTGCCCAATCACTTGGTCAATTTCCTTGTGAAGTTTGGCTGTTGGGAAATAAATATTGGATCAGAGACAAGCCAAGGTGCAATGTATTTTCTTTTCAAAAAATTTGATATCCTGTGACTACACTATCCTGAGGAGAGAGGTCAACATTGCTCTCCCTTAATGAAATAGGATGAATGAGTTGTACCCCCAAAGGTATGTACCATCATCCAACATGTTTAGAATCCCAGATGCCGAGCACATTTTCATCATTTTTGCAAAGCACCATTTTTTCTGGGGATTTCCACAATTAAGCGCCCATAAATGGGCATTTGAGATAAAGTGAGGAGGGTTGAGAGAAAATGAGGGCGTAAAGTAGTAAAATTTGTCCGAGCCTGTCTTACTTTGTATTAGTCTATATGTCATGAGATTTACGCATTAGATCAATGGTCTTTTAACTTGTGCACAGCTAATAATATAGGTCTGGCCCTCGACATATGTTATGTCACTAACAGAAAGGGTTAAATATCTGACTAGATTATTTTGTTACTAAAGTTACTATGACAGCAGTGCAGGATATTACATTGTGTTGTGTTAATATTTGCATTGAAGACAAGCTGCCTGAAATCACTGCAGTACTACAGCAGGTACACATGGAAATGGTACAGCATTAAATTATGGGCTATGTTTAATAAACACAAATAGCAACAATGAAGGGTTGTATTGCACGGTCTAACACCCCAGTCGGTCTTTTTCTCTTTCATCATCCTTACCCATCTCTCTCCACCCTTTCTATCTCCCTCTCCCCCCTCAATACTGCCTGTTATTTCTCTCCTCTCTAGCTGTTGCTCTCTCTATCTATCCTTTTTTGCCTTGTGTATCTCTCTCTCTTCCCTTTCAGTTGTCTGTCTCTTCCCTCCCTTTTCCCTGTCTATGTCTTGCCACTGATACTTTCTCTCTCTTCCCTAGCTCTTCTACTCTCACACTCTCCAATTGTATGCCCTACCCATCTCTCTCTCTCCCCAGTGTCTCTCTCTCTCCTCCCTCCCCACTACCAATATATCTGTCTCCTCCCTACCTCTTCTTCTCCCACTCTCTCTAATTGTATTCCCTCCCCATCTCTTTCCCACCCTACAATGACTTTACATTAGCCTACGTTCCTAGTAATCTTCCACATCTATCATCTTTTTTAGTAGACACCCTTCTTTAGTCTTGGTATCCACATATAAATTAAGTAGACAACCTTCTCGAGTCTTGCATCCACATATAAATCCAGTAGACACCCTTATTTAGTCCTGTATCCACATATAAATCCAGTAGACACCCTTCTTCAGTCTTGGCATCCACATATAAATCCAGTAGACAACCTTCTCTAGTCTTGCATTCACATATAAATCCAGTAGACACCCTTCTTTAGTCTTGCATCCACATATATATCCAGTGGACACCCTTCTTTGGTCTTGCATCCATGTATAAATCCAGTAGACAACCTTCTCTAGTCTTGCATCCACATATATATCCAGTAGACACCCTTCTTTAGTCTTGCATCCACATATAAATCCAGTAGACATCCTTCTTCAGTCTTGGCATCCACATATAAATCCAGTAGACAACCTTCTCTTGTCTTGCATCCACATATATATCCAGTAGACACCGTTATTTAGCCTTGCATGCACATATATATATCCAGTAAACACCCTTCTTCAGTCTTGGCATCCACATATAAATCATTCCATTCATTTATGATACATACTTGCCTTGTATCTCAGGGTATTTCAGCAGGAAAAGAAGACCATGTCTCAAAGTAGTACTGACAGTCTCTATACCCCCCACAAAAACACTGTAAATAGTCAATAGGAGGTTCCTCATAGTGAACTCAGAACAAGGATTATGCTGTTCCTGTAAAAAAATGAGTTTCATCCAGCCAATCACTTGATACATTAACCTATTGCTCAGCATAATGCCTTCATACCATTGCTCAGTATCTCCTCCCTCTATACTATTGTTCCTCGAGGCCTTCCAAAAATGTATCCTACACGGTCTTATTCTTATCTTGTGTTACTGTGTCATATTGACTCTCCGCAACCTCATGGACCCTAACACACCAGGCACATCTTTATGTCCATGGTCGTGCTGATCCACTTGTTTTTCATGGCAGCAATATTAAAGTGGGCTGCCAGTTTATTCACCAGTGGGCCACAGCATACAGCTCATGATATTCCTAGGTGGTCTCCCATCCATGTACTGACCATGCCCAACCCTGCTTGAAGGTGGTGTGAAATCTTAGTTCCCTGACTGGAGTCAAACACAGGTCACAGCAGTGAATCCTAACCACTGGACCACCAGGAAACCCTACACTATATACCACCCCATAAATCATCTTTAACCCCACATCATTATTCCAATAAGTCACTGTCTATACTTCTTCTCTTTTTATGCCTGCTCATATTTATCTGTAAACCTTAATTTAATGGATACCTCTAGCATTTTGATAAGAAAACAATCCACAAAATCCACAAAATCTCTGGGGCAAGATGGAACCAGCGTATGCTGGTTCATTTTTACTTGTTCATGAAATAGTTCGACCAATTCTGCTGCAAATCTGTTTTTTTGTGAGGTCCTGGAACATATTTCATAACTGAAGGTAGGATGTTCTTCATCTGTAAAAGAGACATAATAAGAAAATAAAATGTGATGGATCAATCTAGAGACACTGGAGAGAACCACATGGACAATTATTATTGATCTTATTGGAAGTTGTAGATATCAGATATCCAAGACCCTGGGATACGAAATGAAAAGTTATGAGTAAACCTTGGAACAGTGACCACCAACTGACTGATGTAGTCAATTAGATACTGACATTATTTACATAACACAATTATAAGTTTACCTGTCCCCAAATGCTACTATAAATTTGAAATGACTTGTCTAACTTGTTGAGTATTTTTGACAACGCATCATCTTTGTAATCAAGTCGGTTTCCAAAAATGATGGAGTACAGGATGTTGCAGATGGATTTCATGAACAGTTTAGATGGATCCATGGGTAACTCTGTGGAAGACAATCAAGGTAGAACCCAGTATGAGAAGTTTCCATTCAAAGTTTCAAGTTCAATCGCTCTTGTGAAACAGATCTATGTCTTCGAGCGTGGCGTAAAAACTTTATGCCACTGACATTTTGGACTACTCATCTACACATTCACAAATGATTGACTAATTAGTCTAGCACGGACCTTTAGCTTTCCTTAATTCCTCCACCAGAAACATGGCCTCCTCGTGAATCTTCTCTTCCATGCTTTTTTTGCCCATTCCAAAATTCTTTAACTTCTTCAAGGTAAAGGATCTCATCTGTTTCCACCTTTCTCCATTGGCAAGGGCAAGTCCTAAAAATCATATCATGTCGATAAAATCTCAGATATTTTTCCAAGGAAATCGAGATTACATTGTTCTGGGTAAATGTATGTGCGGAAAGGAAGTAGAGAACCCTAAATTGTATTTGGGTTGGATTAGTCCACACAAGGAGATGGTTTAAAATATTATTAATGGAGATCTATTTTCTCACAAAAATGGATAGATAGATAATTAGATAGATAAATAGATAGATAGATAGATAGATAGATAGATAGATAGATAGATAGATAGATAGATAGATAGATAGATCCAATGGAGCAATTAATAGTCCCACATGAGATGGGATTGGTTGGTAGAAAGATGTAAGAAAGGGCTTAAGAACAACAATTTAGGAGAAGCAGCATCAAAAGCTAGGAGAGGTCCTTCTGACATCTGTCTCTAGAACACATGGCTGTAACTACATGTTGTACTCCTGATAAGCCATGGAATTGAACCCCAGCATGGGTCATATATTAAATTCTAGAATAAATAATTTGCAGTCATAAAAAGAAGACAAAGTACAACAAAATTCATGGCAAAGGTCAGAGAAAATACAATAAGTATGCATGGGTCCTACAGGACAGTGTGACATAGTTTTGACTTGAGATAAGAATCATTTGTGAGTATGCCCTTGATCAAGGCTCTCTATTGAAAGGCCTTTGACCTCGTACATTGTATAGAGCTGACCTTGGTTCTGGTAGTAATCTCTATCCTCTATCAATATATCATTGAGATTATAAAAGGTGTTGGGGACAGCCATGCCTTGTGCCAGTTGTCATAACAATGAAAATATAAAAATGAGTTATTGTTTATTTTTTATTGAGGGTATTGAAAGTCCTGTATCAAATCATTGAGAAATATCTGAAAATAAATCACAATTTATTGAGATTTTTGTATCTGTTTACTTTTTAAGATGATGTCTCTTACCATAACCTTGTACAAAATCGTCCAAAATTGGTAGACTCCCACGGCTACTGAATTCTTCTGCCTGATCCACAAGGGCTTCCTTCACAGTTTCATATCCACACAAGAAAATCACTGGCTTTGGGCCAAAATATAGGGTGTAGACTGAACCATATTGTTCCCATAGCTGTGAGACAAAGCCAAAACTAATTTCCCATAAAGAAGACAGAAGTCTTATCTGGGTGTGTGAACTGATTTATCATACACATTGCTTCAATTCACTTATATATGGGACTACATATTTCATCAGTTATATATGCTCCTAACATTAGGTTACTTTGCTCCTACATGGGACTGACCCTCTAACCCATTAAACATGTCCCTGTCATTAGGTCACTTTGTTCCTACATGGGACTGAGCCTCTAACCCATAAACTTGTCCCAGTGATTAGGTCACGTTGCTCCTTAACCCAGAAAAATGTCCTTGACTGACCCTACAACCCATTAAACATGTCCCTGTCATAAGGTCCCATTGCTCCTATATGGGACTGATCCTTTAACCCATTAATCATGTCCCAGGTAATAGTCCCGATCCCTGGAATATCCATGGTGGACATCAAGACGCAAACAGTTGCTCAGGCTGTCATGACTATCTGTGTTATAAATAATTAGATCGAAAATCATAAATTATATTCTTAAGGTGGAGCCAAAGGAAATGTATTGTTCCCAATCAAGTATGTACATTTGTAATTACTTAATGAAGTAATAAACACGTGTTAATACATGTCACTAAGTCACACCTATGTATTAAACGTACGGAATTTGTAAACTAATATAATATTAAAAGAGAATTACATTTAGTAAGAGTCATACTAGAATGGTACTGAGCATGCTCAGCCAAAAAACATCCACTGCTACTTTAGAAACACTATTGAAATTTTTTGCTTCTGGGGGAAAGCAATGGCAAGTCTGCACAAGCTATTTTAAAAAAAGTAAAGATATTATATTGTCAGCAGAAGTCAGCATAGTTAGATCTTTGGTTATCCCAGTAGTAGCGTACGGATGTGAGAGCTGGACCATAAAGAAGTCTGGAGAATTGATGCTTTTAATTGTGGTGTTGGAGAAAACAGCTTAGAGTCCTTTGGACTACAAGAAGATCCAATCATACAATACTACAGGAAATCAATACAAACTGTTCACTGGAAGGTTTAATTATGAGCATGAAGAACAAATATTTTGACCATAGCATGAGAAGACAGGATTCCATGGAGATGACTGGGATTGATTGAAGGCACAAGGGGACGGCAGAGGAGAAGATAAATATATAAGGTCATTGAAGCACTGAATATAAGTTTCAGGGAGCTTAGAGGGGCAGTGGCTGACTGATGTGCCTGGCATGCAGAGGCCCATAAGGTCACGGAGAGTCAAGCACAACTAGACCACAACAATTAATATATCAAAATATATTATAAAGTGGAATATTGATTAAATTGACAATGTTTTTTTTTTCCGACTTCAGTGGACCACTAACGTTTCACAGCAGTTGTTCTAGTTTTTCAATTAAAAGATACAAGTATAAATAAATATAATTACAATTTGTTGTTATTTAAAACATTGGTTAATAACCTTGGTTGGGAATTGGGTCATTTAAGCATGTAGAGCCCACTCCACTGTCCTAACAAGTGTGTTTATGTGGTTTACCACCCCCATGTGATTAATTATGGGTATGTTGGCATAACCTGGTTCATGGGAATGTTGGCATAACCCATATTAATCTATAGTTAGCTATTCATGGTAAAATCCCACCCACCCCAATTTTGAAAGACGTTGATCATAATGTTCTATGGCTGAAATATCGTTTGCTTTTTACGATAAAGCCCCACCAACCCTAATTTGGACAGATGTAGACCATAATGTTCTATAGTTGAAATATTGTTAGCTATTCATGGTAAAGCCAAGTGAAGATGGCAAATCGGTTACGCTCAATGTTTTTCTTCATTATGATATCCCAAGATAATCGTTATCTCCACTAACTTGAATCATAAGGCCAAATTTCAAAGAGTCCATTTTAACCCATCTGTATAACTACAAATCTTGTAATTTGAAGATTAAAAAAGTTTAGATGAGATTAACCAAAGCAGAAAACGCCATCTCCGCCCATTAGGAGGTACATTCTGATACTTCATGTAGTCACCATGATGCATGGTTATGTATCATGTCATCTCCATTGACTTTTGAGGATTGGTTTGGCCATTCCAATGGGAAGAGAGAGGAAGTTGGGGTCCCTCAGAAGGTGACGCGATCTACAGTCATGTTAAAAACCACTCACAATGTCCTGATACTCATCAATAAACCTCATAAAAAGACATGGCAATCTTATGTCTAATCAAAGCCTAGTCACAAAGTTGTATTGCACTACACCCTCATAAGAGCCTACAAGTCCCTATTTATACTGAGAATGGTCATATATCACCTACAGTTTAGTGAACTATAACAGAATGAGCTAAACACATTCATATTACTTCCTGATCACATATTATATGTCACATGTATGTTACTGTGATTGTACATTGTATGACAAACATACTCCAGATTTTAGAAATGCAATATACTACATAAAATAGGATTTGTAAGGTCTTGTTGATGAGACTTATCTACATTACAGTTTATTATCAATAGGAACCCTACTTTCTTGGTTGATGAAGCTTTTTCTGGTTTCACATGGTAGAGGTCAATGTCAATGTCCTGGAATGAGATTTCCTTAAGGTTCCTATAAATATTTATATACTGTATGTCTATTGCGCTAAAATATATATGTGTGACTCTATACAAATCTGGTATCATTGCATTAAGAGGGACTATACTCTAATGGCTCTATACATAGTTACATAGTTACATAGTTACATAGTATTTAAGGTTGAAAAAAGACTTTCAGTCCATCAAGTTCAACCTTTTAAGATCTCCTTTGATCTGCAATATGCGGATTAACTATTAATTCATTAGTTGTTAATTAATTATTAATCAATTATTTAATGTTTTTTTTTTTTGTTTGTTTGTTTTTTTATTATTATTAATTAGTCCAGAGGAAGGCAAATAGAAAAAAAACAAACAAAAAAACACAAGCGAGACTTAGCCAATTGTCTAAAGGGGAAATGTTAAAAATTTGGATCATTACTGTCTCTCTAATTATCCTTTATAACCCTGAATTCCCTTTTTAATTAGAAATAAATCTAGTCCCCTTTTAAAGTTATCTATCGAATCCGCTGTCACCACCTCCTCTGGTAGAGAATTCCACAGATTAACCACCCTTACTGTGAAGAACCCTTTTCTTTCTTTGAGGTGAAATCTTTTTACTTCTAACCTCAAGGGATGTCCTCTTGTCAGTTGAAAACCTCTTGGCACAAAAAGCTCCCTCGACAAATCTTTATACTGACCCTGGATGTATTTATATAAGGTAATCATATCTCCTCTTAGACGCCTTTTTTCTAGAGAAAATAAGTTTAATTTGGTTAGTCTTTCTTCATAACTTATCCCCTCCATTCCCCTTATTAGTTTGGTTGCCCTTCTCTGTACCTTTTCCAGGTCTAAAATGTCCTTTTTATGAAGTGGTGCCCAAAATTGTACTCCATATTCCAAATGAGGGCGTACTAGAGATTTGTATAGTGGCAGAATTATATTTGCTTCCCTGGCTTCTATACCCTTCTTAATACATGCTAATATTTTATTTGCCTTTGCAGCTGCTGCTTGGCTTTGAGCACTGTTACCTAGGTGGTTGTCCACAAGCACTCCCAAATCCCTTTCAATATCTGATACACCTAGATTTGCTCCATTAAGATTATAAATTGCATGGCTATTTTTCCTTCCCAGATGCATAACCTTACATTTATTCGTATTAAATCTCATCTGCCATTTAGATGCACATTCCTCAATTTTATGTAAATCCCCTTGGAGGGAAAGCACATAATTTTCTGATTTAATTACCTTGCGCAACTTTGTGTCATCAGCGAAAATGGAGACCCCACACTCCAATCCTACCTCTAAGTCATTAATAAATATGTTAAAAAGGAGAGGACCTAATACTGAACCCTGAGGAACCCCACTTACCACATTAGTCCAATCGGAGTATGTTCCATTTACAACAACCCTTTGCTTCCTGTCTTTTAGTCAGCTCTCAATCCATGAGCAGATATTTACTGCAATTCCTGTAACCCTTAGTTTGCCCAATAGTCTCCCATGTGGCACTGTATCAAAAGCCTTTGCAAAATCCAAAAAGACTACATCCACTGAGTTGCCTTGATCCAGGTTTCTACTAACCTCCTCATAGAAACTAATTAAACTAATTAGATTTGTTTGACATGACCTATCCCTAATAAACCCATGTTGACTCCTACTTATAATCCTGTTCAAATAGACATATTCTTGTATATTATCCCTTATTAACCCTTCTAAAAGCTTCCCCACTACAGAAGTGAGTCTCACTGGTCTATAATTCCCCGGATTTGCTCTTGCTCCCTTTTTAAATATAGGTATCACATCAGCTTTTCTCCAGTCATCTGGTAGAGACCCTGTGTTGAGTGAATCTTGAAAAATTAAATATAATGGTTTGGCTTGTATTCCATCAGGACCTGGGGCTTTATTAACATTTATTTTTTCCAACCTCTTTTGGATTACTTCCTGTGTTAACCAATTATTTGGCAAAGGTAGTGTAGCCCCATTATGTCGCAGTGTCCCAACCACTGGTACCTCCCTTGTGTATACCGAAGAAAAGAACCTATTTAGCTCATCTGCCTTTTCCTGGTCACTAGTTTTCAGACAGCCTGTTTCACATTGTAATGTTCCTATAGCTTCCTTCCTCACCTTCTTCCCATTAATATACTTAGGGTTATTTTAGGGTTAGTCTTACTCTCTTTTGCAATTAATTTTTCATTTTCTATTTTAGCCAGTCTAATCGCGCTTTTGCAAGCCTTGCTGATTTCCTTGTATTCCTGTAAAGCAGTCTCTCTCCCCTCATGTTTATATAATTTAAATGCCTGTTTTTTACTCCGTATCTTGATCTTTAAATCATTGTTAAGCCACATGAGTTGTGATTTACTCCTTTTATTTTTTTTCCCACACGGTATATGCTGATGTGTATGTATATTTAGTAAGGATTTAAATTTACTATACAAATCTGGTATCATTGCATTAAGAGGGACTATACTCTAATGGATCTATACAAATCTGGTACCATTGTATTAAGAGGGACTATACTCTAATGGATCTATACAAATCTGGTATCATTGCATTAAGAGGGACTATACTCTAATGGATTTATACAAATCTGGTATCATTGCATTAAGAGGGACTATACTCTAATGGATCTATACAAATCTGGTATCATTGCATTAAGAGGGACTATACTCTAATGGCTCTATACAAATCTGGTATCATTGTATTATGAGGGATCCAACACTTGCTGTATCTATCAAAAATTTGCTAAATGTTCTTTATGGTGTCTGGAAGAATTATCGCGTAACAAATGAAAGCTCGTAATATATTGGGAATTTGAAAACCCCAGTCATTTTAGGAGTGATATCCGATTTAGTGAATTGAGTCTTTGAAGTCAGAGTGAAGTTTTGTAAGATGGTGGTGAAGAACATGAAGAGCTCCATACGCGCAAGTGGTTCTCCGGGGCAAACTCGCTTCCCTAAAATAAGTGGAGAAAAATATTATACTGAATAATTAATTAACGTTGAACATTTCCATGTATCACAACAGGAAAACTCACCGAATGAGCTCTACCATATTCAATAAAATTTAAACAGAGACAAAAAATAACCTCAGTATATCAAGATGGATACAACTCACCTTTGCCTTATAATGTAGGGGAATAACTCCATATTGTAGATAGAGGGATAGATAGATAGATAGATAGATAGATAGATAGATAGATAGATAGATAGATAGATAGATAGATAGATAGATAGATAGATAGATAGAGGGATAGAGGGATAGATAGATAGATAGATAGATAGATAGATAGATAGATAGATAGATAGATAGACAGACAGATAGATAGATAGATAGATAGATAGATAGATAGATAGATAGATAGATAGATAGATAGATAGAAAGGTAGATAGATAGATAGATAGATAAATAGAGGGATAGATAGATCGATCGATAGATAGATAGATAGATAGATAGATAGATAGATAGATAGATAGACAGAGGGATAGATTGATAGAGCGATAGATAGATAGATAGACAGATAGATAGATAGATAGATAGATAGATAGATAGATAGATAGATAGATAGATAGATAGATAGATAGAGGGATAGATAGATAGACAGACAGATAGCTAGATAGATAGATAGATAGATAGATAGATAGATAGATAGATAGATAGATAGATAGATAGATAGAGGGATAGATAGATAGATAGATAGATAGATAGATAGATAGATAGATAGATAGATAGATAGATAGATAGATAGATAGATAGATAGATAGATAGATAGATAGATAGAGGGATAGATAGATAGATAGATAGATAGATAGATAGATAGATAGATAGATAGATAGATAGATAGATAGATAGATAGATAGATAGATAGATAGAAAGATAGATCAACAGACAGACAGACCGACCAACCAACCAAACAAAATAATGGCAATCTGTAAAGTATGATCATTAACACATACTCATATATTGTTGTGATGGAACCAATGCTTATGGTTTGGTGATATCATTTCTTGAGATTGTTGAGAAGGAATCCATGATCTGTGTGGTGCTACAACCCCTAACATAATGTATTATTGTGAAGTCTGAGAAAAAAATATAAGATTTCCTGATTTAATGAAATATGTCACCTGCAGAGAAGGTTAGCATGGCTTTGTTGTTCTTAAATCTCCCATCCTCGTCCAAGAAGTGGTTGGGATTGAACTTGTATGGTGTGGAGAACTGGCTGGGATCCCGATGTACAGAAAAAAGCAGTGGGTAGATGTCCGTGCCCTGTGAAAGAGAGATGTTATACCATTAAATAGTAATCATCAAAGTACCTAACCAGTAACCTGAATGTTATGGTGAGTAGAACAGACCTCACACTAATGAGACCCATATAAGGGCGAAGCTGCAGTCTTTGAGTGGGCTTCGGGTACTTTACTTTAATCCAAGGTTATATTATGGAGTCTGCACATGCACCTAAATGGATCCCATGCTACGTGGGAGGGCAGGGACTTTCTTCTCTATGAGAGGGGAGTAGCTAGCAACTGAGGAGAGTGGATGCCCTGAGCAAGAGTTCCAGCAAATGTGTGTGTTAGCATCGTTCAGTTGTGTCTGGCCCTCAGTGATCTCATGGACCTCAAAACACCATGCTGATCTACTTGGTATATTACTGGAGTGGGTTGCCACTTCTTCTCCAGTAAGCCACAGCATACAGCTCCTGGTATTCCTTGGTGGTTTCCATTCAAGAACTGACTAGACTCAACCCTGTATGGTTTAATTGGTTTGACTTCTTGGTTCCCTGACTGGAATCAAACCCAGTTCACAGCATTAAAAGCACTGAATCCTAACCACTGGACCACCTGGTAACCTATAGCCTTAAAAAACCCTAAGCTCATAAAATAACTTTCTGACCAGCTGAGATCCAAAGCTAAGAAGTTCATGACACTGTACCCAATTTTTAGATCCGCTTTGACCCAATTCTTCCCCTTTTTAAACCGTCTGCCTGGAAGAGGATCTGCTGGGTCTACTCTTAACCAGATTGATGAGTCAGAACAAGTGGTGGAACCAAGCAAAGAACGCAGAGACACCTTGTATAATTGAGTCCTTCTGAACACAACTGCACCCTATTCTTGGACCCACTTTGAGCAAATTACGCCGGGTCTGCCGAGTCTGCCCTTAACCAGACTGATTAATCATATCCAGTGGTGGATGAAGACCCCAAAATGAGAAAAATAATATAGGACTATGCTCTTAAGAAATCCTCTCTTCTCCAGCAATTGATACTACGAGCACAAGTCCATATTGTGCCAAAGGTTTTATTTCTATTGGATAAAATAATGGAATAATCCTATAACTATAGAAACTGATCCTAGAGAGCATCTTCTCTAATAGAATTCCAAAAAGGATCAAAAAGTGTAATATTATTCTGTAACGGACCGAACACAACATAAATACCCAATAAAGTGGTTATAAAAAACACTCCCTACTATTACCCAGAAAGGACCCATATAAATAAAACACCAATCTCAGAGACGTTACATGACTGATCTCTCATTTGACTGCAACATCTACTTTAACTGGTTTCCATAGGGGAAAAACTCAAAAGATGACCATGAAGACTTACAACTCAACAACGTTCAGAATCTTTCACCATCACAACTGGAATCATAACTATCATAACTTAAAAAATTAGACCATTATTGACGGATCTTCCTACTAAACCAAACTTGGAAAGCCTGTCCATGAGAATGAATCCCTCAAGAGGGAATTAGAAATGTGAACCAAGAATTATCACAATAACTTCATCAACTCAACAAAAGAATGTCGACAATAGAATAAGATGTTAAATGTCTTAAAGAAACAGATAATTCTCACAACCTGTAACTGACTAAACCTCGAACACAGAAACAATAAGTTGGAGGATCAACCTGAAGATGATGAAAAAGGAGCACAATTAAATAATCTACGTATCCAAATCTTCCCAGAGAAAGTCACCAATAACAAATTACGGGCAACTGTCCACCAGGACTTCTTCCTGACCATTCATGATTATTTTGATGGATTGTATCCATTGAGTTCCCTGGTGGTCCAGTTGTAAGGATTTGGTGTTTCACAACTACAATCTGGGTTCGATTCCAGTCAGGGAACCAAGAGGTCACACCACCCAGACCACCTAGGAATACCAGAAGCTGTATGCTGTGGCCCACTGGCGAAGGAACTGGTAACCCACTCCAGTATCTCTGCCATGAATACCAAGTGGATCAGCATGGTTTATTTCATTCCATGAGGTCAAAGAGAGTCAGACATGACTGAGTGACACACATATTCATTGACCACCAATAACTCAAATAATCCCAACCACCACACTAATAGATATAATGGTCCACATGCATTACATCCAGAAAAGATACCAAGGCTCTAGAGTGCAACATTTCCACCCTGCACATTTTTCAAGCTCTTACCCTCAGGACATTTCGACCTAGACGTGAAAGCATAGACATTATTGATACCCTCAGAAACAACAGAAATGGGTATGTATGGGGCCACCCATTCCACCATATTGGTTTTCATGATGGCCAGACTCAGGTAATCCATCGGGCTGAACATAAACCAACTTTCTTTAATTATCTGAAAATTGAAAACACTTCAAACTTCTATAACATTGAAGATACCTGAGCCATGGAGCAAGAGAAGGAACCTTCTCCTTTTTAAGATACCTTAACAATTAACTGTAACCCTCATGATATATATTAACCATACTACAATCACTCAAATTCTAAAGCAAATAACATCAATGAACACATTAAGACTTTTTGCTTCCGGGAAGAAAGACTACCTCACCTTTGACAATAAACATGATGACTTCAGACATCACAGTTACTAAGGAATGAATCTCATTACTAAGCTACCATCATAAATGAGATGCATTGAACCCATCATGTTGACCAATGTTTTCTTAACTATCATTAAACTTGTGGACATTAGGAGCCCCATTCAATTTCTCTGTTTTTGAGACGCGGGTACCCTAGGAGGGTCCCCACATTAAACCCAATTGGGACCCATGCAACATTTAAAAATCCAAATTTCTCACCGTGGGTCCATAAAGGACAATTGAGGGTCCTTAAAGGACTCGAGCTACTATCCTAATTAACCACATCCCTCATGGGGCCTCAAATTAACCCTATTAGTCCCATAAGGGTATATATAATTAACCCTCACATTAACACTAAGTGCCATGAGGATCCCCCAGGACCATCATGACACTAAGTCTAAGCACTACTGTACAATACACTATTAGCCACCCCAATAAACTAATAAATCTAAATTAACCCCCTCTAAGTAATTAACTCCTCCTCCAAGTAATTAACCCAATTTAACCATGACCATACCTAATTAACCCTATCACTAACTACTTAACGCTTTCTAGACCCAGTTAATAGGATATGATAGGGTAGAGGGGGGGGGGGGTAAAAGGAAACAGGGTTTACTGGGTACAGTTAGGGTTAAATAGGTCCAGTTAGGGTTAAATAGAAGTAGATAGGGATACCTGGGTCTAGATGGGGTTAAGTAGTTAGTGATAGGGTTAATTAGGTATGGTGAGAGTTAAATAGGTTTCATTACTTAGAGGGGGGGTAATTACTAAGAGGAGGGTTAATTGCTTAGAGGGGGGATTAATTACTTAGAGGGGGGATAATTTAGATGTATTAGTTTATTTGGGTGGCTAGTAGTGTAGTGTACAGTAGTGCTTAGACTTAGTGCCTTTAAGTTCCTTTATGGACCCGCGGCGGGAAATGTACCGTTTTAAATGCTGCGGGGGTCCACTGCATTGAGAGGTTAATGTGGGGACCCTGTCATCACAGGGTTTATGTGGGGACCCTGCAGGGGCAGATTGTGAAATGAAAATTAACTTAAGGGGACGCCAGATGTTCCTGGCGTGTTGTGGTCCATAGTTTAACGGAGAGCCAGACCCAACTGAACTGCAACAAAAAAACAACAACAAATCCGATTCTAATCAATAATGAAGCATTAAATGTCATTGTCATTGTCATAGGTTCATCATGTTACCTTTGGGATGGTGTATCCTCTGAACTTGGTGTCTTTAGTAACACAATGGGGAACACCCAAGGGAGTAACATCAGCAAACCTCAGGATCTCATGGATCACGGCATTCATGTATGGCATCTCATTCCGGTGACCCATGTTCGGCATTTGGTTTTGGCCAATCACTTGGTCAATTTCCTTGTGAAGTTTGGCTGTCGGGTGAAATATATTGGATAGAAGTCATGCCAAAGTGGGATGAATTTAGGGGATCAAGCCATGATAGAATTATGAGGTCATGGGTTAAGTTCTCCACTAGAAGTCCTTTATGTGGTGTCTCAAAATCAATCAATCTTGTAGCATAGAGATGAATTATTAAGTGGGGTTGGCCCATCAAAAGGTTTATATCCACATATAAATCATCCCATTCATTTATGATACATACATACCTTGTATCTCAGGATATTTGAGCAGGAAAAGAAGGCCATGTCTTATAGTAGTGCTGACAGTCTCTATGCCACCAAAAAAAAGAGTGTGATCCGTCATTAGGAGGTTCCTCATAGTGAACTCAGTACTCGGGTTCTGCTTTTCCTGTAAAAATAATAGTGAGTTCCATATTGTCTAGGTAATCATGCCATACACTCCTTCTATCATATTGTTCCCCAAAGCCTTCATAAATATATCCTATTACACTGTATGTGTTTGTTTGCATCGCTCAGTGGTGTTCAACTTTCCATGACCTCATGGACCACAACACACCATGCTGATCCACTTGGTATGCATGGCAGAGAGACTGGAGTGGGTTGCCACTACTTCTCCAGTGGGCCACAGCATACAGCTTCTGGTCTTCCATTCAAGTACTGACCAGGCCCAACCCTCCATAGCTTTAGGGTGGTGTGACCTCTTGGTTCCCTGACTAGAATCGAACACAGGAAGCAGTGGTGGAAGTTAACCACCCTTTAAACCACCCTTTGGATTTTTATGCAATTTACCAATTAATCCCCATCATCATTCCAAATAGCCACTGCCTTCTTATACCTTCTCATTTAGCTTTAAATCTTAATTAAAGTAGCATCATGTCCTATTTAGTGGATACCTCTTGCATTTTTATGAGAAAACAATCCACAAAATCTCTGGGGCAAGATGGATCCAGCGTACTCTGATTAATTTTCACTCTTTCATGAAATAGTTCAACCAATTCTGCTGATAGGGCGTCTATTTTTTGGTGTGGTCCTGGAACATAGTTCATAACTGAGGGTAGGATGTTCTTCAGCTGTAAGAGAAACATAATAAGATCAGTCTAGAGACCTTGGAAGATTCAAATGGACAATTATATTGGTCTTACTGGAAGTCGTTGATATCAGATATCCATGACACCACAATATGAAATTACACATTATGAGTATACATTGAGAGAGCGGCACCAAACTGACTGAGGTAATCAATTAGATACTTAAATTATTTACAGTGATCTAAGAAAGTGATCTTCTAGATTCTGAAATGTCAGATGCATTTACCACATTTAGATCAATATTTCTGCCCATTTGTATATCCCTCAACTATCATATACAGTATATAGTTGTCAGCAATGAGGGTTGTAGCTAACAAGCAAGTGCCGGAGTTGCTGGCAAGGAGCACCGAAGGCGCTCCTTGCGCTGGTGGAGATGAGCGCCGTAGCATCCATACGACCCCCCTACGACTTTCGGACCGCAAATGCAAAAAATACATAAAAAGCTTATCCAAAGGGGGGCACCCAGGACCTCTGCAAGTGAAGTTACACCTTAATTTAAGTCCAAATTCCCTATTTTAGACACATGAAAATCCCTTAAGCGAGAAAAAAATGGCCGCCGAAAAAACGAAAACGAGGCTCCACGACCCGGACCGCTCAGCCACGTACAACTTACCCAAGAAGGGATCCGAGATGAGCTCGGAAACCTGCATTAACCCCACAGGATCCGAGATAAGCTCAGAAACCTGCATTAACCCCACATTAACCCAAGCTGCAATGAAAAATCAAAATTCCTGCCTTACGGGTCCTTAAAGGACCGTAAAGGTCCTTAAAGGACCTGTAATAAAAAAAAATTAAACCCATCAACCCCTAAAAAACCCTGTCACTCATGGGGGTCAATCCAGACCCCCATAAACCCTTAATTAACCCTGTCACTCATGGGGGTCATTCCAGACCCCCACAAGCACTTAATTAACCCTGTCACTCATGGGGGTCAATACAGACCCCCATAAGCACTTCATTAATCCCCTCACTCATTGGGGTCAATACAGACCCTCATAAGCCTCTATTTAACCCCATCAGTCCCATAAGGGTATATTAGGACCATTATGGGCCTGTTACAACCCAACATTAACCACATAAGGGCCATGATGATCCTCAAGGACCATCATGACACTAAGTATAAACACTACACTGCACTATACACCCCCAATAAAACATTACATCTAAACTAACCCCTCCTCTACACTAACCTATTAACACCTATACTACCTACCTACACTACCTACCTACCCCCTAATAACCCCCCACCACTCTAATTACAGAAAATAAAAAAAACTAAAGTCACAAAAAATAAAAAATCTAGATTACATAGAAAAAACCTAAGTCACAAAAAATAAAAAAGGAAAATAACAGAAAAAAAAAATTAATTACAACCCCCCCACTACAGAAAAAAAATTACACATGTGAAAAGGAAATACATAGAATACATACAATAGAATACAAATAAAATACAATACAATACCCCCTATCTAACATACAATCAATACTATCTATCTAAAATACATCACCCAATCTATCTAATATACAATACATCCTATCTATCTAAAATACATCTGACAATCTAATATACAATAAATACTATGTAAATTACATCCCCCAATCTAATATACAATACTATATAATATACAATACATCCTATCTATCGAAAATACATCCCTCAATCTAATATACAATAAATCATAACTATCTAAAATACATTCCCCTATCTAACATACAATAATTGCTATCTCTATATACAAACCCTAATTCTAAGCTAAAATAAAATAAAGACCACTTACCTTTGCAGATGTTCCTTCAGATCAGCAACCTAGGGGGGGGAAAAATAATACAACACATTTACAGAAAATAAATAAACATTCTAAATATTCTACTCACCTTTCCAGCATGTCCCCGTCCTTCTTCTTTTCTTATTCTCCGGCACAGCCCCTATTAAAAAAAACAACCATTATATTAGTACAACATACATAAACATAAAAACAAAGTAAAATAAACATAAAATACATTGTACTTACCTACCTGCGATGTCCCCGGCCTCCTCCTCTTCTGCCCCGCCCTGGATTGGATAATGCACCTGTCAATCTTTATTTAAACCAATCACAAGGCGCATATGCTTTCAGCCAATCACAATGGAATACATCCCCACAGGGTGATTGGCTGGAGGCATCTGCGCATTCTGATTGGTTGCAGTGACAATAGCCAATCACAATGGGATACACCCCCACGTATTGGCTCACACATTGGCGCTTTCAGAAGGCGCCATTGCCTATTATCTTCCGGGAAAAGGCTCTAGGAGACTCCTTAGTATTGGGGAGTGCGGTTCCAGGGCGGGGCAGAAGAGGAGGCCGGGGACATCTCGGGTAGGTAAGTACAATGTATATTATGTTTATTTTACTTTGTTTTTATGTTTATGTATGTTGTACTAATGTAATGGTTGTTTTTTTTAACAGGGGCCGTGCCGGAGAAGAAGAAAAGAAGAAGGACGGGGACATGCTGTAACGGTGAGTAGAATATTTAGAATATTTAGAATGTTTATTTATTTTCTGTAAATGTGTTGAACTATTTTTTTTTCCCCTAGGTTGCTGATCTGAAGGAACATCTGCAAAGGTAAGTGGTCTTAATTATTTTATTTTAGCTTAGAATTAGGGTTTGTATATAGATATAGCAATTATTGTATGTTACATAAGGGGATGTATTTTAGATAGATATGATTTATTGTATATTATATAGTATTGTATGTTAGATTGAGGGATGTATTTTAGATAGTTAGGATTTATTGTATATTAGATAGATTGGGTGGATGTATTTTAGATAGATAGTATTGATTGTATGTTTGATAGGGGGTATTGTATTGTATTTTATTTGTATTGTATTGTATGTATTCTATGTATTTCCTTTTCAGGTGTGTAATTTGTTTTTCTTCTATAGTGGGGGGGGGTGTAATGTATTTTTTTTTCTGTAATGTTCCTTTTTTATTTTTTCTGACTTAGTTTTTTTTTTTCTGTAATGTAGATTTTTTATTTTTTGTGATTTAGGTTTTTTATTTTATGTAATGTAGATTTTTTTACTTTTTGGTGACTTCAGTTTTTTTATTTTCTGTAATTAGAATGGTGGGGGGTTATTAGGGGGTAGGTAGGTAGTGTATGTGTTAATAGGTTAGTGTACTGGGGGGTTAGTTTAGATTTATTGGTTTATTGGGGGGCTATAGTGCAGTGTAGTGTTTATACTTAGTGTCATAGGGGTACTGGAGAACCCTCATAGCACTTATGGGGTAATGTTAGGCTTCTAACTGTCCCATGAAGGTCTTTAAATACCTGTATGTGACTAATGGAGTTAAATAGAGGCTTATAATGGGGCTGTATAGACCGCCATAAGAGACGGGGTTAAAATGGTGTAGTGCTTACACTTTGGATCATGAGGGTCCTGGATGACCCTCATGGCACTTATAGTGTTATTACATGCGTTCATTAGTGTGTTATAGGGTTCTATATAGTTGTGGCACACAGTACACATTGTGTGGCAAATAGCATTTCAACACTTTTTTTTATTGTCCCGTAATTTTTGACGGGCAAGTCGCTAGTGATCAAATAGTAGCTTACCTGTCCCCAAATGCTACTGAAAATTTGAAATGACTCGTCTAACTTGTTGAGTATTTTTGACAATGCCTCATCTTTGTAATCCAGCCTGTTTCCAAAAGTGATGGAGTACAAGATATTGCAGGCGGCTTTCATTAACAGTTTAGATGGATCCATGGGTAACTCTGGGGAAGACAATCAAGATGAAACCCCAGTATGGAATATTTCCATCCAAATCCCCTTCTAAATTTCTCACTCTTGTAAAACCGATCTATGTCTTCGAGCATGGTGTAACTGATATTTTAGACTACTCCTCTACACATTAACAAATGATTGCCTAATTAGTCTGGCATGTACCTTTAGATTTCTGTAATTCCTCCACCAGAAACGTGGCCTCCTCCTGAATCTTCTCTTCCATGCTTTTCTTGCCCATTCCAAAATTCTTTAATGTCTTCAAGGTAAAGGCTCTCATCTGTTTCCACCTTTCGCCATTGGCAAAGCCAAGTCCTAATAATCATATCATGTCAATATAATCTCAGATATTGAATATAATCTAGATTACCATGTTCAGCACACGACTGGAGTAATTCGGGTTGGGTTGACCCCAATGACTGCAGTAGACAGGAAGAAAACATCCAGTGCCTTGGGTATTTGAATATATTTTTAAGGACTCTGACTTTAATAGTGCATGATGGTTGGTTACACAAATTCACTTTCTAGGTTACTCCATACAGTATATTTATTTTTTATTGAAGATGTTGAAAGTCTTGTTGGTGCATCAAATCATTAAGAAAAATCACAATTTGTTGAAAATGTTGTAACTTTTGACTTGTCTCTTACCATAACCCCGTACAAAATTGTCCACAATTGGTAGACTGCCACGGCTACTGAATTCTTCTGCCTGATCCACAAGGGCTTCCTTCACTGTTTCGTATCCACACAAGAAAACCACTGGCTTCGGCCCAAAATGTAGGGTGTAGACTGAACCGTACACTTTCCATAACTGTGAGACAGAGCCAAGATAATTAGTCACTCCCATAAACAAGAAAGTCTTATTTGGGTGTGTGACACTCACAGTCACTGACTTGATTTATCTTACATTGCTTCAATTCACTTCTATATGGGACTTACCCTTCACCATTTCATCAGGTTACTTGGATCCTGCTTGGGACTGACCCTTTAACCCATTAAACATGTCCTAGTCACTATGTCACTTTGTTCCTACGTGTGACTGACCCTTTAATAACCCATTAAACACGTCCCAATCGCTATGTATTTGGTTCCTACTTGTGACTGACCCTTTAATTACCCATTACAATTACCCCAGTCATTGGGTCCCTTTGTTCCTAGATGCGACTGACCATCTAACACATAAACTTGTTCAAGTCATCAGGTCACTCTACTCCTACATGGACCCTTTATCCTATTAAATATTATCTGGTCATTAGGTCACTTTCATCCTAATTTGGACAAACCCATTAACTGGTTAAACATGTTCCATTAATTTAGCCACCTTGGTCCAACATGAGACTGACCCTTTAATGCATTAATCATGTCCCAGTCATTAGGTCACTTTGTCCTATATAGGACTGACCCTTTAACCCATAAAACACGTCCCCGTCATTTAACTCATTACATGTCATTGTCATAAGGTCACCTTGCTCTTCCATAGTAAGACCCTACATGAATAATGACCTACGTTAAACAGAGATTCGGCCATCTCCCCACTCCTCATCTGCAAGAAGTTTCCTACCAGTGGCAGTGGGGTAGGACCCGGAGGGAGGTTACTTTTCTTGCACATCCGCTTCCAAGTGGAAAAGATGAAGATGGAGGAGATGACCAGAAGGAGCAGGGTCCCGATCCCAGGAATATCCATGGTGGAGAACAAGAGGTAGACAGTTTCTGAGGCTGCTGAGACTGTGTTATGAGTAATTAGATCGACAATCATAAATTATATTCTTAGGGTGGAGCCAAATGGAAATGTATTCTTCCCAATCAGACCTTGTTAATACAAGTTACTAAGTCACACCTATGTATTAAACCTACGGCATTTGTAAACTTATATTATATTAAAGGAGTACGATGGTAGTGAGCAGCCAGCAAACATCTACTTATGTATCAGCACCTACAAAAAAACCTTAATTATAATACTGCGACTTTAAACAGACAGACTCTACAGAAATCTGAGAAGCCATGTGCAAAAGTAAGACATTAATCCAGGAATTACGTAATGAGGTACTGATAACAGCACCAGTCTTATTGAGTGGGTTCTCATGTTTACCTATTAAAGTTAATTAATTCTCTGATTGCACGCCCCTATTTTGTTTGTTTAGGATGTAGATCGTAATAATCTATAGTTTTATAGTTATATATCTACAGAAATATTGTTAGCAATTTGCTGTAAATAATTAACTTTATTAGCTATATTATTGGTCATTTCATCTTTCAAAAGATGCCATCTTTTAAATGCAGTATTCTGTTTATCTATAATGTGTAGAGCATGTGTCTGCTTTGCAGGGAACAATTTGACGAAAACGTCAAGTGACGCGAAACGCGTCAGTGGTACGACGCTGCGTGCGTCCTTATGTTGGAGCACGTAGGTGTATCTTTCTGGCCAGTATATTATTACTGTAGGACGCTCATCTATAAATTAGATCTCCTATTTTGTTCAGCATATATATATATAGGCTTAATAGTGGTTTAGGGCACAGTAATAATTGAAGAATTCTTCTAAAAGAGACACCGGTCTGCATGATGGGATTTTGATTACCCCTCCAATGGGAGTTTAAAATATTTATTCTAAATATCAAGGAGGTGATCCTTTTCCATACACTTTGACCTATTTTATAAATTTTGTTTTCAATTTTAGATTTTTTATTAGTTTTTATTATCGCCGTTGTGATCTATAGTATTATTAAAGTTGAACTATTTTTAATTTATTCCCTGTTGGTAACAAATGACTTTCTTATAGGTGGTAGACACCTTGGGACATTAGCAATCCTTGATATATTGTACAAATCCCCACCAACCCCAATTTTGAAGAACGTAGATCATAATGCTCTATAGTTGAAATATCAACATCTACTCATGCTAAAACCACACCAACCCCAATTTGGTAGGACATTGATTATATTCTTATCTATTCACAGTAAAGCTCACAAACTACAATTTGGAAGGACCTAGACCATAATATACTAGAGTTGAAATATTGTTCGTTATCCATGGTAAAGTCCCACTAACCCCAATTTGGAATGACCTAGATCATAATGTTCTATAGTCGAATATCTTTAGCTATTCACGGTAAAGCCCTTCCAACCCCAATTTTTAAGGACGTATACCATAATGCTCTATGGTTTACATATTTTTAGTGATTCATGGTAAAGCCCTACCAGCCCAGATTTGGAAGGACGTGGAACATATTGTCCTGTAGTTGAAATCCTGCTATCTACTAATGCTTAAGACATATCAACCCCAATTTGGGAAAACGTAAACCATAATGTTCTATAGTTGAAATATTGTTAGTTGTTCATGATAAAGCCAAATGAACTCCAATTTGGAAGGATGTAGATCATAGCGTTCAGTAGTTAAAATATTGTTAGCTATTCACGGTAAAGCCCCACCAAACCAAATTTGGTAGGACGTAGATTGTAATGTGATCCATGTACTAAGATATGATACATGGTGTACATTTCAGCCGATCATTGGTTATGGAAATATTTAGCATCTTGATGGTCCAGGAGATCCTCAATGGTGACCATTTATTCACCTCTCACATGGCAAGAGAACATATTAAATGTAATATTTTGTGAACAAGAAGAATGGACGTTTTGGGATATGCTTTAAGCCTTCATCTTTATTTTCTTGACGCCCTGGGAAAAATAATCAACCACCATTCCAACTCTACTAAACTATTTCAGAAATAATTCAGCTGTATCTAATTGAATAATTTTGTATCTAACTTGGTCTACTGGCCCCATTAACTTTTTTATTTATTTATTTTTTATTCAAAAAGTTTCTTTATTTTTTTAACATACAAATAACCACATCCCAGTATACAATCTTCACATATACAATAGTTGCGTATGAGTTTTTGTTACAAAAGTATAATACAAATACCCCATTTTTAGGGTCACCTATTACGCAGACCATCATAAATAACATATACAATATCCGACCAAATTATCCAAAATTCCTTCTCATACAAATACATACATCTAAATATAGAATATTCACATATACAGTTGTTGCGTGTAAGTGTTCAATCATTTAATATTGAAACACAATACAAATACAATTTTTCTATAACAAATAACACATACATATATCCCAACCGAAAGATCCAAAGAATAAAAAAAGAGAATAGTGAGAGGAAAAAAAAAAAAAGAAAAAGAAAAAAAAGAAAAAAAAAGGGAAAAAGGAGTGAAGCCAGTCTTCATCTATAGCCTTGTAATACTCTAAAACCTGTTTAGGATGGGTATAATGATCTAGGGGCCATATATGCTCCCATATGTATCTAATTGAATACTTTTGTTGTATCTATCTGGGTCTACTGGGCCAATTAATGTTGATATGCATTGAATACAAAAATGCTTCAATACTATAAATACCTCTGAAGGGACTTGAAGGAACTCAATGGCAGTTTCTAAAGATCCAGAAGAATGGGATAATCTTGTGTACGTAGGATTAGTCTTCTAGTTCCTAATCCTCCTGAGGCTTTTGTGCTGGAGACATATAATATAAGGATCTTTGTGCCAAGGGATATATTATGTCAGTAAATAACATACTTGCTAACAATAC
>CM050170.1:4657206-4788228 GCA_027410445.1 Discoglossus pictus
GCCACCACAAGCACACAGGAAGCACGTACAGCAATGACTACTAGGACAGCACCACCACAGGCACACAGGAAGCACATGCAGCAGTGACTACTAGGACAGCGCCACCACAGGCACACAGGAAGCACATGCAGCAATGACTACTAGGACAGCGCCACCAAAGGCACACAGGAAGCACGTGCAACAGTGACACCTAGGGCAGCGCCACCACAGGCACACAGAAAGCATGTGCAGCAGTGACTCCTAGGACAGCGCCCCCAAGGGCACACAGGAAGCACATGCAGCAATGACTACTAGGACAGCGCCCCCCACAAGCACACAGGAAGCACATGCAGCAGTGACTCCTAGAGCAGCGCCACCACAGGCACACAGGAAGCACGTGCAGCAGTGACTCCTAGGACAGCGCCCCCACAGGCACACAGGAATCGGGTGCAGCAATGACTCCTAGGACAGCGCCACCACAGGCACACAGGAAGCATGTGCAGCATTGACTTCTAGGACAGTGCCCCCACAGGCACACAGGAAGCACATGCAGCAATGACTTCTAGGACAGCGCCACCACAGGCACACAGGAAGCACGTGCAGCAATGACTACTAGGACAGGACCACCACAGGCACACAGGAAGCATATGCAGCAATGACTACTAGGACAGCGCCACCACAGGCACACAGGAAGCACATGCAGCAATGACTACTAGGACAGCACCACCACAGGCACACAGGAAGCACATGCAGCAATGACTACTAGGACAGCGCCCCCACAGGCACACAGGAAGCACATGCAGCAGTGACTCCTAGGACAGCGCCCCCAACGGCACACAGGAAGCACATGCAGCAGTGACTCCTAGGACAGCGCCCCCAACGGCACACAGGAAGAACGTGCAGCTGTGACTCCTAGGACAGCGCCCCCCACAGATACACAGGAAGCGGGTGCAGCAGTGACTCCTAGGACAGCGCCACCAAAGGCACACAGGAAGCACATGCAGCAGTGACTACTAGGGCAGCGCCACCACAGGCACACAGGAAGCACGTGCAGCAGTGACTCCTAGAGCAGCGCCACCACAGGTACACAGGAAGCACGTGCAGCAGTGACTTCTAAGACAGCGCCACCACAGGCACACAGGAAGCACATGCAGGAGTGACACCAAGGACAGCGCCCCCACAGGCACACAGGAAGCATGTGCAGCAGTGACTCCTAGGACAGCGCCCCCACAGGCACACAGGAAGCACGTGCAGCAGTGACTCCTTGGACAGCACCCCACAGGCACACAAGAAGCATGTGCAGCCGGACACCTAGGGCAGCGCCACTACAGGCACACAGGAAGCATGTGCAGCAGTGACTCCTGGAGCAGCGCCCCCACAGGCACACAGGCAGCACGTGTAGCAGTGACTCCTAGAGCAGCGCCACCACAGGCACACAGGAAGCACGTGCAGCAGTGACGTCTAGGACAGCGCCCCCACAGGCACACAGGAAGCACGTGTAGCAGTGACTCCTAGGACAGCGCCCCCACAGGCACACAGGAAGTACGTGCAGCAGTGACTCCTAGAGCAGCACCACCACAGGCACACAGGAAGCACGTGCAGCAGTGACTCCTAGGACAGCGCCAACACAGGCACACAGGAAGCACATGCAGCAGTGACTCCTAGGACAGCACCACCACAGGCACACAGGAAGCACGTACAGCAATGACTACAAGGACAGCACCACCACAAGCACACAGGAAGCACATGCAGCAATGACTACTAGGACAGTGCCCCCACAGGCACA
This sequence comes from Discoglossus pictus, assembly GCA_027410445.1. NCBI lineage: Eukaryota > Metazoa > Chordata > Amphibia > Anura > Alytidae > Discoglossus > Discoglossus pictus. Next base: position 4,658,972 of record CM050170.1, read on the forward strand.
CAGGAAGCACATGCAGCAGTGACTCCTAGGGCAGCGCCACCACAAGCACACAGGAAGCACATGCAGCAGTGACTCCTAGGACAGCACCCCACAGGCACACAGGAAGCACCTGCAGCAGTGACTCCTAGAGCAGCGCCACCACAGGCACACAGGAAGCACGTGCAGCAGTGACGTCTAGGACAGCGCCCCCACAGGCACACAGGAAGCACGTGCAGCAGTGACTCCTAGGACAGCGCCCCCACAGGCACACAGGAAGTACGTGCAGCAGTGACTACTAGGACAGCGCCACCACAGGCACACAGGAAGCACGTGCAGCAGTGACTACTAGGACAGCGCCACCACAGGCACACAGGAAGCACATGCAGTAATGACTACTAGGACAGCGCTCCCACAGGCACACAGGAAGCACATGCAGCAGTGACTCCTAGGACAGCGCCCCCACAGGCACACAGGAAGCATGTGCAGCCGGGACTCCTAGGACAGCGCCCCCACAGGCACACAGGAAGCACGTGCAGCAGTGACTCCTAGGACAGCGCCACCACAGGCACACAGGAAGCACGGGCAGCAGTGACTCCTAGGACAGCTCCACCACAGGCACACAGGAAGCACATGCAGCAGTGACTCATAGGACAGCGCCCCCACAGGCACACAGGAAGCACGTGCAGCAGTGACTCCTAGGACAGCACCCCACAGGCACACAGGAAGCACGTTCAGCAGTGACTCCTAGGACAGCGCCCCCACAGGCACACAGGAAGCATGTGCAGCAGTGACTCCTAGGACAGCGCCAACACAGGCACACAGGAAGCACGTGCAACAGTGACTCCTAGGACAGAGCCCCCACAGGCACACAGGAAGCACGTGCAGCAGTGACTCCTAGGACAGCGCCCCCCACAGGCACACAGGAAGCACGTGCAGCAGTGACTGCGAGAACAGCGCCACCACAGGCACACAGTAAGCATGTGCAGCAGTGACACCTAGGACAGCGCCCCCACAGGCACACAGGAAGCACATGCAGCAATGACTACTAGGACAGCACCACCACAGGCACACAGGAAGCACATGCAGCAATGACTACTAGGACAGCGCCACCACAGGCACACAGGAAGCACATGCAGCAGTGACTCATAGGACAGCGCCCCCACAGGCACACAGGAAGCACGTGCAGCAGTGACTCCTAGGACAGCACCCCCAAGGGCACACAGGAAGCACGTGCAGCAGTGACTCATAGGACAGCGCCCCCAACGGCACACAGGAAGCACGTGCAGCAGTGACACCTAGGGCAGCGCCACCACAGGCACACAGGAAGCATGTGCAGCAGTGACTCCTAGGACAGCGCCCCCAAGGGCACACAGGAAGCACGTGCAGCAGTGACTCCTAGGACAGTGCCCCCAACAGCACACAGGAAGAACGTGCAGCTGTGACTCCTAGGACAGCGCCCCCACAGATACACAGGAAGCGGGTGCAGCAGTGACTCCTAGGACAGCGCCACCACAGGCACACAGGAAGCACATGCAGCAGTGACTACTAGGGCAGGGCCACCACAGGCACACAGGAAGCATGTGCAGCAGTGACTACTAGGACAGCGCCACCACAAGCACACAGGAAGCACATGCAGCAGTGACTCCTAGGACAGCACCCCACAGGCACACAGGAAGCACATGCAGCAGTGACTCCTAGAGCAGCGCCACCACAGGTACACAGGAAGCACGTGCAGCAGTGACACCAAGGACAGCGCCACCACAGGCACACAGGAAGCACGTGCAGCAGTGACACCAAGGACAGCACCCCCACAGGCACACAGGAAGCATGTGCAGCAGTGACTCCTAGGACAGCGCCCCCACAGGCACACAGGAAGCACGTGCAGCAGTGACTCCTTGGACAGCACCCCACAGGCACACAAGAAGCACGTGCAGCAATGACTCCTAGGACAGCGCCCCCACAGGCACACAGGAAGCACGTGCAGCAATGACTCCTAGGACAGCGCCACCACAGGCACACAGGAAGCATGTGCAGCATTGACTTCTAGGACAGTGCCCCCACAGGCACACAGGAAGCACATGCAGCAATGACTTCTAGGACAGCGCCACCACAGGCACACAGGAAGCACGTGCAGCAATGACTACTAGGACAGGACCACCACAGGCACACAGGAAGCATATGCAGCAATGACTACTAGGACAGCGCCACCACAGGCACACAGGAAGCACATGCAGCAATGACTACTAGGACAGCACCACCACAGGCACACAGGAAGCACATGCAGCAATGACTACTAGGACAGCGCCCCCACAGGCACACAGGAAGCACATGCAGCAGTGACTCCTAGGACAGCGCCCCCAACGGCACACAGGAAGCACATGCAGCAGTGACTCCTAGGACAGCGCCCCCAACGGCACACAGGAAGAACGTGCAGCTGTGACTCCTAGGACAGCGCCCCCACAGATACACAGGAAGCGGGTGCAGCAGTGACTCCTAGGACAGCGCCACCAAAGGCACACAGGAAGCACATGCAGCAGTGACTACTAGGGCAGCGCCACCACAGGCACACAGGAAGCACGTGCAGCAGTGACTCCTAGAGCAGCGCCACCACAGGTACACAGGAAGCACGTGCAGCAGTGACTTCTAAGACAGCGCCACCACAGGCACACAGGAAGCACATGCAGGAGTGACACCAAGGACAGCGCCCCCACAGGCACACAGGAAGCATGTGCAGCAGTGACTCCTAGGACAGCGCCCCCACAGGCACACAGGAAGCACGTGCAGCAGTGACTCCTTGGACAGCACCCCACAGGCACACAAGAAGCATGTGCAGCCGGACACCTAGGGCAGCGCCACTACAGGCACACAGGAAGCATGTGCAGCAGTGACTCCTGGAGCAGCGCCCCCACAGGCACACAGGCAGCACGTGTAGCAGTGACTCCTAGAGCAGCGCCACCACAGGCACACAGGAAGCACGTGCAGCAGTGACTCCTAGGACAGCGCCCCCACAGGCACACAGGAAGCACGTGTAGCAGTGACTCCTAGGACAGCGCCCCCACAGGCACACAGGAAGTACGTGCAGCAGTGACTCCTAGAGCAGCACCACCACAGGCACACAGGAAGCACGTGCAGCAGTGACTCCTAGGACAGCGCCAACACAGGCACACAGGAAGCACGTGCAGCAGTGACTCCTAGGACAGCACCACCACAGGCACACAGGAAGCACGTACAGCAATGACTACTAGGACAGCACCACCACAAGCACACAGGAAGCACATGCAGCAATGACTACTAGGACAGTGCCCCCACAGGCACACAGGAAGCACATGCAGCAGTGACTCCTAGGGCAGCGCCACCACAAGCACACAGGAAGCACATGCAGCAGTGACTCCTAGGACAGCACCCCACAGGCACACAGGAAGCACATACAGCAGTGACTCCTAGAGCAGCGCCACCACAGGCACACAGGAAGCACGTGCAGCAGTGACGTCTAGGACAGCGCCCCCACAGGCACACAGGAAGCACGTGTAGCAGTGACTCCTAGGACAGCGCCCCCACAGGCACACAGGAAGCACGTGCAGCAGTGACTCCTAGGACAGCGCCACCACAGGCACACAGGAAGCACGTGCAGCAGTGACTACTAGGACAGCGCCACCACAGGCACACAGGAAGCACATGCAGTAATGACTACTAGGACAGCGCTCCCACAGGCACACAGGAAGCACATGCAGCAGTGACTCCTAGGACAGCGCCCCCACAGGCACACAGGAAGCATGTGCAGCCGGGACTCCTAGGACAGCGCCCCCACAGGCACACAGGAAGCACGTGCAGCAGTGACTCCTAGGACAGCGCCACCACAGGCACACAGGAAGCACGGGCAGCAGTGACTCCTAGGACAGCTCCACCACAGGCACACAGGAAGCACATGCAGCAGTGACTCATAGGACAGCGCCCCCACAGGCACACAGGAAGCACGTGCAGCAGTGACTCCTAGGACAGCACCCCACAGGCACACAGGAAGCACGTTCAGCAGTGACTCCTAGGACAGCGCCCCCACAGGCACACAGGAAGCATGTGCAGCAGTGACTCCTAGGACAGCGCCAACACAGGCACACAGGAAGCACGTGCAACAGTGACTCCTAGGACAGAGCCCCCACAGGCACACAGGAAGCACGTGCAGCAGTGACTCCTAGGACAGCGCCCCCACAGGCACACAGGAAGCACGTGCAGCAGTGACTGCGAGAACAGCGCCACCACAGGCACACAGAAAGCATGTGCAGCAGTGACACCTAGGACAGCGCCCCCACAGGCACACAGGAAGCACATGCAGCAATGACTACTAGGACAGCACCACCACAGGCACACAGGAAGCACATGCAGCAATGACTACTAGGACAGCGCCACCACAGGCACACAGGAAGCACATGCAGCAATGACTAATAGGACAGCGCCCCCACAGGCACACAGGAAGCACGTGCAGCAGTGACTCCTAGGACAGCACCCCCAAGGGCACACAGGAAGCACGTGCAGCAGTGACTCATAGGACAGCGCCCCCAACGGCACACAGGAAGCACGTGCAGCAGTGACACCTAGGGCAGCGCCACCACAGGCACACAGGAAGCATGTGCAGCAGTGACTCCTAGGACAGCGCCCCCAAGGGCACACAGGAAGCACGTGCAGCAGTGACTCCTAGGACAGCGCCCCCAACGGCACACAGGAAGAACGTGCAGCTGTGACTCCTAGGACAGCGCCCCCACAGATACACAGGAAGCGGGTGCAGCAGTGACTCCTAGGACAGCGCCACCACAGGCACACAGGAAGCACATGCAGCAGTGACTACTAGGGCAGGGCCACCACAGGCACACAGGAAGCATGTGCAGCAGTGACTACTAGGACAGCGCCACCACAGGCACACAGGAAGCACATGCAGCAGTGACTCCTAGGACAGCACCCCACAGGCACACAGGAAGCACATGCAGCAGTGACTCCTAGAGCAGCGCCACCACAGGCACACAGGAAGCACGTGCAGCAGTGACACCAAGGACAGCGCCACCACAGGCACACAGGAAGCACGTGCAGCAGTGACACCAAGGACAGCACCCCCACAGGCACACAGGAAGCATGTGCAGCAGTGACTCCTAGGACAGCGCCCCCACAGGCACACAGGAAGCACGTGCAGCAGTGACTCCTTGGACAGCACCCCACAGGCACACAAGAAGCACGTGCAGCAATGACTCCTAGGACAGCGCCCCCACAGGCACACAGGAAGCACGTGCAGCAATGACTCCTAGGACAGCGCCCCCACAGGCACACAGGAAGCACATGCAGCAGTGACTCCTAGGACAGCACCAGCACAGGCACACAGGAAGCACATGCAGCAGTGACTCCTAGAGCAGCACCACCACAGGTACACAGGAAGCACGTGCAGCAGTGACTTCTAAGACAGCGCCACCACAGGCACACAGGAAGCACATGCAGCAGTGACACCAAGGACAGCGCCCCCACAGGCACACAGGAAGCATGTGTAGCAGTGACTCCTAGGACAGCACCCCACAGGCACACAGGCAGCACGTGTAGCAGTGACTCCTAGGACAGCACCACCACAGGCACACAGGAAGCACATGCAGCAGTGACTCCTAGAGCAGCGCCACCACAGTCACACAGGAAGCACATGCAGCAGTGAGTCCTAGGACAGCGCCACCACAGGCACACAGGAAGCACGTGCAGCAGTGACTCCTAGGACAGCGCCCCCACAGTCACACAGGAAGCACATGCAGCAGTGACTCCTAGGACAGCGCCCTTACAGGCACACAGGAAGCACATGCAGCAGTGACTCCTAGGAAAGCGCCACCACAGGCACACAGGAAGAACGTGCAGCAGTGACTCCTAGGACAGCGCCACCACTGGCACACAGGAAGCACGTGCAGCAGTGACTCCTTGGACAGCGCCCTAACAGGTACACAGGAAGCACATGCAGCAGTGACTCCTAGGACAGCGCCCCCACTGGCACACAGGAAGCACGTGCAACAGTGACTCCTAGGACAGCACACCACAGGCACACAGGAAGCACGTTCAGCAGTGACTCCTAGGACAGCACCCCACAGGCACACAGGAAGCACGTGCAATAGTGACTCCTAGGACAGCACACCACAGGCACACAGGAAGCACGTTCAGCAGTGACTCCTAGGACAGCGCCACCACAGGCACACAGGAAGCATGTGCAGCAGTGACTCCTAGGACAGCGCCAACACAGGCACACAGGAAGCACGTGCAACAGTGACTCCTAGGATAGCGCCACCACAGGCACACAGGAAGCACCTGCAGCAGTGACTCCTAGAGCTGCGCCACCACAGGCACACAGGAAGCACGTGCAGCAGTGACTCCTAGGACAGCGCCAACACAGGCACACAGGAAGCACATGCAGCAGTGACTCCTAGGACAGCACCACCACAGGCATACAGGAAGCACGTACAGCAATGACTACTAGGACAGCACCACCACAAGCACACAGGAAGCACATGCAGCAGTGACGTCTAGGACAGCGCCCCCACAGGCACACAGGAAGCACGTTTAGCAGTGACTCCTAGGACAGCGCCCCCACAGGCACACAGGAAGCACGTGTAGCAGTGACTCCTAGGACAGCGCCACCACAGGCACACAGGAAGCACATGCAGCAATGACTACTAGGACAGCGCCCCCACAGGCACACAGGCACACGTCCCCAGCCCGCTCCTACACACAACACGTCCCCAGCCCGCTCCCACACACAACACGTCCCCAGCCCGTTCCTACACACAACACGTCCCCAGCCCGCTCCTACACACAACACGTCCCCAGCCCGCTCCCACACACTACACGTCCCCAGCCCGCTCCTACACACAACACGTCCCCAGCCCGCTCCCACACACAACACGTCCCCAGCCCGCTCCCACACACAACACGTCCCCAGCCCGCTCCTACACACAACACGTCCCCAGCCCGCTCCTACACACAACACGTCCCCAGCCCGCTCCTACACACAACACGTCCCCAGCCCGCTCCCACACACAACACGTCCCCAGCCCGCTCCTACACACAACACGTCCCCAGCCCGCTCCTACACACAACACGTCCCCAGCCCGCTCCCACACACAACACGTCCCCAGCCCGCTCCTACACACAACACGTCCCCAGCCCACGCCTACACACGACAGCTCCTACACGCTGCTCTCACACATAACACGTCCCCAGCCCGCTCCTACACACGGCTCCCACACACTACATGTATCCAGCCCGCTCCTACACACGGCTCCCGCACACAACATGTTCCCAGCCCGTTCCTACACACGGCTCCCACACACAACATCTCCCCAGCCCACTTCTACACACGGCTTGCACACACGTCCCCAGCCCGCTCCTACACGCGGCTCCCACACACTACATGTATCCAGCCCGCTCCTACACACGGCTCCCGCACACAACATGTTCCCAGCCCGTTCCTACACACGGCTCCCACACACAACATCTCCCCAGCCCGCTCCTACACGCGGCTCCCACACACATGTCCCCAGCCCGCTCCTACACACAACACGTCCCCAGCCCGCTCCTACACACAACACGTCCCCAGCCCGCTCCTACACACAACACGTCCCCATCCCGCTCCTACACACAACACGTCCCCAGCCCGCTCCCACACACAACACGTCCCCAGCCCGCTCCTACACACAACACGTCCCCAGCCCGCTCCCACACACAACACGTCCCCAGCCCGCACCTACACACAACACGTCCCCAGCCCACGCCTACACACAACACGTCCCCAGCCCGCTCCCACACACAACACGTCCCCAGCCCGCTCCTACACACAACACGTCCCCAGCCCGCTCCCACACACAACACGTCCCCAGCCCGCTCCTACACACAACACGTCCCCAGCCCGCTCCTACACACAACACGTCCCCAGCCCGCTCCCACACACAACACGTCCCCAGCCCGCTCCCACTTACAACACGTCCCCAGCCCGCTCCTACACACAACACGTCCCCAGCCCGCTCCCACACACAACACGTCCCCAGCCCGCTCCTACACACAACACGTCCCCAGCCCGCTCCCACACACAACACGTCGCCAGCCCGCTCCCTCACACAACACGTCCTCAGCCCGCTCCTACACACAACACGTCCCCAGCCCGCTCCCACACACAACACGTCCCCAGCCCGCTCCTACACACAACACGTCCCCAGCCCGCTCCCACACACAACACGTCCCCAGCCCGCTCCTACACACAACACGTCCCCAGCCCGCTCCTACACACAACACGTCCCCAGCCCGCTCCTACACACAACACGTCCCCAGCCCGCTCCTACACACAACACGTCTCCTACACACAACACGGCTCCCACGCGCAACATGGCCCCAGCCCGCTCCCACTCGCAACATGGCCCCAGCCCGCTCCTACGCCCGGCTCCCAAGCTCAACATGGCCCAGCCCGCTCCTACGCGTGCCTTTTACGCGCAAGATGGCCCCAGCCCGCTCCTACGCGCGGCTCCAACGCGCAACATGGCCCCAGCCCGCTCCTACGTGCGGCTCCCACGTGCAACATGGACCCAGCCCGTTTCCACGCTCAACATGGCCCTAGCCCGCTCCCATGCGCAACACGGCCCCAGCCCGCTCCCACGCCCGCTCCTTGGATGTTTTTCTTCATAAGAAAAGGCTTTGGTCTTGACACTCTGTCCCCAGCCCGCTCTCGCACGCGGCTCCCACGCACAACGTGTCCCCAGCCCACTCCCGTGCGTGGCTCCCACACACAACGTGTCCCCAGCCCGCTCCCGCGCGCGGCTCCCATACACAACATGTCCCCAGCCCGCTCCCGCGCACGGCTCTCACGCACGACATGGCCCCAGCCCGCTTCTACACACGGCTCCCACACACAACATGTCCCCAGCACGCTCCTACACACGGCTCCCACACACAACGTGTCCCTAGCCCGCTCCTACACACCGCTCCCACACACGTGTCCCCAGCACGCTCCTACACACAACGTGTCCCCAGCACGCTCCTTCACATGGCTCCCACACACAACGTGTCCCCAGCCTGCTCCTACACACGGCTCCCACACACAACGTGTCCCCAGCCTGCTCCTACACACGGCTCCCACGCGCAACATGGCCCCAGCCCGCTCCCACACGCAAGATGGCCCCAGCCTGCTCCTAAGCGCGCCTTTTACGCGCAAGATGGCCCCAGCTCGCTCCTACGCGCGGCTCCCACGCGCAACATGGCCCAGCCCGCTCCTAAGCGCGGCTTTTACGCGCAAGATGGCCCCAGCCCGCTCCTACGCGCGGCTCCCACGCGCAACATGGCCCCAGCCCGCTCCTACGCGCGGCTCCCACGCTCAACATGGCCCAGCCCGCTCCTAAGCGCGGCTTTTACGCGCAAGATGGCCCCAGCCCGCTCCTACGCGCGGCTCCCACGCGCAACATGGCCCCAGCCCGCTCCCACGCGCAACATGGCCCCAGCCCGCTCCTACGCGTGGCTCCCACGCGCAACATGGCCCCAGCCCGTTTCCATGCTCAACATGGCCCCAGCCCGCTCGCGCACACGGCCCCAGCCCACTCCAGCACGCAGCCCCCACACACATGTCCCCAGCCCGCTTCTACACACGGCTCCCACACACAACATGTCCCCAGCCCGCTCCTACACACGGCTCCCACACACAACGTGTCCCTAGCCCGCTCCTACACACTACTCCCACACACAACATGGCCCCAGCCCGCTCCCACGCGCAACATGGCCCCAGCCCGCTCCTACGCGTGGCTCCCACGCGCAACATGGCCCCAGCCCGTTTCCATGCTCAACATGGCCCCAGCCCGCTCCCATGTGCAACATGGCCCCAGCCCGCTCCCACGCCCGCTCCTTGGATGTTTCGCACGCACGCGGCTCCCACACACAACGTGTCCCCAGCCCACTCCCGTACGTGGCTCCCACACACAACGTGTCCCTAGCCCGCTCCCGCGCACGGCTCCCACACACATTGTGTCCCCAGCCCGCTCCCGCGAGCAGCTCCCACACATGACTTGGCCCCAGCCAGCTCCAGCGCGCGGCTCCCACGCACGACATGGCCCCAGCCCGCTCTCGTACGCGGCTCCCGCGCACGGCCCCAGCCCACTCCCGCACGCAGCCCCCACACACATGTCCCCAGCCCGCTTCTACACACGGCTCCCACACACAACATGTCCCCAGCCCGCTCCTACACACGGCTCCCACACACAACGTGTCCCTAGCCCGCTCCTACACACTGCTCCCACACACAACGTGTCCCCAGCCCGCTCCTGCACGCGGCTCCCTCCCACACACATGTCCCCAGCCCGCTCCTACACACGGCTCCCACACATGTGTCCCCAGCCCGTTTCCACGCTCAACATGGCCCCAGCCCGCTCCCATGCGCAACACGGCCCCAGCCCGCTCCCACGCCCGCTCCTTGGATGTTTTTCTTCGTAAGAAAAGGCTTTCGTCTTGCCACTCTGTCCCCAGCCCGCTCCCGTGTGTGGCTCCCACACACAACGTGTCCCCAGCCCGCTCCCACGCGCGTCTCCCATACACAACATGTCCCCAGCCCGCTCCCGTGCGCCGCTCCCACACACAACGTGTCCCCATCCCGCTCCCACGCGTGGCTCCCACGCACGACATGGCCCCAGCCCGCTCCCACGCGCGACATGGCCCCAGCCTGCTCAGACATGCGGCTCCACCCCCTACATATACAAGTCAAAGAGTGGAATGTTAGTTTGTATCAAAGAGAGTGACTTGTCCAACTGAGGACTACTCCCTGTCATGGTGACCAAAGGCTTGTTTATGTAACAAAAATGTACAATATTTATCATCTTGGCACATTGTGGTTGGGAGTTTTTGGAACCGGTACCACATTGATACATTATCTGACGTAACCAGCTCCAATCCCATGGGAGGTGTGTTTTGGACGGTGACCAAGTTATATAAACACCTGTGTGTACTATAGTACAAATCAAACACTAATTAGTAACCAAGGACATTATACAACAAGGAGCCTTGGGGTTATCATGAATGATCATCTTCTGAGCTCTCTAAAGTCGGTGCAAAGATTATGAAACCTCTCTTGATTTGTTGGTTAACTGAGCTAATTTGCCCCATTTAGTTAGCAATAATGACCCCGTGGAAGGAGACAGAGCTTTTCTATGGTGTTAGTGATGATTATTCTAGGAAAACTTTATGTGTTTGTCTATTTGCGGCGCTCAGTCGTGTCCAACCCTCCATGAACTCATGGACCACAATACAGCATGTTGATACACTTAGTAATCATGGCAGAGATACTGGAGTGGGTTGCCAGTTCCTTCTACAGTGGGCCACAGCATACAGTTCCTGGTATTCCTAGGTGGTCTCCCATCTGACCAAGCCCAACCATGCTGCAGGATGGTGTGACCTCTTGGTTCCTGACTGGAATCAAACCCAGGTTGCATCAGTGAAAGTACCATATCCTAACCGATGAACTGTCATCAACCCCTTCTTGGAATCCAAAAACTAAACTAACAAGGTCAGGATGCTATCTACAAAAAGAAACATGGAGGTCATCATGAATGGTTTAAGATGACAATCCACCAAAAATGGGTCTAATTACCAACAAACATTCATATATAGATCAAGTACTTTATTAGGATGAGGGAAAGGATCTTCCTCCAAGATAAATTTGAGGGTATTATTTTAATAGAACTGTATTGAACCATTTCAGTTGGAGAGCGTGCTCCACCATAGATAATGTAGACAAATAGAATGGCTATATTATTTATTTATAATTTTTTTTATTTTTATTTGATGTATAGACTAGAGGAGAGAAGGGAGAGGGGACAGAAACTACAGAGTATTTTAAACGACTCATTAAAGTCCATAAGAAAGGAAACAAGAACATGGTCATGCTTTAAGGTTGAGCTAGGACATTTAGGGACTAAATTATAGAAATTGTATTAGGTATATAGAAATAGTAAACATTCTTATGGCTTATCCTTAAATAGGACAGTGTGGACATCAAGGAGAAAGAAGAAAACAATATATAGAGAGGTTGACCTCCATTTTGCTTAGAAACATCATCAATATACCCATCCAAAAGCAGTGATTGTTTTAGATAGAAATACAAGTTTTCAATAAATTAATAAGACACATCGTTGGTAGAATTGATATGTTGATAATATAATTCTTTATTTTAATCAATGCTATTTTCACAATATATTTTTTACACAGAGTCATCCCATATCGCTCTCTTTTATACCATTATTGTATGCATTCCAAAATACTTTCTCAGATGCTTTCCTTATCCTTCTATATGAAAAAACATTCTAACTTTGCATACCCTCCTACCTAATGAAACTTCACTTCCTTCCTGACCCTTGCTATTTCTTATCTGCCTCTTCCATCCCCTTTAGATTGTAAGTAGAGAGTTTTCAATCTTGTAGAATGCTTTGGGAAAATACACTTTCTACAAAGATTCTAAGCTCAAAACAGGGTCCTCCATATTGTGCAGTTTGTTAAAATGATATTTTTCCTTGTTCTTTTCCTCTGTATAGCGCTACGGAATATGTTGGAGCATTACAAATAAAAGTAATAATAATAATAATAATAATAATATGCATAGCTAAAAATGTCTAGTTTTGTTACATCATCAATATCCCTATCCTAAAGCAGATATTGTTTCTCGAAGCTGCTTGAAGACATATAACGCTATTGGTAAGACCACTGTGTTTTCAGCGAGGAATCGCAAACATCTTGTAGGTCCGAGGTCTTGATGCATTGGTGTTCGGTTCTGCTGTGATCTCAATATCCTTCTCATCTATTGTGGGCTTTAAGGTGAACTTCTGAAGGATGGAGGTGAAGAACAAAAAGAGCTCCATACGAGCCATGCCCTCTCCAGCGCACATCCGTTTCCCTGGAATGAGACAGAGGAATTGAAGACCATGTCAAGACAAGATCACATGTGGACAATACACTTCTAAGAAACGTTGTTACATATATGGTCATCAATAAATGTAGACATGGACACCATGACTCTCAACTTTTAGTTGATAATTATTTGCTATCACTCTATCATTGATGTTCTTACCTATAGAAAATGGCATAAAAGCATCATTTTTCTTAAAGCTGCCGTTTTTATCAAGGAAATGCTCCGGGTCAAAATGATGAGGATTTTTGAAGTGTCTACTGTCTTTCAGCACCGAGGTCAATATTGGGAAGACAAGAGTGCCCTAAAACAAAACAGTACAAAGCATTGAGTCAATCCCAAATGGAGTAGAACTGATGTTGTTGTGTTACCTCGAATGTTTCTTCAATCTAACCTTGGGAATCTTGTATCCTCTGAAGGTTGTATCTTTGTTTGGTGCACGGACCAGTCCAGTAGGGACAATATCGGCAAATCTCTGAATTTCATGAATCACTGCTTCAGTATATGGCATCTTGGTCCGATCCTCCACTGATGGACAGCGATCATGGCCAATCACATTATATATTTCCTGGTGGATCTTCTCTGAGTAAAATATATGAATGAAGTCAAGTATAACTCGGAAATATTAGCCCAAGAGATAACCAAGTTGTTAGTATTCAGCAATAGAGCCTCTAAAGCCCCGAAATGACTTTAAGTATCCTTCTTGGCACCTTGCAGAAGAGATCTCCCTCACTTTTTTTAGTTTTTCCTCCACAACCAACTTAATCTTGACTTGAGATGTGGTTAAGAGGTAATAGAGATAGACAATGGGAGATAGAGAAGATACCTGAGATGGTTGAAGACTTATGCTTCATTGCACTTACCTTGTATGTTGGGATATTTAAGTAAAATCAAGAAGGCATATCTCAGGGTCATGCTCGTGGTTTCTGTCCCGGCGAGGAACAGATCAATGACCGTCCCCACTAAATTCTCAATATTAAATTCTGTGTTGGGATTCTTCTTTTCCTGAGATATTTTGAAGATTAAATAGATATAATATAAGCAAACCCCCTACTATCAGTATAATGTGTCATTCCTAAGGTCATGAGGTCCAACTACACTTTCTAGAAACTCACCTCTTCCATCCTTATAAGGAAGCAATCAATGAGGTCCCTGGGGCAGTTCTCATCAAGGGTCTCTTGGTGAATCTTGGCCATGTCCATCACAAAATGTTGCAGTTTCTCAGTATAAAAGAACAATTTTTGGTGTGGGCCAGGCAAATGTTTGAGGACATTTGGAAAGGTATTGAAAAGCTGTCTCAAAGAAAGGACAAACCGTTATAGGAGATTTAGCATATGGATGGATAGATAGATAGATAGATAGATAGATGAAGTCTCACCTGACCACTGACTGTGTCGAAGAGTTCGAAAAGCTCCCTTATGTAGTGTAGTAGGGTCATAAACTTCTCATCTTCATAGTCGAACCTCTCACCAAAGACGATGGAGCAGATGATGTTGGAGACAGACAATCCCAATAGACATGTTGGGTCAAATGGGGCATCTGTAATTTACATTATAGATGTATTTCTTGTTATATTATCTTTGAAGTGACATGTTTAGATCTATTTGTGATCTAAATCTGGAAAAAGGTCTAGTTATGTTCTACAGTTATTGGACATTTTTGAAGAACTTTGTTCCTAGCAATCAATATGGAAACCTTGAATCAGTCTACAATAATCTTATATTGGACAGGTCTCAGTACTAGTGCATTTATTTGTCCATCCCAAACCATGGACCCAATCAGTTCTGAGGACATCTAGGATGCTGGAATATCATGTAGGTGGGACCTTGTTGATTACGAGGAAGGTGGTGAGATTTGGGAAGTTAACAAGATGATCTATTAAACAAGTCTTATAAGACAACACAACCAAAATGGGTTCTACCAATATCTATGCACACCCTCCCATCCTCATCTGTGTTCCTACTACCACTCTCCTCCATATCCAGTAGCTTAAATTGGGCAAAGATAATCCACCATACGTTGACGGGGCAGAGCACCACATAACTTTTGACTCCATTTTTTACATTGATTCTACGCTAGTTCTTAATGTTTGCACACTATTTTTGTGTTTTTACGTTGTATCTGACTCTCTGTGACCTCATGGACCATAACACATCAGGCACATCTTTATGTCCATGGTCATGCTGATCCACTTGAAATTGATGGCAGAGATACTGGAGTGGGTTGCTAGTTCTTCCTCCAGTGGACCAGAGCATACAGCTTCTGGTATTCCTAGGATGTCTCTCATCCAAGTACTGACCAGGCCCAACTTTGCTTGGCTTCAGGGTGGTGTGACCTCATGGGAACCCGTTTGTGCACTAACCTGCCCTATTTTGCCAAAAGGGTTGTCCATGGTCATTTAATGAAGGTTTGGATTGGGGAAAAAAATTTGCTCTGAATTTGAGATCAAAGGACATTCTTAAGATGTTTAGGAGCTCAAGTCTTCTGCACATATTGTTAAACACTTTCGAATCCACTCTCTTCATTTATTCTCTATCGTTCGTTAACCCTATTCCTTTCCTTCTGCATTTTCTTCACCAACCTTGGTGCCTCCTAAACCCATCTGCTAGGCACTTGACCTCCTCCTGGATTCTCTCCTCAACACTCTTCTTTCCCATTCCAAAATTCCTCAAGGTCATGATTGAAAATCGACGCATGGTCTTCCATCTCTCGCCATGGCTTAAGATGATACCTAGAGTGAAGATTGGAGATATTGAATAAATACATATATATGTTCACTTATCATCCTTTTTAGAACGTGATATGGAGATAGGTGATTGGCTACTAGCCCCGAATTACTTATGACTTTGCACTTCAAAGAAAGAAAATAGGAAACCAAATATAGGCAAGAAAAGAAAGTCTTGGGTAAGTTGATGGAAAGAATAAGAGTGTACCAGTTGGAGAAGTTGAAGGGTGGAAGGTAGTTGCCAGAAAAGTAGGGCTTTCAAAAATGAGAACAGCCATAAACCGGTCTCTATCGGGTCAGGATGAGAAGGGGTAAAAAGAGATATGGGATGAGAGAAGAAGACAAACTCATTATAATCATGAGACGTAACCATAGTCATCGTCTTGGTAATCTTCTTACCATAATCTTTGAAGAGCAAGTAAGCAACTTCTAAATGGCCTCGATCACTAAATGTATCACCGTTGTCCTGAAGGGCTTCCTTAACCGCATCATAACCGACCACCATGACTGCTGGGATGTTGGCCATATAGAAAGTATAGACGGGTCCATAGGTCTCACTCAGCTGTGAGGAGGAACATGGGGATCATCTCAAGTGTCAACCAATTTAGATATTGGGAGATTAGTCCATCAGTTTGCCTCACAACATGAATCACCAATATTTTACAAAATTGAAAAATACTCAGATTTGAGGTTGGTTGGAAAAAAACTATCGATAGTTCTGCTTCTCCACCCCCTAAAGCTCTGTATCCCACACCCCAATATCACTCACCTTAATCAATGACTTTGGAAACTCCTTGGTGCTAATCTGGAAGATGTTTCCCAAGAGGGGTAGAGGGATAGGTCCTGGAGGCAGATTTCCCCCTCTAATCTTACGCCACCATGAGATCAGATAGAGCAAGAAGGTGACAGAGACGGCCAGAAGAAGGGTCCCAGTGACACCCAGAGCCATTGTGACCAGGACAGATCTCTTCACATAGATCTCTGAGTCTCTTCTACTCTCAAGCCTCTCCTCTTCTTCTCTTGTTGTGTCTCGTTCCCTTTGTACTCTGCCCCTTGTTCTTATCTACCTTATCCAGGTCCAACCCCATGAGAGGTGCGTTTTGGATGCCCACCAAGTTACATGAAACCTGTGAGTACCATAGTACAAATGAGGATATTATACAGCAGGGAGCGTTGGGGGTCACATATATAGAGGGAGGGAGAGGGGGAGGGAGGGAGGGGAGAGGTAGGGAGAAAAAGGGAGAGAGAGGGTGGGAGAAAAAGGGAGAGGATGCTTCATAACATTGTCCTGACATGTCATGCAGAGTAAAATATATATATAGAGAGAGGGAGGGAGGGAGGGAGAGAGGGAGGGGGAGTGATAGATAATGCTTCATAACATTGTCCTGATATGTCATGCACAGTAATATATATACATACTAGCGATTTGCCCGTCAAAAAATGACGGCAATAAGATTGTAAGGCAGGTAATGCTGTTAGTTTGAGAGATTAATTTTGTTGGTGTTCCAAGATGCTTCGGCGCTCATTGCGAACCTTGCGCTGAGCGCCTTCGGCGCTCATTGCGAGGCTGTTGGTTGTTTGTGTGCTATGAGAATTGTTTTTTTTTGGTAATGCTAATGAAATAATTAATAAAATATTAAATGAATATACTTTACCTATTTTGAAGTAATGTATGCAGGAAGCATTGTGCTGAAGAGCTGACAATCTGTTTTCATGTTCCTGCAGCATACTATGTAGGTTTGCAGTGTTGTGGAGCTGCTGTGTAAGTGTCAGCAATGTGCGCAGTGTGTAGTGTAAATAGGCTGCGTGAGCGAGGAAAATCCGTGAGTGTAGCTGTGTACTTCCGGTATTTTCCGGTTGTAAAATGGCGCCTAATGTGTGTTACGCTTCTGTGGCTGATTTGGCGTCCTTGTTCTTGGATCTCATCCGTCTTTTTCGGAAAATCTGTATGTGTTCGGTTGTGTTTTGCGTCTTTAGGGTCCTGTAGTCTCGTTTTCGTTTTTGTCGGCGGCCATTTTATCTCTTGCTTAGGGGATTTTCGGGTGTCTAAACTCTTGTATTTCGAGTGAAATTGAGGTGTAACTTCAGTTTTTGAGGTCCTGGGTGCTCCCCCTTGCTGTGGGTAAGCTTTTTATGTGTTTGTTGTGTGTATTTATTGTGTTTTTAATGTTTTCATGTGCGCGGGTTTCGGTTCGATAAGGTCGTATTTTTGCGAGGTCGTAATGTTTTTTTCTAAGTTCAAGCGTCTCGTATTTGTTTCTTGTAAGTCCGTAAATTTTGCGAGGTCCACAGTTGCTGGCAAGGAGTGCCTTCGGCGCTCCATGCCAGCAACTGAGGCGCTCACTATGCGAGCCCGCAGCGTTAGCAACAACCCACTTGCTCAAAAAATGTGTGACTAGCGACTTGCCGTCAAAAATGACGGCAATAAAATTGTAATGCTGGCAAAGCAACTTCGGCGCTTACTGCAAGCCTCTCCCCCTGTCTACTTACTCCCTTGTATTTCCTTTCCACCCTCCTCTACCTCCCTTGTGTCTCTTTTCTCCCCCTCTCTCTCCCCTGTGTCTGTTCCCCCCCCCCCCCCCTCTCCCTCCCCGGTGTCTGTTCCCCCCTCTACTCCCTTTGTGTCTGTTTGCCCTGCTCCCCCTCTCCTGTGTCTCTTTCACCCCCCTCCACTGTGTCGCTTTCCTCCATCCCATGTGTCTCTTCCCCCCTCCCCTGTGTCTCTCCCGCCTCTTCCCTCCCTCACCTGTGTCTCTAGCCCCCCCTCTTCCCTGTGTCTCTTCCTCCTGCTTCCCTGTGGGGAAGGAGGATGAGGGGAGGGTGGAAGGAGGATGAGGGGAGGGAGGGAGGAGGAGCATGAGGGGAGGGAGAGGAGAGGGAGAGGGTGAGGGGAGGGAGTGGATGAGGGGAGGGAGAAAAGGGGGTAGGTTTGAGGGGAGGGAGAGGACGAGGGAGCTGTCCATCGGGTCATTGTGACCCGGCATATGCTAATGACGTGACGTGCATGTGATGTCACGTCATTAGCTTATACCGGGCCCCGACACAGAAGACGCGCTGGACAGCAGCAGGAGCAGGGCAATGCAGGTAAGTGGATGGGGGGGGGGGTAATTGGAGAGGGGGAAAGGGAGGAGGGAGGATGAGGGGAGGTAGGGAGAATGAGGGGCAGGAGAGGAGAGGATGAGGGGTGGGAGAGGATGAGGGGAGGGAGTGGAGAGGGGAGGGAGAGGATGAGGCATCCTCCTTTCCCCCTCTCCAATTAACCCCTTTTCCCCTCACTTACCTGCATTGCCCTGCCCCTGCTGCTGTCCAGCGTGTCTTCTGTGTCGGGACCCGGTATATGCTAATGATGTAACGTCACATGCACGCCACATCATTAGCATATGCCGGGTCCCAAAGACCCGATGGACAGCAGCAGGAGTCCCAGGACTCCCATCACCCCTCCTCCCTCTCCTCATCCTCTCCCTCCCCTCATCCTCCTCTTTCTTCGTAAGAAAAGGCTTTCGTCTTGCCACTCTACCCCATAGCCCAGACATATGAAGAATATGAGAGATTGTTGTCACATGTACCACACAGCCAGTACTTGCCAGATATTCCTGCAGCTCCTTTAATGTTGCTGTAGGCCTCTTAGTAGCATCCCAGACCAGTTTTCTACCCGTCTTTTCATCAATTTTGGAGTGGCAAATCAACAAAGGAATGGCTTCACCAGAAGAAGATTAAAGTTTTGGAATGGCCCAGCCAGAGCCCAGACCTGAATCCGATTGAAAATCTGTGGGGTGATCTGAAGAGGGCTGTGCCCAGGAGATGCCCTCGCAATCTGACAGATTTGGAGTGTTTTTGCAAAGAAGAGTGGGCAAATCTTGCCAAGTCAAAATGTGCCATGCTGATAGACTCATACCCAAAAAAAACGGGGTGCTGTAATAAAATCACATGGTGCTTCCACAAAGTATTAGTTTAAGGGTGTGCAGACTTATGCAACCATATTATTTTATTTTTATGTTTTTTCTTCCCTCTACCTAAAAGATTTCAGTTTGTTTTTCAATTGAGTTGTACAGTTTATAGGTCACATTACGGTGGAAAAAGTTCTGAAATGATTTTGTCTCATATTTTTACAGCACAGAAACCTGACATTTTAACAGGGGTGTGCAGACTTTTTATATCCACTGTACATCCCATGATTATTTTAATCTCTCTGGTGGTTTATAGATCTTTCAGGACACCTTGGACTGTTCTGATAGTGAGGCAGTGAGCATGCTTACTCGGCCATCTTTAATTTGGGAATTTCCATATCCTAATAATTAGCTGCCAGCCCGTGGGCAGTGAGTCACGCCCACACATGTCATAACAGCCAATCAGAAAGTGAAAGGGAAGGGCCATCCACATGCGATTGGTGATCTCTTCTTATTCACTTTAAAGACAGCAGAGACCACACTACATGTCCCCAGCCCGCTCCTACACACGGCTCCCACACACATGTCCCCAGCCCGCTCCTACACACGGCTCCCACACACATGTCCCCAGCCCACTCCTACACACGGCTCCCACACACATGTCCCCAGCCCGCTCCTACACACGGCTCCCACACACTACATGTCCCCAGCCCGCTCCTACACACGGCTCCCACACACTACATGTCCCCAGCCCGCTCCTACACACGGCTCACACACACTACATGTCCCCAGCCCGCTCCTACACACGGCTCACACACACTACATGTCCCCAGCCCGCTCCCACACACAACATGTTCCCAGCCCGCTCCTACACACGGCTCCCACACACATGTCCCCAGCCCGCTCCTTCACACGGCTCCCACACACTACATGTCCCCAGCCCGCTCCTACACATGGCTCCCACACACTACATGTCCCCGGCCCGCTCCTACACACGGCTCCCACACACTACATGTCCCCAGCCCGCTCTTACACGCGGCTCCCACACACAACGTGTCCCCAGCCCGCTCCTACACGCGGCTCCCACACACTACATGTCCCCAGCCCACTCTTACACATGGCTCCCACACACTACATGTCCCCAGCCCACTCCTACACACGGCTCCCACACACTACATGTCCCCAGCCCGCTCTTACACACGGCTCCCACACACTACATGTCCCCAGCCCACTCCTACACACGGCTCCCACACACTACATGTCCCCAGCCCGCTCCTACACACAGCTTCCACACACTACACATCCCCAGCCCGCTCCTACACACGGCTCCCACACACTACACATCCCCAGCCCGCTCCTACACACGGCTCCCACACACTACACGTCCCCAGCCCGCTCCTACACACGGCTCCCACACACAACATGTCCCCAGCCCGCTCCTACACACGGCTCCCACACACTACATGTCCCCAGCCCACTCCTACACACGGCTCCCACACACATGTCCCCAGCCCGCTCCTACACACGGCTCCCACACACTACATGTCCCCAGCCCGCTCCTACACACGGCTCACACACACACTACATGTCTTCAGCCCGCTCCCACACACAACATGTCCCCAGCCCGCTCCTACACACGGCTCCCACACACATGTCCCCAGCCCGCTCCTTCACACGGCTCCCACACACTACATGTCCCCAGCCTGCTCCTACACACGGCTCCCACACACTACATGTCCCCAGCCCGCTCATACACGCGGCTCCCACACACAACGTGTCCCCAGCCCGCTCCTACACGCGGCTCCTACACACTACATGTCCCCAGCCCACTCTTACACACGGCTCCCACACACCTCATGTCCCCAGCTCACTCCTACACACGGCTCCCACACACTACATGTCCCCAGCCCGCTCCTACATGCGGCTACCACACACTACATGTCCCCAGCCCGCTCTTACACACGGCTCCCACACACTACATGTCCCCAGCCCACTACTACACATGGCTCCCACACACTACATGTCCCCAGCCCGCTCCTACACACGGCTTCCACACACTACACATCCCCAGCCCGCTCCTACACACGGCTCCCACACACTACATGTCCCCAGCCCGCTCCTACACACGGCTCCCACACACTACACGTCCCCAGCCCGCTCCTACACACGGCTCCCACACACAACATGTCCCCAGCCCGCTCCTACACACGACTCCCACAAACTACACGTCCCCAGCCCGCTCCTACACACGGCTCCCACACACTACACATCCCCAGCCCGCTCCTACACACGGCTCCCACACACTACACATCCCCAGCCCGCTCCTACACACGGCTCCCACACACAACATGTCCCCAGCCCGCTCCTACAAACTGCTCCCACACACAACATGTCCCCAGCCCGCTCCCACACACTACATGTCCCCAGCCCGCTTCGCACGGCTCCCAAACACGTCACCAGCCCGCTCCTACACACGGCTCCCACACACTACATGTCCCCAGCCCGCTCCGACACACTGCTCCCACACACTACATGTCCCCAGCCCGCTGCGACACACTGCTCCCACACACTACATGTCCCCAGCCCTCTCCGACACACGGCTCCACCCCCTACATATACAAGTTTTAAAGAGGGGAATGTTGATCTGTATCAAAGAGAGCGACTTGTCCAACTAAGGACTACTCCCTCTCATGGCGACCAAAGGCTTGTTTATGTAACAAAAATGTACAATAATCATCATCTTGGCACATTGTGGTTGGGAGTTTTTGGAACCGGTACCACATTGATACATTATCTGACGTAACCAGCTCTAATCCCATGGGAGGTGTGTACTATAGTACAAATCAAACACTAATTAGTAACTAAGGACATTTATACAACAAGGAGCCTTGGGGTTATCATGAATGATCATCTTTTGAACTCAAAAGTTGGTGCAAAGATTATGAAACCTCTTTTGATTTGTTGGGCAAATTAGCTCAGTTAACCCTGGGTTCTAGATAATGGGATTCCATATATGAAGGTCCCATCCTACCTGGCCAATTAGTCAGCAATAATGGCCCCGTGGAAGGAGACAGAGCTATTCTCTGGGTTTAGTGATGATTATTCTAGGAAAACTTTATGTGTGTGTGTATTTGCGGCGCTCAGTCGTGTCCAACCCTCTGTGACCTCATGGACCACAATACAGCAGGCTGATCCACTTGGTAATCATGGCAGAGATACTGGAGTGGGTTGCCAGTTCCTTCTACAGTGGGCCACAGCATACAGTTCCTGGTATTCCTAGGTGGTCTCCCATCTGACCAAGCCCAACCATGCTGCAGGATGGTGTGACCTCTTGGTTCCTGAATCAAACCCAGGTTGCAGCAGTGAAAGTACCATATCCTAACCGCTGGACCACCAAGGAACCATACTTTCCATATAGAGTTGTGTATTTTAGAAGCAAATTCACCTTTTTTGAAGGAACATTCAACTAAACCAATGAGGGACATACCTTGTTAACAAGGGAACTACAATACACTGTTGAACTCTCATCAACCCCTTCTTGGAACTCAAAAACTAAACTAACAAGGTCAGCATGATATCTACAAAAAGAAACATGGAGGTCATCATGAATGGTTTAAGATGACAATCCACCAAAAATGGGTCTAATTACCAACAAACATTCATATATAGATCAAGTACTTTATTAGGATGAGGGAAAGGATCTTCCTCCAAGATAAATTTGAGGGTATTATTTTAATAGAACTGGATTGAACAGTATCAGTTGGAGAGCGTGCTCCACCATAGATAATGTAGACAAATAGAATAGTTTTATTATTTATTTATAATTGTATTTATTAATATTTGATGTATAGACTAGAGGAGAGAGGGGGGAGGGGACAGAAACTACCGAATATATTAAATTACTCATTAAAGTCCATAAGAAAGGAAAAAGGAACATGGTCATGCTTTGAGGTTGAGAGCTGGGATATTTAGGGACTAAATTATAGAAATTTTATTAGATATATGTATTATTATGGCTTATCCTTAAATAGGACAGTGTGGACATCAAGGAGAAAGAAGAAAACAATATATAGAGAGGTTGACCTCCATTTTGCTTAGAAACATCATCAATATACCCATCCAAAAGCAGTGATTGTTTTAGATAGAAATACAAGTTTTCAATAAATAAGACACACTGTTTCTCGAAGTTGGTTGAAGACTTATAACACTATTGGTAAGACCACTGTGTTTTCAGCGAGGAATCGCAAACATCTTGTAGGTCTGAGGTCTTGATGCATTGGTGTTCGGTTCTGGTGTGATCTCAATATACTTCTCGTCTACTGTGGGCTTTAAGGTGAACTTTTGAAGGATGGAGGTGAAGAACAAGAATATCTCCATACGAGCCATGCCCTCTCCAGCGCACATCCGTTTCCCTGGAATGAGACAGAGGAATTGAAGACCATGTCAAGTCAAGATCACATGTGGACAATACACTTCTAAGAAACGTTCTTACATATATGGTCATCAATAAATGTAGACATAGACACCATGCCTCTCAACTTTTATTTGATAATTATTTGCTATCACTCTATCATTGATGTTCTTACCTATAGAAAATGGCATAAAAGCATCATTTTTCTTAAAGCTGCCGTTTTTATCAAGGAAATGCTCTGGGTCAAACTTATGAGGATTTTTGAAGTGTCTACTGTCTTTCAGCACCGAGGTCAATATTGGGAAGACAAGAGTGCCCTAAAACAAAACAGTACATTGAGTCAATCCCAAATGGAGTAGAACCAATGTTGTTGTGTTACCTCGAATGTTTCTTCAATCTAACCTTGGGAATCTTGTATCCTCTGAAGGTTGTATCTTTGCTTGGTGCACGGACCAGTCCAGTAGGGACAATATCGGCAAATCTCTGAATTTCGTGAATCACGGCTTCCGTATATGGCATCTTGGTCCGGTCCTCCACTGATGGACAACGATCCTGGCCAATCACATTATATATTTCCTGGTGGATCTTCTCTGAGTGAAATATATGAATAAAGTCAAGTATAACTCGGAAATATTAGCCCAAGAGATAACCAAGTTGTTAGTATTCAGTAATAGAGCCTCTAAAGCCCCGAAATGACTTCAAGTATCCTTCTTGACACCTTGTAGAAGAAATCTCCCTACCTTTTTTAGTTTCTCCTACACAACCAACTTAATCTTGACTTCAGATATGTTTAAGAGGTAATAGAGATAGATAATGGGAGATAGAGAAGATACCTGAGATGGTTGAAGACTTATGCTTCATTGCACTTACCTTGTATGTTGGGATATTTAAGTAAAATCAAGAAGGCATATGTCAGGGTCGTGCTCGTGGTCTCTGTCCCGGCGAAGAACAGATCAATGACCGTCCCCACTAAATTTTCTAAATGAAATTCTGTGTTGGGATTCTTCTTTTCCTGAGATATTTTGAAGATTAAATAAGTATAATATAAGCAAACCCCCGACTATCAGTATAATGTGCCATTCCCAAGGTCATGAGGTCCATCTACACTTTCCAGAAACTCACCTCTTCCATCCTTATAAGGAAGCAATCAATGAGGTCCCTGGGGCAGTTCTCATCAAGGGTCTCTTGGTGAATTTTGGCCATGTCCATCACAAAATGTTTCAGTTTCTCAGTATAGAAGAACATTTTTTGGTGTGGGCCAGGCAAATGTTTGAGGACATTTGGAAAGATGTTGAAAAGCTGTCTCAAAAAAAGGACAAACCGTTATGGGAGATTTAGCATATGGATGGATAGATAGATAGATGGATGAATTCTCACCTGACCACTGACTGTGTTGAAGAGTTTGAAAAGCTCCTTTATGTAGTGTAGTAGGGTCATAAACTTCTCATCTTCATAGTCGAACCTCTCACCAAAGACGATGGAGCAGATGATGTTGGAGACAGACAATCCCAATAGATATGTTGGGTCAAATGGGGCATCTGTAATTTACATTATAGATGTATTTCTTGTTATATGATCTTTGAAGTGATATGTTTAGATCTATTTGTGATTTAAATCTAGAAAAAGGTCTAGTTATGTTCTACAGTATTGGACATTTTAGAAGAATTTTGTTCTTAGCAATCAATAAGGAAACCTACAACCAGTCTACAATTATCTTATATTGGACCGGTCTCAGTACTTGTGCATTTATTTTTCCATCCCAAACCATGGACCCAATCAGTTCTGAGGACAGCTAGGATGCGGGAATATCATGTAGGTGGGACCTTGATGATTACGAGGAAGGTGGTGAGATTTGGGAAGTTAACAAGATGATCTATTAAACCGGTCTTATAAGACAACACAACCAAAATGGGTTCCACCAATATCTATGCACGCCCTCCCATCCCATCCTCATCTGTGTTCCTACTACCACTCTCCTCCATATCCAGTAGCTTAAGTTGGGCAAAGATAACCCACCATACGTTGATGGGGCAGAGCACCACATACAGTAAATTTTGACTCCATTTATTACATTGATTCTACGCTAGTTCCTAATGTTTGCACACTATTTTTGTGTTGTTAAGTTGTGTCTGACTCTCCGTGACCTCATGGACCATAACACATCAGGCACATCTTTATGTCCATGGTCATGCTGATCCACTTGAAATTGATGGCAGAGATACCGAGTGGATTGCTAGTTCTTTCTCCAGTGGACCAGAGCATACAGCTCCTGGTATTCCTAGGATATCTCCCACTGACCAGGCCACTAACCACTCATCTCACTGACCAGGCCCAACCCTGCTTGGCTTCAGGGGGGTGTGACCTCGTGGGAACCCGTTTGTGCACTAACCTGCTCTATTTTGCCAAAAGGGTTGTCCATGGTCATTTAATGAAGATTTGGATTGGGGAAAATAATTTGCTCTGAATTTGAGATCAAACGACATTCTTAAGATGTTTAGGAGCTCAAGTCTTCTGCACATAGTGTTAAACTCGTAATACTTAAATTCACTCTCTTCATTTATTCTCTATTGTTCATTAACCCCGTTAATTTCCTTCTGCACTTTCTTCACCAACCTTGGTGCCTCCTAAAACCATCTGCTAGGCACTTGGCCTCCTCCTGGATTCTCGACTCAACACTCTTCTTCCCCATCCCAAAATTCCTCAAGGTCATGATTGAAAATCGGCGCATGGTCTTCCATCTCTCTCCATGGCTTAAGATGATACCTATTGTGAATATTGGAGATATTGAATATATATATATATATATATGTTCACTTAACATCCTTTTGAGAATGTGATATGGAGATAGGTGATTGGCTACTAGCTCCGATCTACTCATGACTTTGGACTTCAAAGAAAGAAAATAGGAAACCAAATATAGGCAAGAAAAGAAAGTATTGGGTAAGTTGATGGAAAGTAAAAGAGTGTACCAGGTGGAGAAGTTGAAGGGTGGAAGGTAGTTGCCAGAAAAGTAGGGCTTTCAAAAATGATAATAGGCATAAACAGGTCTCTAATGGGTCAGGATGAGAAGGGGTAGAAGGAGATATAGGATGAGAGAAGAAGACATACTCATCTAAATACAGAGAAACTCCCTATAATGAAGACTAATCATGAGACGTAACCATAGTCATCGTCTTGGTAATCTTCTTACCATAATCTTTGAAGAGCAAGTAAGCAACTTCTAAATGGCCTCGATCACTAAATGCATCACCGTTGTCCAGAAGGGCTTCCTTAACTGCATCATAACCGACCACCATCACTGCTGGGGTGTTGGCCATATAGAAAGTATAGACGGGTCCATAGGTCTCACTCAGCTGTGAGGAGGAACATGGGGATCATCTCAAGTGTCAACCAATTTAGATATTGGGAGATTAGTCCATCAGTTTACTTACAACATGAATCACCAATATTTTACGAAATTGAAAAATACTCAGATT
This sequence comes from Discoglossus pictus, assembly GCA_027410445.1. Classification (NCBI taxonomy): domain Eukaryota; kingdom Metazoa; phylum Chordata; class Amphibia; order Anura; family Alytidae; genus Discoglossus; species Discoglossus pictus. The sequence continues at coordinate 4,686,387 of CM050170.1, forward strand.
TAAGGTTGATTGGAAAAAAACTATCGATAGTTCTGCTTATCCACCTCCCAAAGCTCTGTATCCCACACCCCAATATCTCACTCACCTTCATCAATGACTTTGGAAACTCCTTGGTGCTAATCTGGAAGATGTTCCCCAAGAGGGGTAGAGGGGTAGGTCCTGGGGGCATATTTCCCCCTCTAATCTTACGCCACCATGAGATCAGATAGAGCAAGAAGGTGACAGAGACGGCCAGAAGAAGGGTCCCAGTGACACCCAGAGCCATTGTGACTGGGCGAGATCTCTTCACACAGATCTCTGAGTCTCTTCTACTCTCAAACCTCTCTCCTCTCCTTCTCTTGGTCTGTTTCGTTCCCTTTGTACTCTGCCCCTTGTTCTTATCTACCTTATCCAGGCCCAACCCCATGGGAGGTGCGTTTTGGATGCCCACCAAGTTACATAAAACCTGTGAGTACCATAGTACAAATGAGGATATTATACAACAGGGAGCGTTGGGGGTCACAAGGAATGATTTTCTACTCAGCCCTCAAGTGTGGTCCAAAGCTTCAGATACCTCTTTTATATTCCACTAAAATTCAGATGATGCTTCATAACATTGTCTTGATATGTCATGTACAGTAATATATACATATAGGGAGAGGGGGAGAGGGAGGGAGACAGATTATGTTTCATAACATTGTCCTGATATGTTATGTACAGTAATATATACATATAGGGAGAGGGGGAGAGGGAGGGAGAGGAGAGAGGGAGGGAAGTTCCTGCAGCATACAATGTAGGTTTGCAGTGTTGTTGAGCTGAGGTGTAAGTGTCAGCAATGTGCGCAGTGTGTAGTGTAAATAGGCTGCGAGGGGAAGCCGTTAGGGTAGCTGTGTACTTCCGCATAGTGTTGTAAAATGGTGGCGAATGTCTATGTGGTACGCGGGTGTGGATGATTTAGCGTCCTTGCTAATGGTGTATTATGTACCTCATACGGGTTTTTTGAAAAGCCGTATGTGCTTGGTGCTGTTTTGCATGTTTAGGGTCCTGTAGCCTCGTTTTAGTTTTTTTCGCCGGCCATTTTTTCTCTCGCTAAGGGGATTTTCGTGTGTCGAACCTCTGGAATTTGGACTTAAATTGAGGTGTAACTTCACTTGCAGAGGTCCTGGGTGCCACCCTTGCTGTGGGTAAGGTTTTTATGTCATTTTTCTGTGTATTTATTGTGTTTTTAATGTTTTCCGTGTTGCGTGGTTCGGCCGTTAAGGTCGTATTTTTGCGAGTTCGTAATGTTTTTTTTTTCTAAGTCCTGCGGCTCGTATTTTTTTGTGCAAGTTCGTATTTAGTCATTGCTTGTTAGATGTTTTTTTTCAAAGTCCCGCTTCTATGGTAGTTTGTAACCGCTTGTGAGGCGCCGTAGAGCCTCCACCTCCGCAAATGCGGCCCCTCGCTTTGGCTCATTGCAGCCGACGTTGGAGCCTCCACCTCCGCAAATGCGGCCCCTCGCTTTGGCTCATTGCAGCCGATGTTGGAGCCTCCACCTCCGCAAATGCGGCCCCTCGCTTTGGCTCATTGCAGCCGATGTTGGAGCCTCCACCTCTGCAAATGCGGCCCCTCGCTTTGGCTCATTGCAGCCGATGTTGGAGCCTCCACCTCCGCAAATGCGGCCCCTCGCTTTGGCTCATTGCAGCCGATGTTGGAGCCTCCACCTTCTGCAAATGCGGCCCCTCGCTTTGGCTCATTGCAGCCGACGTTGGAGCCTCCACCTTCTGCAAATGCGGCCCCTCGCTTTGGCTCATTGCAGCCGATGTTGGAGCCTCCACTTTCCGCAAATGCGGCCCCTCGCTTTGGCTCATTGCAGCCGACGTTGGAGCCTCCACCTTCTGCAAATGCGGCCCCTCGCTTTGGCTCATTGCAGCCGACGTTGGAGCCTCCACCTTCCGCAAATGCGGCCCCTCGCTTTGGCTCATTGCAGCCGACGTTGGAGCCTCCACCTTCTGCAAATGCGGCCCCTCGCTTTGGCTCATTGCAGCCGACGTTGGAGACTCCACCTTCTGCAAATGCTGCCCCTCGCTTTGGCTCATTGCAGCCGACGTTGGAGCCTCCACCTTCCGCAAATGCGGCCCCTCGCTTTGGCTCATTGCAGCCGACGTTGGAGCCTCCACCTTCTGCAAATGCAGCCCCTCGCTTTGGCTCATTGCAGCCGACGTTGGAGACTCCACCTTCTGCAAATGCGGCCCCTCGCTTTGGCTCATTGCAGCCGACGTTGGAGACTCCACCTTCTGCAAATGCTGCCCCTCGCTTTGGCTCATTGCAGCCGACGTTGGAGCCTCCACCTTCCGCAAATGCGGCCCCTCGCTTTGGCTCATTGCAGCCGACGTTGGAGCCTCCACCTTCTGCAAATGCGGCCCCTCGCTTTGGCTCATTGCAGCCGATGTTGGAGCCTCCACCTCTGCAAATGCGGCCCCTCGCTTTGGCTCATTGCAGCCGACGTTGGAGCCTACACCTTCTGCAAATGGGGCCCCTCGCTTTGCTTGATGACGTTTCGTAGTTTGACAACTATTATATGTGATATATAGGGAGGGAGAGAGAGAGGGAGGGGGAGAGACAGATGATGCTTCATAACATTGTCCTGATATGTCATGCACAGTAATATATATATATATATATAGGAAGGGAGAGAGGGAGGGAGGGAGAGAGAGAGGGAGGGGGAGAGACAGATGATGCTTCATAACATTGTCTTGATATGTCATGCACAGTAATATATATATATAGGGAGGGAGAGAGAGGGAGAGGGAGGGAGAGAGAGAGGGAGGGAGGGAGAGGAGAGAGGGAGGGAGAGAAAGGGAGGGAGGGGGAGAGACAGATGATGCTTCATAACATTGTCTTGATATGTCATGCACAGTAATATATATATATATATATATATATATATATAGGGAGGGAGAGAGAGGGAGGGAGAGAGAGAGAGAGGAGAGAGGGAGGGAAAGGGAGGGAGGGGGAGAGAGGCAGATGATGCTTCATAACATTGTCCTGATATGTCATGCACAGTAATATATATATAGGGGGAGGGAGAGAGAGAGGGAGGGAGGGAGAGAGAGAGGGAGGGGGAGAGACAGATGATGCTTCATAACATTGTCTTGATATGTCATGCACAGTAATATATATATATAGGGAGGGAGAGAGAGGGAGAGGGAGGGAGAGAGAGAGGGAGGGAGGGAGAGGAGAGAGGGAGGGAGAGAAAGGGAGGGAGGGGGAGAGACAGATGATGCTTCATAACATTGTCTTGATATGTCATGCACAGTAATATATATATATATATATATATATATATAGGGAGGGAGAGAGAGGGAGGGAGAGAGAGAGAGAGGAGAGAGGGAGGGAAAGGGAGGGAGGGGGAGAGAGGCAGATGATGCTTCATAACATTGTCCTGATATGTCATGCACAGTAATATATATATAGGGGGAGGGAGAGAGAGAGGGAGGGAGGGAGAGAGAGGAGAGAGGGAGGGAGACAGATTATGTTTCATAACATTGTCCTGATATGTTATGTACAGTAATATATACATATAGGGAGAGGGGGAGGGAGAGGAGAGAGGGAGGGAAGTTCCTGCAGCATACAATGTGTGTTTGGAGTGTTGTTGAGCTGAGGTGTAAGTGTCAGCAATGTGCGCAGTGTGTAGTGTAAATAGGCTGCGTGCGCGAGGGGAAGCCGTTAGGGTAGCTGTGTACTTCCGCATAGTGTTGTAAAATGGCGGCGAATGTGTATGTGGTACGCGGGTGTGGATGATTTAGCGTCCTTGCTAATGGTGTATTTTGTACCTCATACGGGTTTTTTTAAAAGCCGTATGTGCTTGGTGCTGTTTTGCATGTTTAGGGTCCTGTAGCCTCGTTTTAGTTTTTTTCGGCAGCCATTTTTTCTCTCGCTAAGGGGATTTTCGTGTGTCTAACCTCTGGAATTTGGACTTAAATTGAGGTGTAACTTCACTTGCAGAGGTCCTGGGTGCCACCCTTGCTGTGGGTAAGGTTTTTATGTCATTTTTCTGTGTATTTATTGTGTTTTTAATGTTTTCCGTGTTGCGTGGTTCGGCCGTTAAGGTCGTATTTTTGCGAGTTCGTAATGTTTTTTTTTTTCTAAGTCCTGCGGCTCGTATTTTTTTGTGCAAGTTCGTATTTAGTCATTGCTTGTTAGATGTTTTTTTTCAAAGTCCCGCTTCTATGGTAGTTTGTAACCGCTTGTGAGGCGCCGTAGAGCCTCCACCTCCGCAAATGCGGCCCCTCGCTTTGGCTCATTGCAGCTGACGTTGGAGCCTCCACCTTCTGCAAATGGGGCCCCTCGCTTTGGCTCATTGCAGCCGACGTTGGAGCCTCCACCTTCCGCAAATGCGGCCCCTCGCTTTGGCTCATTGCAGCCGACGTTGGAGCCTCCACCTTCTGCAAATGCTGCCCCTAGCTTTGGCTCATTGCAGCCGACGTTGGAGCCTCCACCTTCCGCAAATGCGGCCCCTCGCTTTGGCTCATTGCAGCCGACGTTGGAGCCTCCACCTTCCGCAAATGCGGCCCCTCGCTTTGGCTCATTGCAGCCGACGTTGGAGCCTCCACCTCCGCAAATGCGGCCCCTCGCTTTGGCTCATTGCAGCCGATGTTGGAGCCTCCACTATCCGCAAATGCAGCCCCTCGCTTTGGCTCATTGCAGCCGACGTTGGAGCCTCCACCTCCGCAAATGCGGCCCCTCGCTTTGGCTCATTGCAGCCGACGTTGGAGCCTCCACCTCCGCAAATGCGGCCCCTCGCTTTGGCTCATTGCAGCCGACGTTGGAGCCTCCACCTCCGCAAATGCGGCCCCTCGCTTTGGCTCATTGCAGCCGATGTTGGAGCCTCCACCTCCGCAAATGCGGCCCCTCGCTTTGGCTCATTGCAGCCGATGTTGGAGCCTCCACCTCCGCAAATGCGGCCCCTCGCTTTGGCTCATTGCAGCCGACGTTGGAGCCTCCACCTTCTGCAAATGGGGCCCCTCGCTTTGGCTCATTGCAGCAGACGTTGGAGCCTCCACTTTCCGCAAATGCGGCCCCTCGCTTTGGCTCATTGCAGCCGACGTTGGAGCCTCCACCTTCTGCAAATGCTGCCCCTCGCTTTGGCTCATTGCAGCCGACGTTGGAGCCTCCACCTTCCGCAAATGCGGCCCCTCGCTTTGGCTCATTGCAGCCGACGTTGGAGCCTCCACCTTCTGCAAATGGGGCCCCTCGCTTTGCTTGATGACGTTTCGTAGTTTGACAACTATTATATGTGATATATAGGGAGGGAGAGAGAGAGGGAGGGGGAGATACAGATGATGCTTCATAACATTGTCCTGATATGTCAGACACAGTAATATATATATATATATATATATATATATATATATATATATAGGGAGGGAGAGAGAGGGAGGGAGGGAGGGAGAGGAGAGAGGGAGGGAGAGAAAGGGAGGGAGTGGGAGAGACAGATGATGCTTCATAACATTGTCTTGATATGTCATGCACAGTAATATATATATATATAGGAAGGGAGAGAGAGAGGGAGGGAGGGAGAGAGAGAGGGAGGGGGAGAGATAGATGATGCTTCATAACATTGTCTTGATATGTCATGCACAGTAATATATATATATATATATAGGGAGGGAGAGAGAGAGGGAGGGAGAGAGAGAGAGGGAGGGAGGGAGAGGAGAGAGGGAGGGAGAGAAAGGGAGGGAGGGGGAGAGACAGAGGCTGCTTCATAACATTGTCCTGATATGTCATGCACAGTAATATATATATATAGGGGAGGGAGAGAGAGAGGGAGGGAGAGAGAGAAAGGGAGGGAGGGGGAGAGACAGAGGCTGCTTCATAACATTGTCCTGATATGTCATGCACACAATGGATTTTGTCAAGCCCGTGCTGCTGATAACTATATATGTGATATATAGGGGGAGGAAGGGAGAGAAAAGGAGAGAGAGAACGAGTGGGGGAGGGAGGGAGGGGGAGAGATGATGCTTCATAACATTGTCCTGATATGTCATGCACAGTAATATATATATATATATAGGGGAGGGAGAGAGAGGGAGGGAGGGAGAGACAGATGATTCTTCATAACATTGTCCTGATATGTCACGCACAGTAATATATATATATAGGGAGGGAGAGAGAGAGGGAGGGAGGGAGAGAGAGGGAGGGAGGGAGACAGATGATGCTTCATAACATTGTCCTGATATGTCACGCACAGTAATATATATATATAGGGAGGGAGAGAGAGAGGGAGGGAGGGAGAGAGAGGGAGGGAGGGAGACAGATGATGCTTCATAACATTGTCCTGATATGTCACGCACAGTAATATATATATATATATATATATATGGAGAGAGAGGGAGGGAGGGGGAGAGAGAGAGGGAGGGGGAGAGAGAGGGAGGGAGGGAGGGGGAGAGATGATGCTTCATAACATTGTCCTGATATGTCACGCACAGTAATATATATATATATATAGGGAGGGAGAGGGAGGGAGAGAGGGAGGGAGAGACAGATGATGCTTCATAACATTGTCCTGATATGTCATGCACAGTAATATATATATATATATATATATATGGAGAGAGAGGGAGGGAGGGGGAGAGAGAGAGGGAGGGGGAGAGAGAGAGGGAGGGGGAGAGAGAGAGGGAGGGGGAGAGAGAGAGGGAGGGAGAGATGATGCTTCATAACATTGTCTTGATACTGTGATGTGAGGGGACATCGTGATGTGAGAGGGACACTGTGATGGGAGGTGGTGCCGTTGGTGTACACACTGCTCAGCGTGTTAAACCGTAGCCCGTAACATAGCCCACCAGACTTGCGGCCATTAAATTAGCCTCGTAATACAACCCGCCAACGATCTGCGTGGTTAGGGCCGAGAAAAGGCTACGGGACGTGGAACTGCGCGGCCGCAAATCATTTCATCTGTCAAGCCCGTAACTGTTTCTTTCCAATCGCGCAATTAAATTGCAGCGTAGCCACTGGCGTTCAAGCCCGTAAACCTGCAAATGGAGCCAAGAAGCCAACGGGGTGCCAGAGAGGACCTGCTAGGGGGGCACAGGCCTATCCGTAGCCCTGTGAGAATACACAAACTACTGTGGGCTTAGAATCTACACTGACAGGATCCTATCCCAAGATGCACCACGCCCCCTATGTGCTGCATTCTATACTACAACGCCCTCTCTCGAATTGTCCAATCAGAGCTACTGACAATATTATATAAGCCCGCCTCCTACTATACGCTGTCCAATCGGAGCGGTGCTGGGATAATGAGTTACGGACAATAATATTGAATAAGCCCGCCTCCTACTCGACGCTGTCCAATCAGAGTGACGCTGAGATAATGAACTACATACAGTAATATGATATAAGCCCGCCTCCTACTCGACGCTGTCCAATCAGAGAGACGCTGAGATAATGAGCTAAATACAGTAATATTATATTAGCCCGCCTCCTACGCAACGCTGTCCAATCAGTGAAGTAGTAAATGACAGACAATAACTGATAGACCCAAACAAAATAGAGCGAACAGACGCCATACGTCATAGGCCCGCCTCTTTATGGGAGTTGTCCAATAAGAGCGGCGGTAACAAAAGCTGCGCCTTGAATGAGAGCCTTTTTCCTGAGTTGTCCCGCCCCAATTATCCGTTTATCCAATCAGGTTGAACATGCCTATTGACGTTTGCCCGACGATTAGATTATCCAATCAAAGCAGCATCGCCGAAAGTTGCCTGTGACGTTTAACTTATAAATCCCACCCATCTGGTAAATTATCTAATCAGAGCGGTTGTTGTCCTTTGACGTCAGGTACGTCCCACCTCTTCGTTGTCGTTGTCCAATCAGTGAGCCGGATTGCGGTGATGCGTGTTTACAGGCTCTTTTTCCGTCCAATCAGCGGGCTGGCAGTTATAGCCGGTCTTGGCGCGGTGTTTGAATGTGAATGTGGGAGATATGTTGGACGGGACCTGTCAGAGCCGAGCCCGGGGACAGCAGGGGGGAGCGGGGAGAGGCGGCAAGGTGAGAGGGGACCGGTCATTCATGGGAGGGAGCTAGGGGGGAGCATAGGGGCTGGAGAAGCGGGAGGGGTCAATAAAGAACTCTGTGTGGGTGCAGTCTGACGGAAGGAGGAGCTACACAGGAAGGGGAGGGGATACAAGATATTCCGCGGGGGAGGGGCTACGGAGGAGGACCCTGGAGGGAGGGGCAGAAGGGAAGGGAGCCAGAGGATTGGTCTTAAAGGTGTTAGAGGAAGGCGGGAGGCGTTACAGAGGAGGAGGGGTCTGTAAGGAGAGAGGGGCCAGAATATGGGACAATGTAAGGGGATTGGAGTCACAGAGGAGGGATCAGCATGGTGGGAGGAGTATGGGGATGGGTCTATAAGGGGAGGAGTCAGATGTGGATGGATGTGTGAGGAGGTTTGAAGAGGGAACAGTCACATGAGGAGAAGGGGTCTGTAAGAGGGTGGAGTTAGAGGAGGGGTCTATATGAGGGTGGAGTTAGAGGAGGGGTGTATAAGTGGGGGAAGTGACAGATATGGCTGGATGTGTAAGGAGGTTTGAAGACTTTAATGAAGGAAGAGTCACATGAGGAGGAGGGGTCTGGAAGAGGGTGGAGTTAGAGCAGGGGTCTATATGAGGGTGGAGTTAGAGGGGTGTATAAGGGGAGGAGTCACAGATATGGCTGGATGTGTAAGGAGGTTTGAAGACTTTAATGAAGGAAGAGTCACATGAGGAGGAGGGGTCTGGAAGAGGGTGGAGTTAGAGGAGGGGTTTGGAAGAGGGTGGAGTTAGAGGAGCGGTCTGGAAGGAGGTAGGAGCCTGGTGGAATGAAAGGGCTAAAGATAAGGGGTCTGGAGGGAGGAGTCTAAGAATGGGAGGAGGAGCATGGCATAAAGGAGGGCTACAAAGGTTGAGGAAAATTGAGAAGAGAGGAACTATAGTTGTGGAGGCCTCTTGAGGAAGGGCCCACATTAGAGGAGGAGCATGGCATAAGGGAGGGCTACAAAGGAGGAGGAAGATGAAGAGCGGGGCTATAGGGATGGAGGTCTCTTGAGGAAGGGCCTACATAAGAGGAGGAGCATGGCATAAGGGAGGGCTACAAAGGTTGAGGAAAATTGAGAAGAGAGGAACTATAGGGGTGGAGTCCTCTTGAGGAAGGGCCTACATAAGAGGAGGAGCATGGTATAAGGGAGGGCTGCAAAAGAGGAGGAACATGAAGAGCGCGACTATAGTCATGGAGGTCTCTTGAGGAAGGGCCTACATAAGAGGAGGAGCATGGTATAAGGGAGGGCTACAAAGGAGGAGGAACATGAAGAGCGGGACTATAGGGATGGAGGCCTCTTGAGGAAGGGCCTACATAAGAGGAGGAGCATGGTATAAGGGAGGGCTACAAAGGAGGAGGAACATGAAGAGCGGGACTATAGGGATGGAGGCCTCTTGAGGAAGGGCCTACATTAGAGGAGGAGCATGGTATAAGGGAGGGCTACAAAGGAGGAGGAACATGAAGAGCGGGACTATAGGGATGGAGGTCTCTTGAGGAAGGGCCTACATAAGAGGAGGAGCATGGCATAAGGGAGGGCTACAAAAGAGGAGGAACATGAAGAGCGGGACTATAGGGATGGAGGTCTCTTGAGGAAGGGCCTACATAAGAGAAGGAGCATGGCAAAAGGAGGGCAACAAAAGAGGAGGAACATGGAGGAGAGAGGGACTATAGGGGTGGAGGCATCTTGAGGAGCGGCATACGGAAGAGGAGGAGGAGCATAGTATAAGGGAGGGCTACAAAAAGGAGGCCCATGGTATTTAGGGAGGTCTACAAAGGGGAGGAACAAGGTGGAAGAAAGGGATTATGGGGATGGGAGGCAAACAGGAGGAAGGGCTATAGAGAAGTTGTTTGCGGGAGGGGTTACAGAGGAGGGCTCTGATATAGGAAGTGGTCACTGCGTAGCAAGATCCAGATCGGAGTTGCTATGGAGGGGGAGCCAGGAAGGGGGGCGTAGACAAAGAGTCAAAATCGGCATGAGAGAAGAAAGATGGAAGGGGTGAGAGGCCCCTGTCGTCCTATGCTATATACAGTTTGTCTAATACTTCCTATATCCTGTAGGTGGAGCTAGAGCTAGTGCTGGGGCTTACGGTGCCCAGTAACAGTAGCGTGACCTGTGACCCCAAGTCTGGCCTGATCGCCTATACAGCCGGGTGAGATATTGGCAGCCATCATGGATTTATTTGTACCTCAATAGTAATAAGTGCCTGACTCCGCCCCCGCGGAACTCACTATAAAAGAGAAAGAGCTTACAATATATATATTTTTTCCCCTCAGATGCGTAATTGTGATTTTATGTCCAAAAAAGAACGAACAAAACCACATCTTCAATACATCCAGGTGAGATAAAGATATCATTTATTTTTTCTTTTTATAACATAATCATCAGTATTATTCGAAACAATTAATGATATTTTTACCCCTTCCTTCCCAGCAAACAGCTGAGCTCTTTATCATTTTCTCGAGATGGGAAATACCTCGTTACTGGAGAGGTGAGAGAGATCATTTTTGGCTAATTATTGAATTTATTTATTTTATTTTTATAAATACAGTCCTCCAAATGGGTTACAATATACTCACTTACAATATATCCTCAAAACAGGGGTGGAGAAAACCTGGGAGGGCTCTTAAAACTTATATTTTGGCTCCTAGAATTTCCCATAATTCCTAGGAATGTAAATTCAGAAGATTAACGAGGGTAATAATTGGTAAATGAGCTGACGTGTTAGACCGTACCACAACGGTTGTCGTAGGACATATCCCAACCTGCGCCAAATGACGTTCCGTTTCGTATCTTACAGAGCGGGCACAAGCCGGCGGTACGGATTTGGGAAGTTGGCGAGAAAGTCATGGTTTCGGAAATGTTGGGCCACAAATATGGCGTATCATGCGTCCGGTTCAGTCCAAACATGAAATATGTTGTGTCCGTGGGCTATCAACATGATATGGTCGTCAACGTGTGGGACTGGAAGGTAAGAATTATGGGTTGGTGAATCTCTGGCCGCCATTTTGTAATCTTTCGTTTTTTAAATATTTTATATTTTATCCTTTCCTTTTTTTTTTTCCTTGAGGCCAACAACATAGTTGCCAAAAACAAGGTTTCCAGTAAAGTAGTCGCCATATCTTTTTCGGAAGACAGCAGCTATTTTGTGACTGTTGGTAATCGCCATGTTAGGTTTTGGTACCTAGAAACATCGAAAAATCTTCAGGTAGGTACCATTCTGTCACAATTGAATATGTATATCCTTCAGATAAGCTTGAATTCTAGTGGTGTAACGTGACTGTATCTCAAGAACTTACAATCTAGAGGTATAGTAGGAAACCAAGGATCTTCCAGTGTAGTAGTATAATGGGATTCTGCTCCAAGGAGCCTATAATATGGTGATGTAATTAGAAGATAATAGAAGAAGATTGAAATTGACACCACATTCCATCCTCCTCATTGGCCCATAAGGAGGAAGTTGCATAAAGGATGATCATAACCCAATGAGCCTTCCATCTAGGGGTCTAGTGACTCAAGGTGCCTTCCATTTAAGAGGTTTAAAGGGAAATTATGCCACAAGGAGCCTCAATCTATGGTTATAATGGAAGACTATGTCTCAAGAAGCCTTCCATCTAGGGATTTAATGGGAGGCTATCTCCCAAGAAGTATTGTACCTGGGAGTAAAGCGATACAAGCTAAGGATCCTTCTATCTAGGGTTTGCAGCGGGAGACCATAACACAAGAAGCCTTCCATCTAGGGGTGTAGTGGGAGACCATAACCTAATGAACCTTCCATCTAGGATTTGTAGTGCGAGACTATGCCTCAAGGAGACTTTGTTCTACAGGTATAATGGGAGACCCTCAAGAGCCTACAATCTAATGGGAGAATGAGCAGATTAGATAGACCTTTCCTTCCAAACCTACGACTCTATACTGTATGTCTTGCTCTTTCACAGGTTAATGGGACGGTGCCTCTCGTGGGTCGGTCAGGACTCCTCGGGGACCTCCATGATAATGTATTTTGCGGTGTGGCCTGCGGCAGAGGCCAAAACATGGGCAGTACCTTCTGTATCGCTAACTCAGGAATCCTCTGCCAGTTCAGCGAGAAGAGAGTCCTGGAGAAATGGATCAAATTAAAGGTGATGTGGATATAAGATCCAGAGAACCTGAAATTACAGTCGCTGTTCAGGCTCCTCCCATTTTCTTCCTGTTCATTCTAATGGAAGCTGCCATCTCTTTTAGGTTTCTGCATCGACCTGCCTGACTGTAACGGAGCACTACGTGTTCTGTGGCTGCGTGGAGGGCACTGTTAGGGTATTTAGTGCTCAGACCCTACAGTATATTGCGGACTTGCCCAGACCTCATTACCTTGGGGTAGACGTCTCACTTGGTTTGGATCCAAGGTAAAAACAAATATTTTATTAGAAAATTTGCAAAATGTAAGCTGGTTTGCATGGGGAAAAGCAGAGGAACGGGCACCAGGAAAGGTCAACAGGTGGGTACCGAGAAGGGAACACAAGCGCGGCACGGAAGGCACAACCTGTGGGCACTAGGAAAGAGGAACACAAGAATGAAAGGGGCAACTGGTAGGCACCAGGAAAGGGAACATAGGGTCTGTAGGCAGGGGACAACTCCAGATAATGGAACACAAGTGCGCCATGGAAGGGTCAAGTGATGGGCGCCAGGAAAGGAAAATCAAGGTCGGCAGAATAGGGTCAACAGGTGGGTGCCATGAAAGGGAACCCAAGGTCAGCAGAATAGGGGCAACAGGTGGGCGCCATGAAAGGGAACCCAAGGTCAGCAGAATAGGGGCAACAGGTGGGCGCCATGAAAGGGAACCCAAGGTCAGCAGGATAGGGGCAACAGGTGGGCGCCATGAAAGGGAACCCAAGGTCAGCAGGATAGGGACAACAGGTGGGCGCCATGAAAGGGAACCCAAGGTCAGCAGAATAGGGGCAACGGGTGGGCGCCATGAAAGGGAACCCAAGGTCAGCAGGATAGGGGCAACGGGTGGGCGCCATGAAAGGGAACCCAAGGTCAGCAGGATAGGGGCAACAGGTGGGCGCCATGAAAGGGAACCCAAGGTCAGCAGGATAGGGACAACAGGTGGGCGCCATGAAAGGGAACCCAAGGTCAGCAGGATAGGGACAACAGGTGGGCGCCATGAAAGGGAACCCAAGGTCAGCAGGATAGGGACAACAGGTGGGCGCCATGAAAGGGAACCCAAGGTCAGCAGGTTGGGGACAACAGGTGGGCGCCATGAAAGGGAACCCAAGGTCAGCAGGATAGGGACAACAGGTGGGCGCCATGAAAGGGAACCCAAGGTCAGCAGGATAGGGACAACAGGTGGGCGCCATGAAAGGGAACCCAAGGTCAGCAGGATAGGGACAACAGGTGGGCGCCATGAAAGGGAACCCAAGGTCAGCAGGATAGGGACAACAGGTGGGCGCCATGAAAGGGAACCCAAGGTCAGCAGGATAGGGACAACAGGTGGGCGCCATGAAAGGGAACCCAAGGTCAGCAGGATAGGGACAACAGGTGGGCGCCATGAAAGGGAACCCAAGGTCAGCAGGATAGGGACAACAGGTGGGCGCCATGAAAGGGAACCCAAGGTCAGCAGGATAGGGACAACAGGTGGGCGCCATGAAAGGGAACCCAAGGTCAGCAGGATAGGGACAACAGGTGGGCGCCATGAAAGGGAACCCAAGGTCAGCAGGATAGGGACAACAGGTGGGCGCCATGAAAGGGAACCCAAGGTCAGCAGGATAGGGACAACAGGTGGGCGCCATGAAAGGGAACCCAAGGTCAGCAGGATAGGGACAACAGGTGGGCGCCATGAAAGGGAACCCAAGGTCAGCAGGATAGGGACAACAGGTGGGCGCCATGAAAGGGAACCCAAGGTCAGCAGGATAGGGACAACAGGTGGGCGCCATGAAAGGGAACCCAAGGTCAGCAGGATAGGGACAACAGGTGGGCGCCATGAAAGGGAACCCAAGGTCAGCAGGATAGGGACAACAGGTGGGCGCCATGAAAGGGAACCCAAGGTCAGCAGGATAGGGACAACAGGTGGGCGCCATGAAAGGGAACCCAAGGTCAGCAGGATAGGGACAACAGGTGGGCGCCATGAAAGGGAACCCAAGGTCAGCAGGATAGGGACAACAGGTGGGCGCCATGAAAGGGAACCCAAGGTCAGCAGGATAGGGACAACAGGTGGGCGCCATGAAAGGGAACCCAAGGTCAGCAGGATAGGGACAACAGGTGGGCGCCATGAAAGGGAACCCAAGGTCAGCAGGATAGGGACAACAGGTGGGCGCCATGAAAGGGAACCCAAGGTCAGCAGGATAGGGACAACAGGTGGGCGCCATGAAAGGGATCAGCAGGGAAGGAAAAAATTGTGGGAAAACAAGGTCGACGGTCAAGGGGCAAATGGTGGTCACCAGTTAAGGAAACCGGAGATTGGCAGGGAAGGGACCACAAGTGGGGGGCTAAAAGGGAACACGAAGTAATCGGGGAAAGGACAAGGTGGGTGCTCAAGTAATATAATTCCCATAACTACCATCTTTGCCATGAAACCATTTACTTCTCTCTTCCAGTACCCTTTTTGCCAAACAGACAGACTCCAGCTACCCTGACACCTCTGCCCTGGTGTATGACGAGTATAATCAGTGGATATGCTGCGTCTACAACGATCACAGTCTCTACGTTTGGGACGTAAAAGACACCAAGAAGGTCGGGAAGGTGTACTCGGCTCTTTACCACAGCGCCTACGTCTGGAACGTTGAGGTATCTCTTCCGTTTTCCATGGCAGATCTTGACCGTGGCCCTCTAAAGAGTCTTACGCTATTTTTAGAGCCAGTTGATCCATAACCTATTCTCTTTAGATCTACCCGGAGGTTGAAGACAAGACCTTCCCACCAGCTGGGTCATTTTTAACCTGTTCATCAGACAACACCATCCGTCTGTGGAATACAAGTTCCAACCCTCGATTAAGGAGGAACATCTACAGCAACGTAAGTGGGGTCTTGGAGCACTAAAAGGCATAATAGAAAGCTCATGCATCCATTTGACCTTCAAGTGGACATGGACATCACCGAAACTGCAGGTCACAAGCAGATAGTCTTGTATATCATGTGTAAAAGTTATTTAATGCTCATAAACTAACTTTTATATATTGTTGTAGTTTTCTTTTATTTCTTGCCCGTGAAGCCCCTCCCACAATAAACCGGTAAAGAAGAACAATATAACTAAAATGGAGCTAATATGGGAAGTAGAACGGTTCCTTACTCATCATGAACAGCTGCCACCAGCCATTTTATATTCCGATAATGAAGGAAAAAAGTTTAAAAGCAACCAAAACAGAACAACTTGAAATCATCATAATTGAATTAGCTTTGCAGCAATTTAAAAAAGTAAAATACCTTTCCCTTCTTTTTTTTTTTTTTTTTATTCCGTTATTTTCTTCCTTATAGGACTTGCATAAAGTTATTTATGTGGATAGCAACACTCAGTATTTAAAGGATAATTCCGTAACGTCAGAAAAATCTGACTCTAAGGATACGAAGAGCGGGGTGCGTGTGATAAAAGTCCGTCCTGACGGCCAACACTTGGCTTCAGGCGACCGAGTGGGAAATATCAGGTGGGTTTGTCTTAAAACGGGTAGATAATAAGTAAAAATACACAGCAAAAGTCCCAGGTAACGAAAGGTGTATGTATAAAATAATGTATTCCTTTTTTTACATCAGGGTATATGACTTGGGTATTTTCGATGAGTTGCTGGCGATCGAGGCTCATGATGGGGAAGTTTTGTGTCTTGAATACTCCAAGCCCCTAACAGGTAAGGGTAACTAGAGACCCCTCAACTTCATGACGCAGAGTTAGGGGACTCCCATCACCCCAAGCACAAGTTGTTTTTGTCTTAAATAGCATTAAACATAGATGTCCCTGGTGTGATAAGGTCATGGGTAGTCTGACACGACTAAACAACCACCCTTAAATTGTCCAAACGAGGTGAGCTCATCCTTACTACAGATTGGTGGCTTTTCCCTGGGCAAGCTCACCTCGTATTACCCACTTGGATGGTTAAACAGTCAGATAATCTCTGTATAATGATATTAAACCTCGACCCTTTCTTTCCTGAAGGAGTAACCATGCTGGCATCTGCCAGTAGAGACCGCCTGATCCACATTTTAGATGTGGACAATGGTTACAGTCTTCAGCAGACGCTGGATGACCACTCGTCTTCGATAACAGCAGTGAAGTTTGCAGGTAGGACTTCACTCAATGATTGGTGTCCATAGTGTCTCCTTTGGATTTCCATAGCCTCCAGAATAAAACCTTGACCCTAACATCCTTAATAACAGAGCACTCCTTATATCTGTTGACCTTGTCTCCAAATACTCCCCCAACCACCCTCTTGGCTCTGCTAATTACCTTCTTCTTTCCTCCTCTCATCACATCTTCTCACTCCCACCTTGAGGACTTTTCTCGAGCTGCCCTTACTTTATGGAACTTCTTTCCTCTCTCTACCAGACCATCTTCTTACCCCAACACCTTCAAAAGCTCCCTAAATCTCATTTATTTAAAGAAGCCCATCACCTTCAGCCTTAATATGCACAATCTACTTGTCCTACCACCTGTATGATGCACCCAGCCACCTCCTCAGGTTGCAACCTATTGCCTTTTTCATGATGCCCAATCATACCCTGATCCAAACCAGATCAGGACGCTCAAATCAATTTGATTAATGTATCTTTTGGAAAGTGTTGCCAATGAATTCAAATATTAATCTCTCTTGTCGTTTAGGTGACCACGAACAGATGCACATGATTAGCTGTGGGGCGGACAAGAGCATCTATTTCCGTACAGCCCAAATGGTGGGATTTTTTTTATATTCACGGTTCTTCTAGTTTTATAAAGCCGACTGAAGAAATGTGTCTGTAGCGGAGCCACCCTGAGGAAGGTCTATCAATGATAATGGGTGGTGACTACCAAGTGGCTCGAAGCTCAGTGACACTATTCACTGTTACTAATGTGTTTCGGAGGGTAGTTTTAAGTTTGGCAGATATGGCGCCTCCACTCCAGCCCCAATATTTAATTTGGGGTGGAGAAATGCATGGGATCGATAGCAAAATATTATGTATTTTTCTTATGAAGACTTAAATAACTATTCTTTAGAGACCCCGTTTATAAGGCTGCTAATGAGTGGACCTTTGTCGAGTCACGTTAAGAATCCTATTATCTGTCTGTCTGTCTATCATCGTAACATCTCCCAGTGGCTTCCATTTTGAAAAATAAGCACCATGTTATTCTGTTTTAGCTCACAGAGGGGATCTATTTTCCCAGAATGCACCATGTTGTGGAGAAGACCACCTTGTATGATATGGATGTTGACTTGACCCAGAAATCCGTGGCTGTGGCGTGTCAGGATAAAAATATCAGGTCAGTTTGGTGGCCATATACTAAGCCACGGGGTAGTCTGTTCATTAAAAAAATATCCACGAGGTCCAAATGTATTTGTGGAAATAAAGTCCAGGTCCAGAGTCCATATAGGGAGTTCAGCTACACCCCAATGAAAAGCCCAATTAAGGGTGAAATGTACATCTGGGGTTTGCTGTATCTCCTGTTCAGGGTAGAATTGCCTGGTATTTTGGGGTTGGATCACTCTGGCTGACCAGGCTGATACAGAATATTCCTTCCTGTAAAGGGCACATGTGGGCTAATGATTACTGTATTTTAACCCAACTGGCCATCATTGTTCTTGTTCCAGACTATATAATGTGTCAAGTGGAAAACAAGAGAAATGTCTGAAAGGCTCTGCAAGTGGAGGAGCGCTGCTAAAAGTAAGGCTTGGTACACAAGTAGAGTGTCTGTCCCTAACTGTCCCTCAAAGCTTTGTGATGAACACTGTCGTTGGCAAAGGAGTATTGGCGACAGATGGGAGAGTTGCTCTTCTGGGGTTTGGTGGGGAGTTAGTTGTGTTAGTAGAGCTTTCGATTTGATAGCCATGACAGTATGTTGGTATCATTAATTGGACAAAAGGGAAGTAGTTCTTACTGGTTGAAGATTATTAGGAAAAGATAACCATCACAAGGAGGGACCAGCCAATGAATGGATCACACCTTTGGGTCCTCTCCTCTATGGGTTTCTGTGTATCAGTGCTAGGGATTCTCCTGGAAGAAGGCTTGTGTTAAGATCTGTGGAGAGCAGGTATGCTGTTCTGGAATGTAGGTGCAGGGTTCTTATGTATATGGGAGGACAAAAGGGTCTTGCTAATTCAATTAGTCTGGGTGTAGAGTAAGAAAAGGTAATGCAAATAGGATATGAAGGCCAGATAACCTAATTACGTAGTATAAGGTCTTCCATGCTGAATGTCCCTGTTGTGTTAGTTTCACAATGGGCCTCTTAGACCTGTTCTTGCAAACAATAATTGGATATATTTATTAAAACAATTGGTTAGCCAAATAATGTCCACAAAACATAGACATAAGGCATCTTTATTGGGAATGAGGGTCTTCAGACACTCGACATCCCAACTAGGACTGGACTGGGCTCCTTTTGGAAAAGAAAGAGAAGCATCTACCACAGTACTTTTATTACAGGATCATCCCACATCAGGGTTGTCCTCTCCGGGAACCAGAGTTGTTCCTTAATAATCTATGAACTAGTGAGGGATTTGTAGGGAGCATTTGGGTTGTTGTTGAAAGTGAGAGGCCCATGCAGAAAAGAAGATTGCCCAATCGATGAAGATGATGGTAGCACTATCCCAATACATTACACTTCTGCCCCAACAGGTGCAGATGGATCCATCAGGGACATTTTTCGCCACAAGTTGTTCCAATAAGAATATCTGCATCTATGACGTACAATCGGGCGAGTGCGTGGCGACGGTGTACGGGCACTCGGGTTCGTACTAAAAAGTTGTGATTATTCATACATTATTATTTTATTTTATTTTTTTCCCACTCGTTGCCAAATTGATTGTTTTTGTATATTTATATCTTTTACACAGATATAATAACTGATATAAAGTTCACACCTGACTGCAAGAGGCTAATCACGGTATCTGGAGACAGGTATGTTTTACATTTGTTGTTGTTTCATTCATTCATTCAGTCCTGTCCGACTCTCCGTAACCCTATGGACTCCAGCACGCCAGACACTGCCCGTCTAAACTCCCTCAGCCTCATGTCCATGGCTTCAATTACCTCATCTATCCATCTGATGACCCCTTCCTTGCATCTATACGTCATGATAAGGCCCAAGCAGAAGATAAAATTGACCAAACCATGAAATGTGGGTTCTTCACCCATTTGGTGAATCTAAAAGATTAAATCTTATGTATACTCCAACGTTCACAGATAGCACCTCCCCATCCCATGTATACAGAGCAGGGGGGGGGTTGTTCCTCCCAAAACAACCTTATTTTATTAGGAAAAAGTGATTATCACTAGGAGGGACCAGCCAATGAAAGGATCCCACCGGTTAGGTCCAATTTGAGGAACAATCAGATGTTATTGATAGGCTGTCCTCTCAACAAGTCCATAACAAAGCCAATGGAGATGACAGATTTCTGGTAAACATTATGTCTGAAAATTTCGCCAATACCTGCTATACAAAGCCACCTCGCACTGAATGGCTCTGATGTTTGTTTATTGCAGTTGTGTGTTCATATGGCAACTGGATCACGACATGACAACCTCAATGCTACAGCGCTTAGAAGACATGGGCTTCGTGGAGAACCCCAACATCACAAGTCAGGACGATTGCCTTGTTAATATACGGTACTGGTATATAAATTAGATTAAACCTACATGAAAGCCACCAAAAGAAAGGTACACCATCAAAGAGACCAAGTCTGGTGGGAGGATCTCGAGCTTAGTGACCAACAAAATGTAGTCAATTCGAAGCTGTTTCCGATTACTAAATTAAGTTTTTAATCAAAAATACAAATATGCATGTGCTGATTAATCCTACCATCATTTTATTTGGCATCTTCTACTCTAGGAGACAGACCTACTTCACCGATTTCTTTGAAGACAATCCTCATAATGGCAACCACTTCTTTGATAAAAGTAGCTACATTGAAGATAGCTCGACACAGACACCTCCAAAAGACTTCTTCGAAGCAGGTATGCATCTTGTGGTATACTCTTCCTTTTATCTTTTTTTGTTTTGTCGCCTTCGTATGGACTATGATGGAGGGACCTCTTGTATCTTCAAGGTAACCCTATAGTGAGGTGTAGGAGATTGGGAGTTGATTTCAAATGGTGCTTTGGGTTTGGGGGTCTCTACAGAGACTCTCCAGTGTCTTCAAAGTGGCCCTATAGTGATGCCTTGAAAAGTGGGAGTTGATCTCAAATGGTCCTTGGCTTTGTCGTCTCTGCTGCGCGTTGGTCTTGGCATCTCTTTATGGCGCCTCGGCTTTGGAGTCTCCGCACTACACTAAATGAAACCGAGCCAAGAACATCTCCATGAGGCGCTCCACTAGTAACCTTCCTTGAAGCCCATTTATGTTCTCGCTAACAAATAAACTGAGCCAAGAACATCTCCACAAGGCACTCTACTAGTAACCTCCCTTCTTCTGACTATTAACTATGACTCTTTTTCTTTTTTTTTTCAATTTCATTGGGTTCCTTGATTAGTGTTCAATGCTTCCTTTCACCGATAATACCACTTCTTTCCATCCACCTTATGCCCCTTGTTTGTGTTCTGATTTTAGATCCACCCTCCCTTCAGACTAATGGAAAGATGCCACTATGGGTGAAAAAGCTGGTATGTATCCTAGGTCAGAGAACATCCAAAAAAGGCTCATGAAGCAATCAATTTAGGATATGCTACAAGAAAGTTATTTAATTAGCACTATTAACATTGTTTGTACTTGTGCTGCCAATAAGTGCCCCCTGGGGTTCTGAGTCTATTATCTTAAATGGAAACCCACATGCAAAACATAACGACCTGCCATGCTGGAGACTCCGTTTTCTAATCCGCCTAGATATCTCTTGGAGTCTGAATTTCTAAATTCTCTGCATTGGCTTTACACTGAAGACAATTGATTCAAAGCCCCCCAGGGGGTAACCAATTGTCAATGAATTCCCAATCCAATCAAAATCCTACTGTTTTTTTTTCCTTTCCTACAGGAGGGTCACCGAGAAGATATTCCTCTTGCCAACCCAACAAATAATTATCAGCCACGCGGACGTTGGGCTACCAGTGGTAGCCAAGATCTAAGGAACATTCTGGTCGCCAACGATCACAGTTGCTTTAATACCCCAAATAATGACAAGGCTGAGACCAGTTTTCTGGATGACCAAACGGAATTGGAATATATCGAACCCAAGAATTTGCAACATCTCTTGGAGGTTAGATGTGACATCTGCATTTGTACTTGGTAGTGGTTGTGGATGTTCCCACCATGTTAGTAAAATGGTGGAAAAATCCGCAATTGCTACTAATTCCACAGTTTTCACCCCCTAGCAATCTGAGGAAGAAAATTATGAATCGTTATCCAATGCTACGTATATTTGTGAACCGTCCACATCTTCAGAAGACAATGAGGTCAAGTTCCCGTCAAGGAATGTTATTTTCTACCCGGAGGAGATACAAATATCTGAGCAGGAGGGCAGGTGAGCACTCACTCTCCATTATAAATCAGTATCTTTGAACTACAGAAGATCACCAAAGCTACTAAATGTTGGGTTTGTAACCATATATCCAGGTGACACCTGGTGTTGTGAGAGGGGCCCTCTTCCCCACTATTAAAGACTACCTGTCCCTCCCCCCTCCCTGCACACCTCCGTCACTTCTCCCACGGCCCTCACCCAGATTCCCATCCTCTCTCCCACCCTCCCTACCTCGGTTCCCTTTCCCTCGACCACCCTCTTCATCCCAAGACCTCATCCCCTCGACTACTGTCCTCTCGACCACCCTCCTCTCCCCAAGTCCTCCTTCCCTTCGACCACCCTCCTCTCCCCAAGTCCTCCTTCCCTTCGACCACCCTCCTCTCCCCAAGTCCTCCTCCTTCCCTTGGACCACCCTCCTCTCCCCAAGTCCTCCTCCTTCCCTTGGACCACCCTCCTCTCCCCAAGTCCTCCTCCTTCCCTTGGACCACCCTCCTCTCCCCAAGTCCTCCTCCTTCCCTTGGACCACCCTCCTCTCCCCAAGTCCTCCTCCTTCCCTTGGACCACCCTCCTCTCCCCAAGTCCTCCTCCTTCTCTTGGACCACCCTCCTCTCCCCAAGTCCTCCTCCTTCTCTTGGACCACCCTCCTCTCCCCAAGTCCTCCTCCTTCCCTTGGACCACCCTCCTCTCCCCAAGTCCTCCTCCTTCCCTTGGACCACCCTCCTCTCCCCAAGTCCTCCTCCTTCCCTTGGACCACCCTCCTCTCCCCAAGTCCTCCTCCTTCCCTTGGACCACCCTCCTCTCCCCAAGTCCTCCTCCTTCCCTTGGACCACCCTCCTCTCCCCAAGTCCTCGATCCCTTTGACCACCCTCCTCTCCCACAGTCCTCGATCCCTTTGACCACCCTCCTCTCCCACAGTCCTCGATCCCTTTGACCACCCTCCTCTCCCACAGTCCTCGATCCCTTTGACCACCCTCCTCTCCCACAGTCCTCGATCCCTTTGACCACCCTCCTCTCCCACAGTCCTCGATCCCTTCGACCACAGTCCTCGATCCCTTCGACCACCCTCCTCTCCCACAGTCCTCGTTCCCTTCGACCACAGTCCTCGTTCCCTTCGACCACAGTCCTCGTTCCCTTCGACCACAGTCCTCGTTCCCTTCGACCACCCTACTCTCCCACAGTCCTCGTTCCCTTCGACCACCCTCCTCTCCCACAGTCCTCGTTCCCTCCGACCACAGTCCTCATTCCCTCCGACCGCCCTCCTCATCCCATCT
Source organism: Discoglossus pictus (assembly GCA_027410445.1). NCBI lineage: Eukaryota > Metazoa > Chordata > Amphibia > Anura > Alytidae > Discoglossus > Discoglossus pictus. Next base: position 4,709,288 of record CM050170.1, read on the forward strand.
CCTTGGCCACTTAAGCAGGCCAGGATGACGTCGCTTTGGCATACCTTCAGCTACTACCCCAGCTGAATAGTATTGCTCTCCGCTAGTGTTTTCCAGATACCATTGTGCTCTTCAAACATAATTTCCTTAATCTACCTACACTCCAATACCTCTTATATGGAACTGGCACACAACATAACTTGAATTTTGATGGCACATAAGAACCAAGAGGTCTATCTTTCAGCTTCATACAGTGTCCTCTCCTTTTGTTCCCTGCACACTCTCCATACATCCTCTCCATTAGTTGTCCACACAATCTTTAAATGTTCTCTCCATCCTTTGTGTATGTTTTCCGAACATCCTCTTCGACACTCTCCCCCCCCACTACTCTAGAGTCTCTTCTTTTCTCTTGTAGTGATTTTTCTGTGGTGGAGCACTGCATTTCTCCTGATACTTTCCAGAAGGACAACATGAGAAGTAAATACAACTCCTCATCACACTCTCAGCAAGACGGAGGTAAATACTGAGCGGTAACAAAAAGTTCACTTCAGATGTTCCAATGTTTACATTATTAGTACAAATCCTGAAGATTAAAATGTTTGTAGTAGGGAAGTTTATGGGGTCCCTGGTGGTTTAGTGGGTAGGATTCCGTGCTTTCACCGCTGCGACCTGGGTTTGATTTCAGTTAGGAAACCAAGAGGTCACACCACTCTGAACTCATGCAGGGTTGGGCCTGGTCAGTACTTGAATAGGAGACCACCTAGGAATACCAGGCTCTGTGGCCCACTGGAGAAGTAACTGGCAACCCAGTCCAATATCGCTTCCATGAATACCAAGTGGATCAGCATGGTGTGTTGTGGTCCATTAGGTCACCTAGAGTCAGATTGAGAAACGCAAGCACAGAGTTGGTAAACTTGTGATAACCCCTTTTTTTTTTTTGTAGATGACGATTCCTTAAGCAATTCTGAGACAAACTCCATTGGGGACAATGACTCTCAAGAATCATCTCAACCTCCGACATCAGACGAGACCTTCCTGCTAAAACATTTTGACAATTTAAGTGATAATTTTGCGGATGGTAAGTGTTTTTTTTTTTTTTGGTTCATGCATTATTTTTATAGTATGACTGGACAGAAACAGGTCATTAAACTACTACTCAAGATGTACCGTATAAGCCGAGATTTTGAGCCCTTTTTTTTTTTTTTTTTTTTTTTTTTTTTTAAGGCTGAAAAGGGCCCCCTCCGGCTTATACTCAAGTCACCCTGTGTCTCTTTCCCTCCTCTCCCTCGTGTCTCTTTCCCTCCCCCATCATCATCCTCATCCCCCCCTCCTCATCCTCAACCCCCCTCCTCACTTTACCCCTTTCTAATTACCTCCCCCTCTCCCTTTCCCCTCACTTACCTTCCATCAGCAGCTGCTCCTCCGCATCTTCCTGCTGCGTCGGGACCCGGCATATGCTAATGACGTGACGTCACATGCGCGTCACGTCATTAGCATTGGCCGGGTCCCGACGCAGCCGGAAGACGCGCGGAGGAGCAGCTGCTGATGGAAGGTAAGTGAGGGGAGATGGGGAGGTAATTAGAAAGGGGTAAAGTGAGGACGGTGGTTGAGGAGGAGGAGGGGTGGTTGAGGAGGAGGAGGGGTGGTTGAGGATGTGGAGGGGGGGTTGAGGTTGAGGGGGGTTGAGGAAGGTGATAATATAAGAGAATTTAACATTGATAAGCAATGGGTTACATAGTCCCCATCCAAAAGAACTTGGATCTACTCACACTGAGAAATTATGGTAAAGGATTAAGTACATATGGAAAAGACGATACTACTAAGTGTCTACGAGTGTATTCATTAAGGCAGCTGGTGGAAATCCTCTTAATGGAAGTGGCTTTTAAGCTTAGCCTTGAAAGAGTTGAGACTGCAGATTTCTTATACTGGGGCGAAAGTGCGCAGGGCTACTTGTGAGAGGTTTTAGCCAAGAAAGAGCGTGGAGGAGACCTCCTGAGAAGAATGAAGACGAACAGGGCTATAGCAAGATATGAGATATTATGAGGACCTGACGAAAGAGTTTTAATGGGATATTCATGACTTTATTGGAATCTAGTTGAGGGTATTCAGCATGGGAGACTACTGAAGACGTTTAGAAGATAAGGAGATGAGAACACTTTATGGCTTTGAGTGTTATTATTAATGGCTTTGAGTGTTGGTGGCTTCTGATAACCACCAGAATACCATCTATGGAGGATGATTGGTAGGGTTATAGATGTGTGATGGATAGTAGTTAAGTCGCAAGTCTGGATCCACTAGATGTTTCTGGTTGCTCTATGGTCTCAGACCGTTGGTAGCAGTAGGGCGAGTGCGTGGTTCGTGTTAACAGAGTTAGGAAAATGTGTTCTTTGTGAGATTGATGGATCCAGGCAAGGTTTCCAAAGAGTAGGCGCAGCACCAGAAAACTCCTGAAGATGGGAGTGAGAAGAGGTAACAAGAGGAGGGCGTTTGATGAGCTAAGGTGCGGTGGTGGTGGATATATCTGTTGTTGACTTTGAGTGGACAACCCAATAGAGTCTGGAGAGGAGCAGGTCCATATGAACCTGCAATGCTACAGTTCAAATATAAATTTTACAATTTTGTTTTATATTCTGGAATTTTTCCTTCCAGAGAAGTTTGACAACACATTGGATAACCTGAAGCCAACAGATGACGATGAGAACGATTTGTTTCTGAATCCTCGTCTTAGCATTTCCTCCAGATTTCTATATCTGTGCCAGAAGAATGGCAGGTAATGGACTTTAATTTAACTTAAATATAGATGGAAAATGGCCGATCTATCCCTATAGCTCTCCCATTCTCTCGTGCTTTCTCCCTGTTGGTGAGTGGGTACAGGGATATCATAAATTTTAAGCATGAGGCCACACTGAGGGTTAATTTCAACAACATTTTTAGGTAGATAGAATCATCAATCTACGTGAACCATGGGCAGTTTGATCTGTATTGGCTTTACTTGTAATTCTTGGTAACAAAACAATTCTTATGTCTTTTAATACCAGACTTGCCAACTCACACCTTCCTCGTGGTCTAACAACCTCAACGGACTCTACAGGAGATACCGAAAAGGAGAGACCCAGCAATCCCAAGAAACCTGTAGAAGTAACTACATGTGTATTCTTGATTAATTGAACTTCTTATGATGTAGCCTCCATACCGTACCATTATTTATAGGTTCTCATCTTATCTGGTACACGCCAAGATGTGAGGAGGATTAAGAGAAACATACCTGGTTATGCTTCCACCAAGGAACATCTTCACTACCCTAATAATTGTTTAAACTAATAATAGTATTGTTAAATGAAGTTGATCTCTGAATATGATTATTTTTTTGTGTATTTTTGATTAGTATGGAACAGTATAACCAATGGAAGGCTTCACCGATGGCTTTTCTTCCCATTACGATAACCCAACTTCCATGTTGTACTCCTTTACCAATGCCCTTTCTGATCATGGCCAGTGACTCTGAGTCTCTTGTCTTCATCCTGTTCAGAATAAGACAATCTTTGTTTATTTTTATAGAAACCAACTGAAGACAAGATACATGAGAGACTTCAGAAGAAGAGGATTTCCAACGGAGATGGTAATTTTGGCCATGTAATATCTAGTTTAGCTGTAGGCTTCAAGTTTAGGAAATGTTGAGAAGATAGATCTTCTTCCATAAGGGCTTTGGGTAATCCGTGCCACCACCAAAATAAACCACCATTGTCATATTTAGCATGACCTTTTGTTGTCCATTGGATCTTCAAACTCTTGTTTGGGAGATGAAGACATGCTTGTGATGGAGATCCCGTTCTACCAAAATGACTATGCCTAGTTTTGAAATATACTCAGTAATAGAAGTATTCTGACTGAGATATGGCCTTCCCTAACCAGATACCAACCTTTTTTCAGTTACAGAGTCGTCAAAGCCAATTATCGTTTTGCAGAAAGCCCATATCAACGAAAAGGCAGCATCGAGATCTTCATTTCCCGGCTGTTGGCCAAACAAGGAAGGTCCATTGAGCAAAGCTAGTAAAAGAAGATCTTACATGGAAGCCACTGCCAGTTCCAAGGCTAAGATAACACGCTGTGTTTCGATGGGAGACCATATTGATAGCCAGCAAGGAGAAGACCACAAACGGTCTAATCTATTCAGACCAGCATCCAGCAATGATCTGCTCTCCTTAGAACCAGAGGACAAAAGCAGACGTCGTCTTTCTTCAGAACAGTCATTTTGTGGAAGCAGTGAAATCAAACGAAGAGCTTCACTTAATTCTAACTCAATATCTGATAAACTTTTAATGCCTCCACCGCCAACCTTTGGTGTCCTTTCTCGGCTAAAGAAAAAGGCAAAATCTTTCAGTAACCTGTCTAAAGAATCTGGGAGAGACGAGCCAAGTTGTACAACCTCAAAGAAGTCCTCAAAGAAAGACGCATCAACTTGCAATGGGCCATTAGACCATCAGCACCCAAACAAGACGGCATTGTCTTTGTTAGATTTATCATCTCATGCTGATGATGCCTCGAATACGATCAGTGCTGTTCATGAGAGCCAAGATCATGAGGTCTATTCGGTCTCTGGTAGAACAAGCAATGATATGTCCGAATCTGGAGCTGCACCAGAGGCCAGGAATGTGGAAGAATCGGGTGAGTCAAGAGCCAGTTGGCTGGAACCAACCTATGATTGTGTTGACCAGTATATATTTCCTATTTTAACTATATAGAACCTTTTATTCTTATATAGGGACCTTTTTGACTTATATAGGCAATGATACTTTGTATATTGAAACTGAATAGTTGCAAATGCAAAGAGATCTACAAGTAAAAGATCCTCAACATTGATAGAAAATGGAAATCCAGACTGGGAAAAATAGCCTATCTTGGTCTAGATTTAAAGTGAGGCTTCTAAATAATGAATTTCTACACACAAGCTTTGGTGGTAGTGATGGAGCAATAGCTGCGATGGTATAAAATATATACCTTGTTGAAAAGAGGTCCTAGAACAAGAGACCTTAGATATTTCATTTTATATAGCACCTTTACCTAGGGCAAGCGTGACAAGCTGGTAGCCTTTATACTGTTGTCCGAGGCGCTCAACCAGAGAGCAAACTAACCTTACTTGATCAGTTCTTTGGACTTGATAACCAATCTCGGAGCAGAATCTTTTAGCCACCGGTGCCCTTAACCGGGAGAAATTGTCTTGTTCAAAAAAGTGATCCAGCCCCGAAATACCAGGTAATTCTTAACAGGACCCCAGACGTATGTTTCGACCATAGTTTGGCCTTGTCAGTGTGTAGCTGAACTCCCTAAAGCACAGTGAGCAAGGAGTTCACGTCTGGAGCCCCCTATTAGCCCTCATATTGTCTGAAATTTTGGCTTGCATAAAACCGCCCAGAATTGCTCATTTAGCCCCTATTAAATTACTTGTTTTTTCTGAAAATGGCTTTTATTTTTGATACAGGTGCAGTGGATCGATTTGCTATATACAATGAATCAATTAAGGAGCTTCACAAGTCCTTTCAGAAGGCCCTGACACTTTATAAGGAGGTACGTTATTTGTTTAAATTCAAAATGGCGGTTACGTCAAAGTCCCACTATACATATTGTACATGGTCTAAATTACAAATATTTTAAGGAAAGGCTTCTTGATCTTTATGTGTGCAGCTTCGAGGGAAAAAGGAGACCGGGGTTATAGAATTGAGATCTTAAAATATATCTATTTAAGAACAATTGATTTCCTAATTTCCTTGTAATGTTTCCTTTCCAAAGGTTGATTCTTCTTCAGATTCTCCGGAGGTCAAGCTCCAGACAAAGTCTCTGTTCTCTGAAGCTTTTGACTACCTAAGAGGCGAGTTGGACTTGGTATCAGGCATTCATACCAGAAAAACTTATATAAACGGTATGAGGATGTCAAAAGAAAAACTTGCCGACAACCCAACTCTTGATTTATTGGGACATTATTCTGAGATGATGGTTGAGAAGGTCCTGGAAATGATGAACGAGAAGATCAACCACAAATAGAATGGTCTATTTATCCTGGTGGTGGTCTCGGCAGATCCGATTGGACCATTGATGTTAATTTATGTTTTTAATATTCTCCTAAGGTTCTGGTTCGTCTCGTTTTAAGAAGGATTCCTACATTCTTTTCATTTTTGAGGTTCTAACAGCTAAAGTTTTTAGCTAGAAGTTTGAAATCAAGATCTCGTCCTGAGAGTTGGCAACACTGGAGCCATTCAAATCGGTACACCTCCAACCATGGCCTCCTAACACAAAACTGATTAGATTTGCAACATCCCTCGTATCTTGTTGGAGTTTTTTTTTTTGTCTTAATTCCAAATCGTGTTACCAAATGTGGTCAATGGAACCCTTTTCATGACCAGGGCTTGCTTGAGACAATGGCCTACAGTTACTCTTTATGGAAGACATTTTGCCATCCCTAAAAAGGACCCGGAAATAGCCTATGTGAACCGTAAGTCGAGTTTTACGCAAATGGCCTTGTGGATTTTTTTTTCTTTCTTCCAGTAATTGGATGTCTGTCTGGAGTCCAATTTGGACTTGTGACTGAAAGTTTTTTTTTTTTTTTTTTTTTGTAATTTTTCTGTAAAGAATAAGGACCCTTGCCTATTGTAAAGGAATAATGACCCCATCTATTGTAAAAAAAAAAAAAAAAAAACATTGTCTTTATGTGATGTATTTCATGTTAGAAAAGGTACTTTCCCTGCAAGAAAGTAAAAATAAGGACACCACACCGAAGACTGGCTTAGAGGAGTCTTCGAATTAAGAGTATTTGAAACCTTCAAAATCTGGCAAAACAAAAATGTATATTCTTGGTATGTATCATGAACGTATATATATGTTTAGAACCTGATGTATTTGTGTGTATAAAACAATTTTGTATCAATATTCGTGTTTTTTTTTTTTTTTTCTTTTGATTGAATGACATTTCCTTCTTGAAGGACATGGAGTTTTAGCAGTGAGAATTGAATGTTTTGCATCTAGAGGTCTTCAAAGTCCGCCAAAGAGCTACACTGATATATATATATATATATATAATTTTTTTTTTTTTTTTTGTTCGAGGTATCAAAATACTGGGTTTCCTGGTGATCCAGTGATAAGGATTTTTGGTGCTTTCACTAATGCGACCTGAGTTTGATTCTTGTCAGGGAACCAAGTTAGTAGTTGGATGGGAGACCACCTAGGAAAACCAGGAGCTGTATGCTGTGTACTTCTGAAGAAGGAAATGGCAACCCCCTCCAGTATCTCTGCCATTAATACCAAGTGGATCAGCTTGGTGTCTTACTGTCACAGAGTCAGACACGACTGAATGACTCAAACACACATCTTAATAATCTTCTAATGATTTCTTCTTCTTTCCTCCCCTGCTCACCTCCTCTCCCTCTCCCTTCAAGACTTTTCTTGTGCTGCCATTACTCTATGGAACTCCTTGGCTTGCTCCACTGGACTATTTTCCTGCCTCAAGACCTTCAATAACTCACTAAAAATGTAATTCCTTGAAAAAGCTCATTGCCTCCATCTTTGATATGCACAACTGCACACTCCACAGCATGATATCACTCACACACACAATCTACAATGCCACATCTCCACTTCCTTGAGGCTACTGAATTACACATAATATTAGAACAAGAGACAAGGCAATTAGAAGAAAATACAGAAGATTTGTTTATTAATAGCTTATTAGCAATGATTCCGTATTTGTATAAATAGGTTGTATATGAACTATAACAGGGTAACAGATTTTCTTTTCTTCACCCCTACCATTTGTCCAAACAGTGGGGTAGGACCTGCTTGGTTGGTTGGTTCTACAATTTCCTACAGATGCTTCCTCACATTTTTTATTTTTTGGGAATTACCATAGAGTTGGATGACAACCAGGCAGGGGTTCGTAGTTGGGTATTGTCAACATGATCTATAGCCAACCATGCTCAGTCTTTTCAGTCATCTACTCACTCAACGCTAGCCTCTTTGGGACCAGAATGTAACATGTAAATACCCCAGGGGAGGGTGGCGGTATTTCCGTATTTGTCTATGCACTGGATTTCAGGCTCTTATTGGTTGGCCAAGATTTCAGCAACAATTTAGTCAACATAGAGGCACCACCCAGCCTGGCCATGTACCAGACCTTTGTGAAACAGATCAAAAGGAGACACTAGAGCAGGGGTCACCAAACTTGGTCCTGGAGGGCCGCACCCAGGCCTGGATTTGAGGATTTCCTTTTTGTGCACAGGTGAGTCAATCAGGATGACTGAAGAAGCAATAGTCTCACCTGTTTGCAGCAAGGATATCCACAAATCCAGGCCTGGGTGCGGCCCTCCAGGACCAAGTTTGGTAACCCCTGCACTAGAGGAACATTTAGAGAAGTCTAGGAAGATGTGCACTAATGAAGAGTCACTCTTGTTTTACCGAGCACCATGAGTGAGGAGTCCTGGTCTATATCCATGGACCAAATCTGCTACCTGATGACATAAAGGCCCAAATATTGAATTTGTTGCAACAACAAGTTGTGCATTCACCTTTGGTCCTTCTGTTGTATAAAATTACACCAGTATTATCTTATCTAAATGATATGTTTATTAATCAATGATATTTGCAATATAGACCAATACCCCATGAAGCTTACCCGAGCCCTGTGCCCTCAAATGTTTATGAGACACATCTTTGTACCATTTCATTCATATAATATTCTAAAACACTTGTCAAGAACTAGTTTTTGGGGGCGAGTTAACATCTACTGAAAGACCTATGTCCTCTCTATCCTCCCCCGTTAGCACCTTTCGAATTCCTGCTAATTCTATCACCAAGACACAAACAATGGGCTGTGCGACTCGATAAAAACTTGCCTGATGGGATTATCTAGCATTTGTAGGCTAGGTGAGTTAACTAGTTTAGAAGGGAACTTTGAACGTGTTTCAGTTTGTAATGTAATTAACATTTCACCCTTTGATGGGATTAGCTCCCACACCACCCAGACTGACCAGTGAGGTACTACACATGGCTGATTGAGAGAACTTCTTAAGGGCAAGTAATATATTCATGTTTGTGGGCTAAACCAAAAACCAACATGGTGTTCTATCTTTTACTTAAAGGTTATAATTTATGTTTCTCATTTTTGACCCATTCTGCATTCTTATGGTCCTGGAGCAAGACCATAAGAAATCCTGTGGTGCCACCTACTTTGGTAAAAGTTAAGCAAAATAAAGTCAAATTAAACTATTAATAAGAACATTTAAAGGCAAAGAGATGAAAATCATATAACCTATATTGACTCTTGTATGGGCATGGAAAGGAAGACCTGGAATCTTGTAATCTCATTGGCTAGAGGCATAAAAAAGTAATCTTTTGGCAAAACATGGTTCAGTGGTGTAGATATAAATCCAATGGTCTGGTAGAGATGTAGAAGAATAATCTTGAACGCTGCCATTTTGAACAAGCAATCACACTACATGCTCATCTCTAATACTTTATAGCGTTTTAACGCACGTTGTAGAGCCAACTTGACGTCTTTGTTCTTTAAACTATAAATTAGTGGATTTAACATGGGTACTATAGCTGTATACACAAGAGAAAAGAGTTTGTCCGAATCCAAGGAGAACATGGATGTGGGTCGGAGGTACAAGCAAGAAAGAGTCACATAGAAGAGAATGACCACCGTGAGGTGAGAGGAGCACGTATAGAAGGCTTTATGTCTTCCAGTGGAAGATTGGATCCTCATTATGGTCTGGATTATGTACACATAAGAGATTAACGTAAGAAGTAATGGAGAGAGTCCAGAGAACACAGCTTCACTTAGGATGGTGCGCTCTAGCAGTGATGTATCACTACAAGAAAGCTTCATTAGGGCCAACAGGTCACAGAAGAAGTGGTTGATAACATTTGATATGTAGCAAGAGAAACCATAAACTATAAAAGTAAATGGAAGCGTATCCGTGAAACCCAAAAGCCAACAGACTGTGGCCAACAAGACACATACCTTGTGGTTCATCACTACTGGATAGCGCAATGGGTTGCAGATGGCCACATATCGGTCATAACTCATCGCCGCCAGGATCAACAACTCTATGCCGACCAACGACATGAAGAAATACAACTGTGTAAAACATTCTGAATATGAAATATGGTTGTCCCCGGAAATAAATGAGAACAAGATCCGATGAAGAGTCACTGTAGTGTACATTATGTCCAGACAGGAGAGGTTGCAGAGGAAGAAGTACATGGGAGTGTGGAGTTGATGGTCTACACAAATCAGAAACAAGATTATCATGTTACCACCTACAGTTACCAGATAAACTAATAGAACCATAACAAAAATGGCATCTTTTGTCTGAGGGAAGTCGGAAATACCGGCAAAGATGAAGTATGGAATTCTAGATCGGTTACTCATATCCACGTCTTTTGCCATGTGTCCTGGCAGAAAGATAAAAAAAGTGAAATTAACACACCTGAACTGATCTTCTAAGGTGCTACATATAATTCCCAAATGGATCAAGGCGTTCTAATTTGTTCCAACATGCTCCTATTCATCGAACAGAAAATATGTTTGTATTTTTCATGCTCCAATGGAGTCAATTGAATTGGAAATGCCAAAGATCTCAATAATGAACAAGTTATGTTAATTTATTCTTTTTTTTATTTTTTTATTGTACGCATTAGATGGCAAAAGACATATCAAGAGAGTTAAGAAACCAGGAAAACAAGATAGAGGAGATAGGCAGGACATTGGTGCAAGCAGTAGAAACCTAAACTGGGCAAAAGGAAGACTTGTTGGCCAGGATCAAGACAGACCGATGGATACGGGTGAGAGAGAGACCAGATTGAGATATACGAGCCAGAGTAAGAAGCTCGACTCAAAGGTGACTGGTGGAGTAGAATAGCCAGAGACGGTCAGGAAATATGAGAATTATGCATTATGTTATTTTACAGATACGTTAAAACGTATTACAATATTCATAAATAGCGAAACGCGTATCAGTCCATAAGGTCAGAGTTTGGGGAGTTTAGATATAAACGTAACATTGTGGTGGGTGTATATGTGCTTTTTTTTTTTTAGACATTGTAGCCAAAAGCTTTGTTTTTTTAAAATAATATGTTTTCAAAATTGTTTTTTTTACATGAAAACTATATTATTTTAAGGAAACTAATAATAAAATCATACACAAGAGTAAGAAGCTCGACTCGATGGAGACTGGTGGAGTAGAATAGCCAGAGACGGTCAGGAAATATGAGAATTATGCATTATGTTATTTTACAGATACGTTAAAACGTATTACATTATTCATAAATAGCGAAACGCATATCAGTCCATCAGTTCAGAGTTTTGGGAGTTTAGATATAAATGTAACATTGTGGTGGGTGTATATGTGCTTTTTTTTTTAGACATTGTAGCCAAAAGCTTTGTTCATTTAAAAGAATATGTTTTCGAGGTTGTTTTTTTTACATGAGAACTATATTATTTTAAGGAAACTAATAATAAAATCATACACAAGAGTAAGAAGCTCGACTCGATGGAGACTGGTGGAGTAGAATAGCCAGAGACGGTCAGGAAATATGAGAATTATGCATTATGTTATTTTACAGATACGTTAAAACGTATTACATTATTCATAAATAGCGAAACGCGTATCAGTCCATCAGTTCAGAGTTTTGGGAGTTTAGATATAAATGTAACATTGTGGTGGGTGTATATGTGCTTTTTTTTTAGACATTGTAGCCAAAAGCTTTGTTCATTTAAAAGATTATGTTTTCGAGGTTGTTTTTTTTACATGAAAACTATATTATTTTAAGGAAACTAATAATAAAATCATACACAAGAGTAAGAAGCTCGACTCGATGGAGACTGGTGGAGTAGAATAGCCAGAGACGGTCAGGAAATATGAGAATTATGCATTATGTTATTTTACAGATAAGTTAAAACGTATTACATTATTCATAAATAGCGAAACGCGTATCAATCCATCAGGTCAGAGTTTGTGGAGTTTAGATATAAACGTAACATTGTGGTGGGAGTATATGTGCTTTTTTTTTTTTTAGACATTGTATCCAAAAGCTTTGTTCATTTAAAAGAATATGTTTTCAAAGTTGTTTTTTTTACAAGAAATCTATATTATTGAAAGGAAACTAATAATAAAACCATACACAAAGAGACAATAAATGTGTTTGATCCGCATAAGCATTTCTTTCGTTTGTACAAGTCTTTTTTTATTTAAATGTGGTTATGTGGCACGTACCTGCTGCGCTGTAGCCTGGTCGGCGCTTTGTTCTGAAATTGCCCAAGTGATCAATTTATAATTCTGTTATAGGTTTGGGAAATGGTCTCTTGAGTGGTGCACTGACAACAATCCCTCGTTAACAAGCAATTAACTCTAATTGATACAATTTGTAAGCTTGTATAATGTAAGACATTTATTTTCTCACAAAATTCTCGAAAACATATTGGGTCCACCAACTGGTTTTGTATGTACTGAAAAAAGAGGTTAAAATACATGGAAGATTCATGGATCGGATAGAGGAGAATGAGTAATGTATGATAACATTTTCAGCATGAAAAAATCCCAAAATAAACATTAATAAACTTAACCTAAAGTTGATTTTGAGAAGGAACACCAATGAAATTCCAAGGTAAATTGGCATAAAATTCATAATTAGTTGTGGCCAATCAGAGGCAGATACAAGAATGTATCTGTTTCACTGGTTGAGACAAAGCTGCAGCCATGATACTGACATCTGATTGGCTAGGACACAACTCTGCACTACTCATTGGCTAGGACGCTCTGTCTACATCGGTTCTTTGGAGGTGGAGCTTTTAGATCTCAAGAGATTTCAAATGTACTTCAAATGACAAATATACAAAATTCCTCAATAAAATGATTTGATATGAGACGCCCAAACAGACAGATGAAACGAGACGCCCAACCAGACAGATTATATGAGACACCCAATCAGACAGATGATATGAGACACCAATAAGACATTTACACACAGGAGATCCCACAAACTTTTGTATTCCTTTAACATAGGGAGATAAAGTTTTAGTGTAATAATTAACAGTTCTCTACTTTATGGTATCTCATGGGGTTGGCAACTCAACTTCATTGGAAAGGGTAGAACAAGTAGTTTTTTTCTAAGCCCGTAAGAGACTAACTTTTAGATCATCAGTACATCCAAGAAATAGCAAGATGTTCTAAAAGATTGTTTTGCATGGGAAACTTGAATGGCCTACAGGATAAGTGAATCTATTAATATGTAGGCTAGCCTCCATGACCAAGGGTTCCCAACTATAGTATAACCATGGGGGACCATATGGACCCCCATGGCACCTAATAGTAACCAAAAAGAGTAAAGGTGCTCATTTGAGAATGGACATCACCTAAGTAGGGTTGTTCTATAGGTCTCTTTTAGCCACTTGTGGCCTTCACAGGGAGAAATATCCTCAAGTATATCAGTCTGGTCCCACTCAATAGAGTGACCCAGCCTGGAACATTCAGACGTAATGGCACCTAATATTAACCCCCATATGATAGGGGTTCTAATGGATCCTTGTGGCACCTAATATTAACTCTGATACCATGGTGGTTTCAACAGACCTCATAGTGGGCTAACTTATAAACATGGGGACCTAACTTTATCTTATGGGCTAAATATAGGTCATCTCTCCCAGAATGCCAACTTTACTCTGACCAGTTAATGTCTCCTCCTTGAGACGCCACCTTCCTCAACTTCCGGTCTCCCAAACTTTACACCCAACCCTTCTCGGACGTCATATATTTGGATTGTTTCCTTAAGATGCACATAACCTCTCTGTCCTTTTATCTGCTTGTTTCCTTAGGATCACCTCCACCTTAGAAGTATACAGATCTTGTGTAGAGTGGAGGAGGATCTTAATCAGACCTTCTTCTACATAGAAGTGTTTGTATGCATTTCAAGTGGATAAACCTTTTTCTTACAACAGGAATGATGAAAACTTGATAGCAATGGTCTAATTCCATGCTCCCTTAGAAAATAAGTTCATGACGTTATTTTTGAGTACTACCCTACGGCTCTTGGCCAACAACTTTCAGATAAGAAGGGGTTAAATAGGAAGAAAAGGTAATACAGACAGTTTACAAACCCTCTACTCCCAATGAGCCCAAGGATCTCCAGGATTCCCCCCAATACCTGCTATGAATGAGGGGAACCCCAGGGATTACCCCTTCTCATGTGCTATGAGTCAGGGGAATCCAGGGACCCCCGGAATCCCCTGCCTAAGGAATAGCTTGGTAGTTTTTAACTTTACTTGTAAATCTGAAAAGCGGAGATAGTTACTACCTTCAGGATATAATCACTAACACTTGGGAACAGTGACAGTTGACTTATTAAATTTAATGGAACAGCCACAGAGAGTGGCAGGTAGGGAGAGAGGGACGGAGAGAGGGATAGAGAGAAGAGGAGGGAGTGATAGAGATAGAGGGAGGGGGGAGGGGTGGAAGAGATGGAGGGAGGCAGGGAGGAAGAGGGACTGAGGGAGGCAGAGAGGGAGGGAGGGTTAGAGAGAGATGAGGGGGGAGTGGGAGGGAGGAAGAGTGATGGAGAGGGGAAGGGATGTAGGGAGGGAGAGAGTGGGAGAGAGTGGTATGTGGAGAGAGAGAGGAGGGAGGCAGAGAGAGGGGGAGGGAGAGAGGGAGGCAGCGAGTGAGAGATGGAGGGAGAGATGGAGAGAGGGAATGAGAAAGAGGAGGGAGGGAGTGATAGAGATAGAGGGAGGGGTGGAAGAGATGGAGTGAGGCAGGGAGGAAGAGGGACCGAGAGAGGCAGAGAGGGATGGAGGAATAGAGAGAGATGAGGGGAGAGTGGGAGGGAGGGAGAAAGAGTGATGGAGAGGGGAAGGGATGTAGGGAGGGAGAGAGAGTAGGATAGGGAGAGAGAGAGGAGGGAGGCAGGGAGAGAGGGAGGCAGAGAGTTAGAGGAGGGAGAGATGGAGAGAAAATTATAGAGTGAGGCAGAGAGAGAGAGGGAAGGAGAGAGAGGAAGGAGGGAGGCAGAGAGAGAGAGTGAGGCAGAAAGTGTGGGAGGGGAGGGAATGAGAGGGAGAGAAATGTATGGAGGAGAAAGAGAGAGAGAGGGATGGAGAGAGTGTGGGAGGGAGGCAAAGAGTGAGAAAGAGATGACGGGAGGCAGAGAGGGAGGGAGGGAGCAACAGAGGGAGGCAGAGAGAGAGGAGGGAGGGAGAGAGAGAGGAGGGAGAGAAAGGGGATGGAGTGAGGCAGAGAGGGAGGGAGAGGGATGGAGGGAGGCAGAGAGAGATGGTGGGAGAGAGGGAGGGAAAGGGATGAATGGAAGCAAAGAGGGAGAGAGAGGGAGACAGACAGAGAGAGTGAGGGAGACAGCAGAGAGAGAGAGAGACAGAAAAGACAATTGAAGGCAAGTTACTCGTAAGCCATACTTTGCTCGAGCTATATATTTAGCTTTATGTAGACATGAGTTTCAGCCTAGGACCATGTGGCCTAAGCCTAGGACCGAAGGCACATCCTGACAACCTATCGTAACATCTTCTAATTGTAATTAAGGTAGGGTAGCTTGAATTATGGGGTTCCCTGGTGGCCCAGAGTCACTACTCAATAAGTTTGGTGGTTGTCCAGCACATCTATTAGAAAAATAAAAATGGTGGGTTGTCCTGTCTAGAGAAACATGTTTAAATTCAGATATTTGAATTGTCTAGAAGTAATTGGGGACAGCTGGTGGTGCAGTGGTTGTGAGAATGCGGTGCTTTCATCTCTGTGACCTGGGTTCAATTACAATAAGGGAACCAAGAGGTCACACACCCTGAAGCCAAGCAGGGATGGGCCTGGTCAGTGCTTTCATGGGAGACCATTGTAGGAGGAACTGGCAACCCACTCCAGTATCTCTGCCATTTACACCAAGTGGATCAGCATGACGTGGGAGAGTCGGACACGACTGAGCGACACAAACACAGCTTTAATTTCCTCATACGTCCTTAAGAAAGCCATGTGGTATGTTTTGATACCCAAACCCTAAAGAAGTCATATGAGATGAAACCCATAGGTGGTTGTATTGAGACTTTGTTAACAGGTCCTTGAGTTGGAAAAGCTTGTGGGAAAATTGTTCCAATTGGCCACAAAAGGTCAAGCTTTATCGAGTAGATGAAGGAACCAGTACTTCCTTTCCCAATTACAGACCACTGGTCCCACTACTTCTCATAACATATTCTAATTATAGTCGAAACATAGCATCTTTGATGGCCTTATTTTACATAGTTGAAGAAGCCTGGCTTCATCTGGTGTCATTCATCATAAAGGTTTGACATTAATGGATTTGTATGTTTAGTTGTTCAGTCATGTCCAATTCTCAGTGACCTTATGGACCACAGCATGCTAGACACTGCCCCTCTGAGCTTCCTTAAGCTCATGTTCATTGCTTCAATAACCTCATCTATCCATTGCCGTCACCATTTTCGTGTTCCTTCAATTTTTCCCTAGGGAATCCTGTCTTCTCATAATATGGCCCAAATATTCGAGTAATAGTATCCTTAATACACTTCATCTTTCTTAGGGATTGATCTCTGAAATATTACCAATTAATTATTCTAATTTTTTTTGTATTTCTTATTTTATGGCATCTTCAGTTTGACCTGATACATTTTGGTTTTAAGAAGATTTTAATGGAAACCCGGATACTAATCCAGAACTCCAACTTTGTCTACAGAGATTTCTACAGTGAGTTGTCCTTGGCCCAGAGGATACTGGGCCTGAAGAGAAAGAGAAAACCCAGACTTGGGACAATAAGGAAGATTTCTGTCAAATAGTATCTACCTGATGAGGTATATTTATCAAATGGTGGAGATAAATATCCTATTTAATTATTGTTTATTAAAGGTTGTGGAGGCCTAGGGAGAGTTATTGAAAAATGTGTTGAACCTTCTTATACATTTTGTGAATAATCACCTAAAACAAGCAATCATGCAAAATATTGAATATATTATTGTAGGGATTTTTAATAAATTAGTTTATTAGCTTTTGAAATTCATAAACACAGGAATACAAAGACTTATGTGTCCCATACTGTACAGTACGGGGTCTGATCTCTCCCATACTGTACAATACAGGGTCTGATCGTCCGCCATATTGTACAATACAGGGTCTGATTTCCTCCATACAGTACAATACAGGGCCTGATCTCTCCCATACTGTACAATACAGGGTCTGATCTCTCCCATACTGTACAATACAGGGTCTGATCGTCCACCATATTGTACAATACGGGCTCTGATCTCCTCCATACAGTACAATACAGGGCCTGATCTCTCCCATACTGTACAATATGGGGTCTGATCTCCTCCATACAGTACAATACAGGGTTTGATCTCCCCCATACTGTACAATACAGTGTCTGATCTCCCCATACTGTACAATACAGGATCTGATCTCCCCCATACTGTACAATACAGGGTCTGATCTCCCCCATACTGTACAATACAGGGTCTGATCTCCCCCATACTGTACAATACAGGGTCTGATCTCCTCCATACTGTACAATACAGGTTCTGATCTCCCCCATACTGTACAATACAGGGTCTGATCTCCCCCATACTGTACAATACAGGGTCTGATCTCCTCCATACTGTACAATACAGGGTCTGATCTCCATACTGTACAATACTGGGTCTGATCTCCCCATACAGTACAATACAGGGTCTGATCTCCCCATACCGTACAATACAGGGCCTGATCTCTCCCATACTGTACAATACAGGGTCTGATCCCCCCATACTGTACAATACAGTGTCTGATCTCCTCCATACTGTACAATACAGGGTCTGATCTCTCCATACTGTACAATACAGGGTCTGATCTCCTCCATACTGTACAATACAGGGTCTGATCTCCCCCATACTGTACAATACAGGGTCTGATCGTCCGCCATATTGTACAATTCGGGCTCTGATCTCCTCCATTCAGTACAATACAGGGCCTGATCTCCCCCATACTGTACAATACAGGGTCTGATCTCCCCCATACTGTACAATACAGGGTCTGATCTCTCCCATACTGTACAATACAGGGTCTGATCTCCTCCATACTGTACAATACAGGGTCTGATCTCCCCCATACTGTATAATACTGGGTCTGATCGCCCCCATACTGTACAATACATGGTCTGATCTCCCCATACTGTACAATAGAGGGTCTGATCTCCCTCATACTGTACAATACAGGGTCTGATTGTCCCCATACTGTATAATACAGGGTCTGATCTCCTCCATACTGTACAATACAGGGTCTGATCTCTCCCATACTGTACAATACAGTGTCTGATCTCCCTCATACTGTACAATACAGGGTCTTATTGTCCCCATACTGTATAATACAGGGCCTGATCTCTCCCATACTGTACAATACAGGGTCTGATCTCCCCCATAATGTACAATACAGGGTCTGATCTCCCCTCATACTGTACAATACAGGGTCTGATCTCCCCATACTGTACAATACAGGGTCTGATCTCCTCCATACTGTACAATACAGGGTCTGATTGTCCCCATACTGTATAATACAGGGCCTGATCTCTCCCATACTGTACAATACAGGGTCTGATCTCCCCCATAATGTACAATACAGGGTCTGATCTCCCCCCATACTGTACAATACAGGGTCTGATCTCCCCCATAATGTACAATACAGGGTCTGATCTCCCCTCATACTGTACAATACAGGGCCTGATCTCCATACCGTACAATACAGGCTCTGATCTCTATACTCTACAACACAGGGTCGGATCTCCCCTTACTGTACAATACAGGGTCTGATCTCCTCCATACTGTACAATACAGGGTCTGATCTCCATACTGTACAATACAGGGTCTGATCTCCTCCATACTGTACAATACAGGGTCTGATCTCCCCCATACTGTACAATACAGGGTCTGATCTCCCCCATAATGTACAATACAGGGTCTGATCTCCCCTCATACTGTACAATACAGGGCCTGATCTCCATACCGTACAATACAGGCTCTGATCTCTATACTCTACAACACAGGGTCGGATCTCCCCTTACTGTACAATACAGGGTCTGATCTCCCCGGGACTGTACTATACAGGATCTGGCTCCACACTGTACAATACAGGCTCTGATCTCCATACTGTACAGTAGCGACCAGTTGTCATGTCATCCTCGTGGTACAACATAGAGCTCGTATGTCCTGGGTAAACATCCATTCTTATTCGGTTCAGGTGTGATCTCAATATCTCCTGGCACCATGTTGGATTTAAGGTGGAATTTCTGTAGTATCATGGTGACGAAAAGAAAGATCTCCATGCGGGCAAGGCCTTCTCCAAGACAGTTCCTCTTTCCTGTAGACCAATAAACAAGGCACGGATGAAAATGTGAATTATAGAGGAGAATAAACTATGTTGAAAGTGTAAAACAATAAGGACAACATTGAGATGAAGTCGTCTTTGAAAAGAAGACTTGAAGGTTGACTTGTCATAGAAAGAGACAATGATATCACAAAGGGAGATAAGGGCAACCTTGGTCAGGTTCCAAGTCCATTTAAATATACCCAATAAGAATTGAGCTTGATGTTATCTGCTAGTCTTAAAAATAATATGAAAAATATATAAGACGAAAAATAAGGAGTCCTCTTGGGGAGATTGTTAAAGTGATTATTGGTAATTGAGTTGAACACTCATTAAGATGGTCATCGATTATGGGATTGAGGGTTATTGAGTAAACTCTTGTAAAGATCATGCTCTTGTTCAGTCGTGTCCAACTCTGTGAGCCCATAGACTACACCTCTACCACTCTGAACTTCCTTAAGCTCATGTTCATTGCTTCAATTACCTCATCTATCAATCTCCATAAGCTGCTACTTTAACACTTCACATCTCCAGCCTAAGCATATGTTTGACCTCTCAGTCAGAGGTGCCCTCACCCTTTGATGAATCATCAGGGGTGGAGTCAATTACTATATAAAACACCTATCTGCTCTGGATAAGGTATTAGGAATGAGGGTGGGTACTCAAAAGTCACATATAAATAAAAAGGGTTTACGGAGACCAAGGAAGACCAATACATAAAGTAATAGATAAAGAGAGACAATTACCTATTGAGAATGGTAGGAAAGCCTCGTTTTTCGTGAAACAATTGTTTTCATCCAAAAAATGACCAGGATCAAACATTTTGGGGTTCTTAAAATGAGTGGGGTCCTTCAGGACGGAAGTGAGTAATGGGGCCACTGCGGTACCCTGAAAAGGAGTATGGACAAATAACTACTTGTGAATTAATGCTTGACTATAAACTTGTCTCTATCATTACATGACTTTGTTCCTACATGGGACTGACCCCTTTACCCATTAAACATATCCCAGTCATTGGTCACTTTGCTCCTACATGGGACTGACCCCTTTACCCGTTAAACATGTCCCAGTCATTGGTCACTTTGTGACTGACCATTTAACCCATTAAACATGTCCCAGTCATTAAATCACTTTGTTCCTACATGGGACTGACCATTTAACCCATTAAACTTGTCTCAATCATTAGGTCACTTTGTCCTCTATGGGACTGATCCTTAACCCATTAAACTTGTCCCAGTCATAAGGTCAAGTTGTCCTATATGGGACAGACCCTTTAACCCATTAGACATGTCCCAGTCATTAGGTTCCATCATGGGACTGACCATTTAACCCAGTAAGCATGTCCCAGTCATTGGTCACTTTGCTCCTACATGGGACTAACCCCTTAACCCATTAAACTTGTCCCAGTCATTAGGTCACTTTGTTCCTACATGGGACTAACCCCTTAACCCATTAAACTTGTTCCAGTCATAAGGTCACTTTGCCCTACATGGGACTGACCCTTAACCCATTAAACTTCTCCCAATCATTAGGTCACTTTGTCCCTACATGGGACTGATCCTTAACCCATTAAACTTTTCCCAGTCATTAGGTCACTTTGTCCTATATGGGACAGACCCCTTAACCCATTAAACTTGTCCCAGTCATAAGGTCACCTTGTCCTATATGGGACAGACCCTTTAACCCAGTAAGCGTATCTAGGTCATTAGGTCACTTTGGTCCTACATAGACTGACCCTTTAACCCATTAAACATGTACCAGTCATTAGGTCACTTTGGTCCTACATGGGACTGACCCTTTAACCCATTAAACTTGTTCCAGTCATTAGGTCACTTTGTCCTACATGGGACTGACCCCTTAACCCATTAAACATGTCCCAATCATTAGGTCACTTTGTTCCTACATGGGACAGACCTCTTAACCCATTAAACTTGTCCCAGTCATAAGGTCACTTTGTCCTACATGGGACTGACCCTTTAACCCAGTAAGCATATCTAAGTCATTAGGTCACTTTGGTCCTACATAGACTGACCCTTTAACCTATTAGACATGTACCTGTCATAGGGTCACTTTGCTCCTACATAGTCTGACCTTTTAACTCATTAAACATGTCCCAGTCATTAGGTCACCTAGCTAAAATATATCCATAAAACATGATAAATGCTTTGAGTCCTGACCTTTGGAATATTGTATCCTCTGAATGACGTATCTCTGGTCGTTTCACGCACTAATCCCATCGGCACTATGTCTGCAAATCTCTGGATCTCATGGACCACGGCATCAGTGTATGGCATCTTACTTCTGTCATCCATTGAAGGGCAACGACTCTGCCCAATCACCTGATCGATCTCCTTTTGGATCGTTCCTACAGGTAGATAAGAAGAAAATAGTTTAAAACCCCTCAATCTTATTACAATAATAGGAAATTGTATATAGTCCCAGAAGTAGAAGGTGGACGATAAGATGGTTCTTGGTGGACTTTTGAGAATTATGGAGTTCAGGAGGTAGATGCAGTTGTGAGACACCCAGAGGAGTCATATCTCAGAGGAAGTGTGTGAGATGATGTTTGGTGAATATTGACTTGGTGGACATTGACATGGTGATGTCCTAATTGCTGGTGAAGTATTTCAGAAGGTATTTGGTAGATAGAGAGATAAAGAAGAATACTTAGAGGTAGGTCCTGTGAGAGAAGATGCATGGTGGACATTGACATGGAGATGTCCCAATGGCTGATGAAGTATGTGAGAAGGTGTTTGGTATATATGGCATGAGAGAAAGGTAGCTAGAGATAGAGAGAAGGAAGAATACTTAGAGGTAGATCTTGTGAGAGAAGATGCATGGTGGACATTGACATGGTGATATCTCAATGGCTGGTGAAGTATTTGAGAATGTATTTGGTATATATGGTATAAGAGAAAGACCGAGAGAGAAAGAGAAGGAAGAATACTTAGAGGTAGATCTTGTGAGAGAAGATGCAAGGTGGACATTGACATGGTGATATCCCAACGGCTGGTGAAGAATTTGAGAAGGTATTTGGTATATATGGTATAAGAGAAAGAGAGAGAGAGAGAGAGAGAGAGAGAGAGAGAGAGAGAGAGAGAGAGAGAGAGAGAAAGAAGAATACTTAGATGTAGGTCCTACGAAAGAAGATGCATGGTGGACATTGACATGGTTATGTGCAGTGGTTGGTGAAATATATTATAAAGTATATGGTTTTATATGGTATACGATAAGAGAGAAAGACAAGGAATAAGACTTATAGATAGGTTATTTGAGAGAAGGTTCATGGTGAACATTGACATCGTGATGAGGTAGAGTGAGAGAGAGAGAGAAAGGGGAAGAGAGAGAGAGAGAAGGAAAAATACCTAGATATAGGTTCTTTGAGAGAAGATACTTTGAACAATAAGATGGAGGGAGACTTAGAGACTAGTGCAGAGGAACATTCAGGAGAAGGTATTAGGTGGGCATTGAAGTAGATCTTGAAGATCAACGTGGACAATTCGTATATGGAGAGAATATTATTAGATAGTGAGAGGAACCCAGAGGTAAGTTCATTGAGAGAGATTGCGATCTAGAAGTAGATGTATTGATTAAGGAGTTTCGTGATGCTTACTTGCCACATCTGGATATTTTAGCAGAATTAGGAAGCAGTATCTCAGAGTCGTACTTGTTGTTTCCGTCCCGGCAAAGAAAAGGTCATTAGCCGTTACGAAGAGGTTATCAAAGTGGAATTCACTGTTTGGATTATTTTCCTCCTATGGGAAGAAGAACATTTTAGGACCACTCATTGAATGTAGAGTGTAGGACCCTTAGATATAGTCAATTAAGGGTGTAAAACAGTAAGTGGCCTAGGCCATCTAGTCATTAAATGATCTCATAGGGTACTCGAGGACCTATCTCCTTTCTCCACAGTGGATACTACTACTAATCCCAGGAGAAGAGATTCATTATGCACAATGGAATAGAATATAGTGTTGGGACCATGGCCATTCATTGGTAACACAACTGCCCCATTAGAATTTTGAGTTTCAGGACTTTTCCTCAAACCCTTCACCCTTAGTTTAACTCAATGACTTAAGGTTTTGGGGGTTATTACCATATAGGACTTGCTAAAAAGGTCTATAAAACTACTATTGGTTTGTGGAGTTTTTATTATGGAGGGGATGGGAGGGTCTGATCTTGAGGGACTTGAAGGTTGGCTCTGGGGGGGGATAGGAGGATTTGATCTGGAGGGAAAGGAAAGGCTGATCGGGGGGTGGGGTAGCTTAACTGTAGGAGCAAGAGGATCTGATCTGAGGCACAGGAGAGTCTCCTCTGGGGTGACAGGAGGATCCAATCTATGGGGATAGGAGGGTCTGATCTGGAGGGTACAGGAGGGTCTAATCTGGAGGGATAGAGGGTCTGATCTGAAGAGGATGGAGGGTTTGATCTTGACTTGGTCTTTTGACTATATTCTTTCTACACTTTGCCAATGCCCACATTGATTCAAGCATAGGCCTGTGCCCATAACCTCTGAAGCATATGGTCATCAATAGATAGACATTGGTCTACTTATACAGTGGTCCACATGGGTGGAATGGGGTTTACATACAATACATAACTTACCTCCTTCATCTTGATCAGGAAACAGTCTATGAAGTCTCGAGGGCAGTTGACATCTAGAGTTTCTTTGTGACTCTCCACAGATTTCCTCACAAAAGCTTTTAGTTTATCAAGATTTCTGATGATCTTCTGGTGAGGGCCAGGAAGCCGGTAGAGAGTTTTGGGGAAAATGTTGAGTAGCTAAGAAGAAGGAAACCAGGAAATTAAGTTATTTCTCTTCATCGGAGCCCCCTATGACCCTTAAGGAGACTAAGCCAAAGAGTCATTAGAATGAACAGGAAACCCTAGGTGTACATTTCAACCTTTATTGGACCTCGTCAGTGAGGTATAGCTTACTTCCTTAAGGCACTAAGGCATTCTTACCATGATATCATCAATGTATCTTGTATAATTACATATGTAAAGTAGTCAACATCTGGAGTCCCCTATCACCCTTAGGGAGACTAAGCCGCAAGAGTTATTTGAATAAACAGGAAACACTAGACATACGTTTCAACTTTTATTGGGTCATTTTAAATGTTTTAAGAATTATGGTCCACTTACGATCCCCCATGGTGATGCCAATAGTAGAATGACCTCCTTTAATAAAGTAAGCAGGGTCATAAAAGCTTCATCTTCATAGTCAAAGCGTTCTCCAAATACGATAGAGCAGATCACGTTGGAGACGGACAAACTTAGGAGATGTGTTGGGTCAAATGGGGTATCTGGGAAGAGATAACACCAAATGTCATTCAGTAGTACACACCCTAACACTATCCTTGAAGGGCTTGAGCCCATAAGCATGTCCTTTCCATTAGTACACTTTGGGTCTAGCAGGGACTGAGCACATAACCATGTCCTTTCCTTTAGTACACTTTGGGTCTAGCAGGGACTGAGCACATAAACATGTCCTTTCCATTAGTACACTTTGGGTCTAACAGGGACTGAGCACATAAACATGTCCTTTCCATTAGTACACTTTGGGTCTAGCAGGGATTGAGCACATAACCATGTCCTTTCCATTAGTACACCTTGGGTATAGCAGTGACTGAGCCCATAAACATTTCCTTTCCATTAGTACACTTTGGGTCTAGCAGGGACTGAGCCCATAAACATGTCCTTTCCATTAGTACACTTTGGTCTAGCAGAGACTGAGCCCATAAACACGTCCTTTCCATTAGTACATGTTGGGTCTAGCAGGGACTGAGCCCATAAACATGTCCTATCCATTTGTATACTTTGGTCTAGTAGGACTGAGCCCATAAACATGTCCTTTCCATTAGTACACTTTGGGTCTAGCAGGGACTGAGCCCATAAACATGTCCTTTCTATTAGTACATGTTGGGTCTATCAGGGACTGAGCCCATAAACATGTCCTTTCCATTAGTACATGTTGGGTCTATCAGGGACTGAGCACATATACATGTAATTTCCATTAGTA
This sequence comes from Discoglossus pictus, assembly GCA_027410445.1. Taxonomy (NCBI): domain Eukaryota; kingdom Metazoa; phylum Chordata; class Amphibia; order Anura; family Alytidae; genus Discoglossus; species Discoglossus pictus. The sequence goes on from CM050170.1 coordinate 4,734,677, forward strand.
CACTTTGGTTCTAGCAGGCACTTAGCCCATAAACATGTCCTTTCCATTAGTATACTCTGGGTCTAGCAGTGACTGAGCCCATAAACATGTCCTTTCCATTAGTACACTTTGGGTCTAGCAGGGACTGAGCCCATAAACATGTCCTTTCCATTAGTACACTTTGGTCTAGTAGGACTGAGCCCATAAACATGTCCTTTCCATTAGTACACTTTGGTTCTAGCTGGGACTGAACCCATAAAAATGTCCTTTCCATTAGTACACTTTGGTCTAGTAGGACTGAACCCATAAACATGTCCTTTCCATTAGTACACTTTGGTTCTAGCTGGGACTGAACCCATTAACATGTCCTTTCCATTAGTAAACTCTGGGTCTAGCAGGGACTGAGCCCATAAACATGTCCTTTCCATTAGTATACTCTGGGTCTAGCAGGGACTGAGCCCATAAACATGTCCTTTCCATTAGTACACTCTGTGTCTAGCCGGGACTCAGCCTATAAACATGTCCTTCTCACTAGTACACTTTGGTCTAGTAGGACTGAGCCCATAAACATGTCCTTTCCATTAGTACACTCTGGGTCTAGCAGGGACTGAGCCCTTATGTACATACTGATAATATTTGGCCCACCTCCTTTCTTCCTGAATTCTTCTGCCAGGTAATGTGCCTCCTCCTGGACCCTCTCCTCGATGCTCCTCTTTCCCATCCCAAAGTTCCTTAGCGTCATCAGAGAGAACCGACGTATTTGTTTCCAACGGTCCCCATTACTTAATATCACCCCTTCAAAAGCAAATTGGAAATAAACAAATTATATAAATTGACTTCCTGTCTTACAAACAAGATGGCCATCTTCAAGGAAGACCAAGGTCCTTCTCGTAATCTAAGAAATATGGAACAGATGACAGAAGACTCACCATAATTTTTAAACACAAGATAAGAAAATTCGGTTGTCCCTCTTGAGAGGAATGAGTCGCCCTGGTCGACCAAAGCCTCCTTCACGCAGTCACACCCGGCTAAGACCACCATTGGTTTGTTGGCAAGGTAGATGGTAAAGACTGGCCCATAAGTCTCACTCAACTGATGAAACAATGATAGGATTTAGTTAGACTGGAATAGTCAAGCACACGAAGACTCTCCTGACCTATCAAGTTATGGACGTAATCTTGTCCGATTGATACATTTAACCCATCCAACAAATGGATATGCTTGCACCTATATGTTAATGGGTATAATCACATTAGCTTGTTACATTGTAACCATACAAAAAATGGATTTTCTTGGCCCTTTCATGTTATTGGTGATAATGACGTCAGATTGTTACAATGTAACCAGCCAACAAATAGATATTCTTGTACCTATCATGTTATTGGGGATAATCACATCTGGTTGTTACAATGTAACCAGCCAACAAATGGATATTCTTGGCCCTATCATGTTATTAAGGGTAATCACGTCAGATTGTTACAATGTAACCAGCCAACAAATGTATATTCTTGGACCTATCATGTTATTGGGGATAATCACGTCAGATAGTTACAATGTAACCAGCCAACAAATAGATATTCTTGGACCTATCATGTTATTGGGGATAATCACTTCCGATTGTTACATTGTAACCATCAAACAAACGGATATCTTGGAATCGGTTATTGGGTATGTGTGTTTGTTTGTGTCGCTTAGTCATGTCCGACTCTCTGTGACCTCATGGACTGTAAAGCACTGTGTTGATCCACTTAGTATTCACTGGAGAGTACTGTGAGTGGGTTACCAGTTTCTTCTCCAGTCGGCCACAGCATACAGCTCCTGGTATTCCTAGGTGGTCTCCCATCCAAGTACTGACCAGGCCCAAGGCTGCATGGCTTCAGGGTGGTAAGACCTCTTTGTTCCCTGACTGGAATCAAACTGAGGTTGCAGCAGCGAAAGCACTGAATCCACACCACCAGGGAACCTAAGAAGCTCAAACTAAGGTGGGGGTCTGGTAAGGATGAAAAGGCTGCAGAGGTCGAGGGGCCGGGGTAGGGGGACTTACTACAATACAGACAGCCTACCCTAGTTTCACCCCTGGGTGCTATTGTTGGTGATAGCTAGTGATAAGTAAGTCATGAAGAGGTCTTACACCTCCCTGTCCACTGCCTCTTTTCTATGAGCAAGGGATTTCATGGTATAATGATGTGCCTGGTACTCTAACGTATGCTGACATATTGGAGTCACTCTTCCATAAGATTGGTGGTTGTCAAACACGTATGTTAAAAAAAAAACTATATAAAAATGTTGGTTATCCTGTCTAGAGAAACATGTTTATATTCTGACGTTTGTCTTGCTTGGGGAATCATCTAGAGGTAATTGGGGTTCCTGGTGGTCCAGTGGTTTGGAATCAATGCTTTCATCTCTGCGACCTGGGTTTGATTCCAATCAGGAAACCAAGAGGTGACACCATCCTGATGCCATGGTTGGGTCTGGTCAGTACTTGGAGCTATATGCTGTGGCCCATTGGAGAAATAACTGGCAACCCACTCCAGTATCTTGTGTACATCTTGTATTATTGCACTGTGTATATAGTATACTGTATAAAGTACTTATAGTATACTGACATAATAAATATATTCATTTATTAAGCTATGTCTCATGGCCCTTAATGACCTAACATTACCAGAAGAATGTTGGGCCCTAGTGTCAACTAATTATTTTTTGTATATCAAGTTTCTTAGTGCAGGGCCTCCTGAACCCCTCATCCAGGCCCATCCCCCCCCCCCCCCCTACCTGGGACCCATCAGTCTCACCAGGCTCCCCTCTGGTGGGCTTTTTATTATGATTTGGGAGTTCATTTCTTGTAGAGGCTATGGGGGCCCAGGGGACCCCTACACTACTATATGAAGATATATATATATATATATATATATATATATATATATATATATATATATATATATATATATAGATCTAACTGCATGATAATGTTGGGGAACACACCATAGAGACAAACATGGAGATATTGATACTTACTAATTAGCATGCCAGTGTGCCTAATAATACATCACAAACAATGTTGAATATCTAGGGGAATTGTTCCCATCTCTGGATAACCAGATTGGCTTGTAAACTTGTGCCCATCTAGTTGGCTTGTACCCACTTAGTTTGCTGGTACCAACTTAATTGACTTGTATCTGTCTAGTTGGCTTGTACCCACCTAGTTGACTTCAACCCATCTAGTTGACTTGTACTGCCTGGTTGACTTCTACCCATCTAGTTGGCTGGTACCCACCTTGTTGACTTGTACTCACTTTATTGGCTTGTACTCACCTTGTTGGCTTGTACCCAGGTAGTTGACTTGAACCAACTTAGTTGGCTTGTACCTACTTACTTGGCTGATACCACCAAATTGCCTTGAACTGAGTTAGTTGGCTTAAACCCATTTACTTGGCTGGTACCTATCTAGTTGACTTGTGCCCACCTTGTTGGTTTGTACCCACCTAGTTGGCTTGTACCCACCTTGTTGACCTGTACATACCTAGTTGGCTTGACCCCACTTAGTTGACTTGTATCCACCTAGTTGACTTGTACCCATCTAGTTGTCTTGTACCCACCTAGTTGGCTTGTACTTATGTAGTTGACTTGTACCCATCTAGTTGGCTTGTTCCCACCTAGTTGCCTTGTAACGCACTTAGTTGGCTGGTACCTACCTAGTTGACTTGAACCCACATAGTTGGCTTGCACCCATCTAGTTAACGTGAACTCTCTTAGATGACTTGTACCCACCTAGATCACTTGAACCCACTTAGTTGGCTTGTACCCACCTTTACCAACGATGCTGGCATCTCCTTTGGACTCAGCTGTAACATATTCCCCAAAAATGGCAGTGGGGCAGGTCCTGGTGGCATGTTCTTGCCCCTCAGTTTCCTCCTCCATGTGTAGAAGTAAATGAGGAGGGTGATGGAGGTGACCAAAAGGAGCGTCCCAAGGACTCCGAGCTCCATGGTGGAAAGGGTCGGTATCTGGGCCACTAAGGGATATATATCTGTGCTTTATGGTTTCCTGGAGGATTCTGGGAAAAGTACAATGAGATAATGCAAAGGGCGGGGAGGGATTACTACAGGACGTAATCGGGATTAGTGAGATAGTAACTAGTATGGGAGGTCAAAAGTTCATAGTGCGATAAGTTACGGCATAGTGATATACTATAGGGAGCGGTTATGTAGAGCAATAGGGAGAATTATATAGAATAAGGTATATGGAGAGGTTAGGAGTTATAGGGAGGTGTTATATTCCATGTAGCAATGATCGGATACAATAAGAGGTGTTATAGGTAGAGGTTAAATGGTTCAATAGGAGAAATTACAGAGGAATCATATAGGGTGAGCTATAGGGAGTGGTTAAGAGAAGCAATATTAGGGATTATGGAAGATGTTAAAAGGAGGAATAGGAGTAGTTATAGGGAGAGGTTACGTTTAACTATCGGGGAAGTTATAGGGAGAGGTCATATTGGAACAATAGGGTCAGTTATAGTGTTGGATGAGATTATATTGAGTAATAGGATGAGTTATAGGGAGAAGTTATATGACGCAACAGGAACACTTATAGTGTTATAGGATGAGGTTATATTGAGGTTATATTGAGCAAAGAACTAGAGCTCGAGGTTATATGGAGCAATGGGGGGTAATAGAGAGTTTATATGGAGCAATGGAGGAGTTATAGGGTAGATGGTACATGGAACAATAGGATAGACAGGATATAAGGAGCAATAGGAGGAGTTATAGGGAAGGTCCCCCATGAGGTGACATTCCTGATATGTTATATGACTTCTCCTTCCTATTTGACATCACCAGCTCCTGAAATACAGACGCCCATCCAGATAACTGTGCCATATAACACCAAGCTCAGTCATAGAGTTATGAGTATTAATTTTAATGACTTTCTTCTTCCTGTTTATCTCGGGTAGGGTGCCCTGTTTCATAGCTGTGACGTGACACTGGTAATGTTAAGTCCTCCCCTTGGCACCTTACATGAGAGAGAACAGGAAGAAAGGGGACAATCCCAGAAGTCTAAATTGCATGGGCATAGGAGCCCAACAAAAATCTGGGGGGGGGGGATAATTCAATTCTACTACCAGGAAAGGAAGCACCCTATTAAATTCTCAATGCCCCTGCCCCCCAGTATAATTAAAAATGATATATATATAAGGAAAGACATACTGCTCCATAGCGCTCTAGTGGCCAAATCTGATAATGCATGATTAAGTTTAATTTTGCAATTTTTTGTGTCCCCTATTCATTTAATCCTTCTCAGTTCTGACAACTCTGGTACATTGTATATGACAATTACATTGCATTGCATACAGTTAATTAAATTACCTAAACGGTGGTCTGGAGAGATGAGAGGTGTAGGTATTGGTTGATGAGGGGTTTTAGAGATGGATTGGGAGATCTAGGAGACTGAGATGCTGGATGTAACTTCAGTGAGTATTATGGACCTAATTGAAGGAAAAGTCTTTGGGAAAAAAGGGTCTATTATAGTCTTTGGGATATCTTAAAAAAGGGTCTACGAGGTGGTCTGAAGAAACGAGAGGTGTGTAAAATCCAGGCCGATTGGTTGAGATGTTCAGTAATGTGAGGAGTTGAGTATAATTAAGAAGAAATAACTTTATTGTAAGGAGTATACAGTGAATGGATCATCTGAGAAGGTAAATGAGGTCCCGGGTATTGTGGATGGGGTGAGAGATGAATCATAATGTCCCATATCCTCCATTCTCATGGGTGTATCTCCGTGGTCCTCCATGTTATTATCTCACTGGCTGTCAATTCCATCATAACATTTGCTTTCATTCCACAACAAAAATGGCACTCTAATTCTGACTTTTCAACCTATATTCCCATGAGTGGTCTCTCTATTGTGCCAACATTCTCACTTCTTTTTCCTTTCACCTCTCTCCATCCCCTTGCTGTTTTCTTTGACTATACTTCTTAAAGGACCACTGCAATGCATTTAAAAGCAACACTCATATGATTGTTTATTGGGCATAGACATCTACGGACTAAAGATTTACTGGTATGTTAACCAGTACTAGACATTTCCACCATGAGAACCATCTCCGCCAACCTTGGTGCTTTTAAACCCATCAACAAGACAATTTGCCTCCACTTTATCCCACCCCAAAATTCTTCAACTTCATCGGATCCAATTGATGCATGGTTTCCCAGCTGTCTCCATTGCTCATGATGTCTCATGGTTTTCCAGTTTTCTCCATTGCTCATGATGTCTCATGGTTTTCCAGCTTTCTCCATTGCTCATGATGTCTCATGGTTTTCCAGTTTTCTCCATCGCTCATGATGTCTCATGGTTTTCCAGCTTTCTCCATTGCTCATGATGACTAATGGTTTCCCAGCTTTCTTCATTGCTCATGATGTCTCATTGTTTCCAAGCTTTTTCCATTGCTCATGATGTCTAATGGTTTCCAAGCTTTCTCCATTGCTCATGATGTCTCATGGTATTCTGGCTTTCTCCATTGCTCATGATGGCTCATGATTTCCTAGCTGTCTCCATTGCTCATGATGTCTCATGGTTTCCCAGCTTTCTCCATCGCTCATGATGTCTCATGGTTTTCCAGCTTTCTCCATTGCTCGTGATGACTAATGGTTTCCCAGCTTTCTCCATTGCTCATGATGTCTCATGGTTTTCAGTTTTCTCCATTGCTCATGACGACTAATGATTTCCCAGCTTTCTCCATTGCTCATGATGACTCATGGTTTCCCAGCTTTCTCCATTGCTCATGATGACTCATGTTTTCACAGCTTTCCCAATTGCTCATGATGTCTCATGGTATTCTGGCTTTCTCCATTGCTCATAATGGCTCATGATTTCCCAGCTGTCTCCATTGCTCATGATGACTCATGGTTTCCCAGCTTTCTCCATTGCTCATTATGTCTCATTGTTTCCAAGCTTTTTCCATTGCTCATGATGACTAATGGTTTCCCAGCTTTCTCCATCGCTCATGATGTCTCATGGTTTCCCAGCTTTCTCCATCGCTCATGATGTCTCATGGTTTCCCAGCTTTCTCCATTGCTCATGATGACTAATGGTTTCCCAGCTTTCTCCATTGCTCATGATGTCTCATTGTTTCCAAGCTTTTTCAATTGCTCATGATGTCTAATGGTTTCCAAGCTTTCTCCATTGCTCATAATGAGTCATGGTTTCCCAGCTTTCTCCATTGCTCATGATGTCTCATGGTTTTCTGGCTTTCTCCATTGCTCATGATGGCTCATGATTTCCTAGCTGTCTCCATTGCTCATGATGTCTCATGGTTTTCCAGCTTTCTCCATCGCTCATGATGTTTCATGGTTTTCCAGCTTTCTCCATTGCTCATGATGACTAATGGTTTCCCAGCTTTCTCCATTGCTCATGATGTCTCATGGTTTTCCAGTTTTCTCCATTGCTCATGATGACTAATGATTTCCCAGCTTTCCCCATTGCTCATGATGACTCATGGTTTCCCAGCTTTCTCCATTGCTCATGATGACTCATGGTTTCCCAGCTTTGTCAATTGCTCATGATATCTCATGGTTTCCCAGCTTTCTCCATTGCTCATGATGTCTCATGGTTTCCTGGTTTTCCCCATTGCTCATGATGTCTCATGGTTTCCGGCTTTCTCCATCACTCATGATGCCTCATGGTTTCCCAGCTTCCTCTATTGCTCATGATGTCTCATAGTTTCCCAGGTTTCTCCATTGCTCATAATGTCTCATGGTTTCCCAGCTTTCTCCATCGCTCATGATGCCTCATGGTTTCCCGGCTTTCTCCATCGCTCATGATGCCTCATGGTTTCCCAGCTTCCTCTATTGCTCATGATGTCTCATAGTTTCCCAGGTTTCTCCATTGCTCATGATGTCTCATGGTTTCCCGGCTTTCTCCATCGCTCATGATGTCTCATGGTTTCCCAGCTTCCTCTATTGCTCATGATGACTCGTCGTTTCCCAGCTTTCTCCAGTGCAGATGATGCCTCATGGTTTCCCGGCTTTCTCCATCGCTCATGATGTCTCATGGTTTCCCAGCTTCCTCTATTGCTCATGATGACTCATGGTTTCCCAGTTTTCTCCAGTGCTCATGATGTCTCATGGTTTCCCAGCACACTCTATTGCTCATGATGTCTCATGGTTTCCCAGTACACTTTATTGCTCATGATGACTCATGGTTGTCTATTTGGGTACATAATCTTTCACGAACAATTTCAATGATACAACTTTTGGTCCTCCTTTACTACTTCATAACCCACCGGTATTACCGTTCTCACTGCATGGTCTTTGCCCAGGTAGATAGTATAGACAGGTCCATATGCCTTACTCAGCTGGAAACACATTGGGTATTCTCTTCAAGTTTGTTGTCCCTTTATATGTTCTCTCTTTCTTTCTCTCTTTCTTGACCCCGCATTTTCTTTCTCTCTCATTTTCTCCTCCTCTTTCTCTCTTACTTTCACTCACTCCCTTTCTATATTTCTATTTCTCTCCCAATGCCTCTCCATCTCTACTCCTCCTCTATTACATTTCTTTGTCTCTATGCCCCTCTTTCTCTTTTTCTTACTTTATTCCACCCTTGTCTTTCTTTCTTTCCATATCTCTCCCTTTCCATATCCCACAAGCACTTCAGTATTTCCCTCTTCTCCATCTCTCTCACTCACTACATTCACTTCTCTTTCGTTCCCTCTATTACACTCACCTCATCCCTCACCACTCTCTATTTCTCAGAGTTACTCTATCCTTCTCTTCTCTGTCCCTCATCACCTCCCAGTCACCCCATCCTTTCCTTTTCTGTCCCTCATCACCCCCCAGTCACCCCATCCTTCCCTTCTCTGTCCCTCATCACCTCCCAGTCACCCCATCCTTCCCTTCTCTGTCCCTCATCACCTTCCAGTCACCCCATCCTTGCCTTCTCTGTCCCTCATTACTTCCCAGTCACCCCATCCGTCCCTTCTCTGTCCCTCATCACCTCCCAGTCACCCCATCCTTCCCTTCTCTGTCCCTCATCACCTCCCAGTCACCCCGTATGTCCCTTCTCTGTCCCTCATCACCTCCCAGTCACCCCATCCTTCCCTTCACTGGCCCTCATCACCTCCCAGTCAGCCCATATGTCCCTTCTCTGTCCCTCATCACCTCCCAGTCACCCCATCCTTCCCTTCTCTGTCCCTCATCACCTCCCATTCACCCCATCCTTCCCTTCTCTGTCCCTCATCACCTCCCAGTCACCCAATCCTTCCCTTCTCTGTCCCTCATCACCTCCCAGTCACCCCATCCTTCCCTTCTCTGTCCCTCATCACCTCCCAGTCACCCCATCCTTCCCTTCTCTGTCCCCCATCATCTCCCAGTCACCCCATCCCTCCCTTCTCTCTACCCCTACATCCCTTTCACTATTTCCATTCCTTCTCCCTCTTGCCTCCATCTCTCAGTTACTCCACCACATCTCCCTCCACCATCCTCAGTCACATCATCCCCACATCTACTCCATCAGTCCTCTTTCTCCCTCGCTCTTCTCTTCCACTCACTCCACCCTCCTCACTTCCTCCCTACGTTTCTTTCACTCACTCAATCCCTCCTCTCTCTTTCCTTCATATCTCACTCATTTACTCTCTAACTTTTTCTCTACATCTCTCTCGCTCCATCTCTCTCGCCCCTTATCTTCCTCTCTTATTCCATCTCTTTCCCCCTCATTCTCATCTCTCCTTAAATAAAGTTTATTAACTGATATTTTTAATGTTCTTTAGGAGCCCTCACTAGATAACAAGCTGGTCACATGACTGGTGTGATTAATAGATTGTGTGATGTGTTAATTATATTCTGTTTATATTCTCGTAAGACGCTCTCATTACCAGGGACAAGGAAATGAGTCCGGAAGCTGACAGGCTCTTAGTCTGTTGGCTTCATAAAAAATGTAGGTAGTATAATTTTTAAATGAAGAATACATCTAGGAAAACAAAAATAACTAACTAAATATATTTAAAACATTTATATAATGTTATTGTGTTATAAAATGTGGATTTTTTGTATTTAAATTATGAATACAAGTTGTAGAGGTTAAGCAGAGACCCTGTGAGTTCTGAAAGTAGGATATAAAGAGGAAGTAGAGGTTTGTGGGAAAGTATAGTTTTATTTATTATGGTAGACCACAGACACCATCTTGTAGCTCATGTTGGAGAAACTATTGAAGTTTCTATAAAAAGGCCTATTGACCATGGTTGATTTCGCCTAGGGGGCTTCCCTGTGAAATATTTGTGTGTGTGGAGGATCTTCAACAATGGACACATATGGGACAGCTAAGAAAGTTGGGACTAGGGCCGATTGAGATATAAATTTGGCCTTGGATGGATTTCTCATTAGGCGAACTAGGCAGCTGTCTATGTTCTTTTCCCTGTAAAGGGCGCCTCATTTTATAATTCAAAGTTCCTTGACATAAGCTTATTGTGTGTGTGGAGGATCCTCAACAATAGGCACATATGGGACAGCTAAGAAAGTCATGTCTAAGAGCGCCAGAGATGTAAATCTGGCCTTATCATTGATCATAATATTTCTTAGAAGATAATGTTCACATTACAAAGTCAACGAGGAATCACATACATCTTGTAATTTTGAGGTCTTGTTGCGTTGCTGTTTGGTTCTGGGGTGATGTCAATATCTGCCTGGTTCAGGGTGGGCTTCAAGGTGAACTTCTGTAGGATGGTGGTGAGGAATAGAAAGAGCTCCATCCAAGCCAGACTTTCGCCGGCACATGCTCGTTTTCCTTGGAAGAGATGGTAGGGAGGTAATAAGAAGATATGTCATCACAAGACAAACTCAAGGCAAGAATAACATTCAACCAAGACTATGTCAAGACATGTTGATCCAGATAGGTAATGTACATACATATTCACTTTAACTTTTGAGGTCTTCCACTAAGTCAACCATCCAATTCATTGAAGTCCCTTAAGGTCAAGATAGACCCCAGTCATATTTCCCCATATTTTGCTTTATAAAAGTGTTGGTGTTATGCCCTCCACACTCTTGCTTTTCTCCACCATATCCCTTTATACATATCTCTGATCATGGTTTCTGGTCTTTGACGGTAGCCTCTTGATTTTTGTGTCCACAAAGCCTTAGATAGGACAATTGATATTGGTTTCCTCAAACATCCTGTCTAGTGGACCCCTGCACTCCTCAACCATCCTCTTTCCATTGGATTCTGCACACTCCTCAAACATCCTATCTCCTGGACTCCACACATCCTCAAACATCCACTCTCCTGAACCCTGACCCATCTTTGGTTAAGTGGATCCCCCTAATTGGTCAAAACAACCCCACAAGGGATGTTCAGATAAGAACCCATGGTGCTTCAGCATAGTTCCATAAACCAATTTCATCACACCAACTTGTTGTATATTTCACAAGCCATTTGTTTCTAAATGCAATGTGTAAGCTTCTGGAACTGACCTTTCTTAGTATTTAGTCTTACCTTATCCTAGTTCCCAGAATGCAGCTCTGTCAGGTCACAGAGATCAAGGATGACAGAACACATGGAGCAAACAGGAAGAACAAGAAGGAGTCCGGAAGCTGACAGACTGTTTGTTATTGATGAGTAGAGTGAAGGGCAGTTGGTGGAGTATTTGGAGACAAGAGCAGTAGTAAAATATGAAGCATCATTTTAGTTTCTCCACAATTCTCATTACCAACAATTGTCCTGGTTACCTTGCACATTGGAGTGTTTGAGTAGAATCAGGAAGCCGCATCTCAGCGTGAGGCCAGAGGTCTCTGTCCCGGCCAAGAACAAATCAATGACGGTGGACAAAAGGTTCTCTTTGTTAAACTCACTTTCTGGATTCTTCTCCTGGGGATGTATTAAGGGGTTAATAACAATCAAGTAACCTCAATATAAAACGGAAAGTGAGAGAGCTGGTCTATAGTGGTAACTTGGTCCTATGAAGGCCGTCTTGGAATTCTGGGTCCCCGGCTCCTTCTATTGTTTCCAAAAACTTACCTCCTTCATCTTCATGAGGAAACTACGGAGGGAAGTTCTCATCCAGAGTTTCTTGGTGGACTTCAATCATGCCCATCACAAATTCTTTCAAATTTTGGAAAGTCGTTAATATGTTCTGGTGGGGCCCAGGGAGAAGACGAAGAACATTTGGGAAGAGGTTGAGAAGCCGTTGGGAAGAATGGACATCAGCAATACATAAATAAGTGGTTAGATTGGTGGGGGAGAACATCTGAGTTATAGTTTTGAGCTATTACTCCTGTCCTCTCTATTGTCCCATTTTCTCAAGAATCTCACCTGCCCACTTCTTGAGTTGATCAGTCTCACCATCTCCCTCAAAAAAGTCAAGAAAAATACCCTCCACCCACCTTGATTTTTCCTAAACCAATCCACAAGACACTTGGCCTCCTCCTGGATTCTCTCCTCAACACTCCTCTTCCCCATCCCAAAATTCCTCAGGGTCATGAGAGAGAACCGACGCATGGCTTTCCAAGGTTCATCGTTGCTCAAGATGAGTCCTGAAAATAATGGAGGAGAAGTGTTACGGTGATGTTTCGGTGGCAACATCTTGCCTACAATGACTATGTTAGATGGAGATGGATGAATGGATGTTGCAATTAAGAAATTAACATGAGCTTGAGAATATGCCTGGCGTGCTGTGGTCCATAGGGTTAATGGAGAGTCAGACACGACTGACTGACTAGGCAACAAAAACAACAACAGTGTACATGATTTGGTCCCCAAATATGTTGGTAAAAATGGAGATAAATGGTTGTTAGGTCATTATTATAATTATGCGGAGATCTAAGGTGAAATATAATGATATTAGGATGACAATGCTATATTATGAGTTTTTTTGGAGATTTTTAAAAATGGGTAATCTCGTGATCAATAATTACAAAATCTATACACAACAAGCCTATTTTTTTTTACCATAATCTTTCATGAATAGGTCAGATAAATCCAGCTTCCCTCGGTCACTGAATGTGTCACTATTGTCCACCAGCACCTCCTTCACTGTATCGTAACCAGTTAGCACCACTGCTCGGTTGTTCGCCAGGTAGAGAGTATAGACAGGTCCATAGGTTTCACTCAGCTGTTGAAAAGTGTTGGGTCACTATTAGATCCAATATCTTCCAGTTTAGGATTTTGGATATTGGGTATATTGGGTACATGCAAAATGGCACTGGGGCCCTCCATTCACTAGCTCCACCACTGTTCAACTCAGTATGCAAATACTGGGAAATGCATCTAATTACATGAATACATTGGGGAACATTATTTTATCACCATAGAGACATTCAATGAAACTTTGATAATAATTAGCACATTGATGTGCATAATAATACATGCACAAACAATACTGAATTTATAGGGAATGATTTCCCTAAGTAAACCATCTATGTGTGGTCCATAGGGTTATGGTTGACCTAGTCGGTTCTTACACACCCAGTTGACTTGTACACAACCTAGTTGGCTTGTACCCACTTAGTTGAAAGGTGCCCACCTAGTTTACTTGTAACCACCTAGCTGGCTGGTGCCCACTTGGATGGTCAAGCCACCACAGTCTATAATTCTAATGAGACCCTCATTAGACCTCCTCTTGGATAGTCAAACCATCACAGTATATAGTTCTAGTGATGTCTCCCAAAGATCCTTCTCACCTTCATCATAGATTTTGGAAGTTCCTTGGTGTTCAACTGTAGGATATTACCCAGCATAGGCAGGGGAGTAGGTCCTGGGGGTATGTTTCCTCCTCTTATCTTGTGCCACCATGCCATACAGGTAGCCAGAAGAAGTGACCCACCAACTACTAGATCCATTATCACGGTGACCAATGTATAGAGGAGCTCTGTCTATAAATGTCTCTTGCCTCTCTCTCCTGATCGTGTTACGATTTTCTCTGTCTCTCTGAACTTTGGACTTGTTTTTGTATCTTGTTTAACCAAACAGTAAGCCAAAAACAGATAAAAATTAGTTGATTCCAGCACATAATTGGTTAATTGAATCACATCCAATGGAGACATTGTTTCCCTCCTTCATTAGGCTCTCTCCTGAGGAGTGTGAGACCGTCTTCCTTCCCTTAGCTGCATATGATCATGAGGACTTTCACAGGGTAGAAAGGGTAGAAAGAAGTCCATGGAAGAAGATAAACCAGCACTGTCTCATAATCTTCTGAATAACTAGAGAAACTAGATACTCAAGGGAACTGGTGAACTGATAACATCTGAACTGATGTAACAAAGCAAGTTGTCTATGACCCACCTTCTCAATTCCACCACAAAATTTTCCACAAGTTGTGTGTGATCCACCTCCTCAATTCCACCACACAATTTTCCACAAGTTATCTGTGACCCATCTCCTCAATTCCACCATACAATTTTCTGCAGTTCAGTGGCCTTGTCTAATCTTAGCAGAAGACTTCCCATGGGCATCCTAGAATTACACCAAGCAGATGATGGGCTCACCTTTCCAGAAAGATATCCCAGGGCAGTAGTGAGGGGCCAAGAGGGCAGTGTGAGGTGACCCATGGTGGGAAGTGCCAAGGGGGCCACTACACACAAAAATGTAATTAAAGATTAAAAATTAAAGCAGCACTAGTTAGGGAATCCTCAGAGGAGAACTTTGGTGCATTGAACCACCAATAGATCCACCCCGCAACTGGTATCATGAGGATTATTTCATGGAAGTTCCATGAAGTAGTCAAAAGACTATTACATGACTAGCGACTTGCCCGTCAAAAATGACGGGGCAATAAAAAAAAGTGTTGAAATGCTGTTTGTCACACAATGTGAGTGTACTGTGTGCCTCAATTATATAAACACCTATAACATACTAGTGAACGCATGTAATAACACTAAAAGTGCCATGAGGGTCATCCAGGACCCTCATGACCCAAAGTGTAAGCACTACACCATTTTAACCCTGTCTCTTATGGGGGTCTATACAGACCCTCATAAGCCTCAATTTAACCCCATTAGTCTCATAAGGGTATTTAAATACCCTCATGGGACAGTTAGAAGCCTAACATTACCCCGTAAGTGCTATGAGGGTTCTCCAGTACCCTCATGACACTAAGTATAAACACTACACTGCAGTATAGCCCCACAATAAACCATGAAATCTAAAGCAATGCCCCTCTACACTAAACTATTAAGACCTACACTACCTACCTACCCCCTAATAACCCCCCACCACTCTAATTAGAGAAAATCAAACAAACTAAAGGCACACAAAAAAAATCTACATTACATAAAATAAAAAAAACTAAATCACAAAAAATAATAAATCTACATTACCAAAAATAAAAAACCAAAGTCACAAAAAAGAAAAAAAGGAACATTTCATAAAATAAAAAAATTCATTACAACCCACACAGTACAGAAAAAAAAAATTACACACCTGCAAAGGAAATACACAGAATACATACAATACAATACAATACAAATAAAATAAAATACAATACCCCCCTATCTAAAATACAATCAATACTATCTATCTAAAATGCATCACCCAATCTATGTAATATACAATACATCCTATCTATCTAATATACATCCCCCAGTCTATGTAATATACAATAAATACTATCTATCTAAATTACATAACCCAATCTGTCTAATATACAATACATCCTATCTATATAATATACATCCCCCAATCTCTGTCTTCGTCCTTCTTCTTTTCTTCTTCTCCGGTGCGTCCCCTGTTGAAAAAAAAACATTACATTAGTACAACAGACATAAACCTCAAAACAAAGTAAAATAAACATAAAATATACAGTGTACTTACCTCCCCGTGATATCCCCGTCCTCCACCTCTTCTGCCCCGGATGGGCCCTAGAAGAATCTGCGCTGTAAAATAATAAAAAATAAAAAAACAATAACAGAGATCCACACTCACGGATCTCCCCAACTCGAATGAGCCTCCATGGAGTTTTCTCGAAGAAAATTGGCAATGGAGGCTTCTGATTGGCTGAAAAAACTGTCTATCAAATTCAGCCAATCAGAAGACGCCAATGGGGGAGCCAATGAGAAACTGATACAACCCAAAATCACACTCTGATTGGATAATGCAACTGTCAATATTTATTTAAACCAAAGAAGGCTTTATTGCCATCAGCCAATCATAATGGGATACACCCCCACGGGGTGATTGGCTGAAGACATCTACGCCTTCTAATTGGCAGTAATACTGATTGACATTGACAACAGCCAATGAGAAGGCGCAAATTCCTTTGGCCAATCAGTACGTGGGGGTGTATCCCATTGTGATTGGCTATTGTCAGTGCAACCAATCAGAATGCGCAGATGCCTCCAGCCAATCACCCTGTGGGGGTGTATTCCATTGTGATTGGCTGAAGGCATCTGCGCCTTGGGATTGGTTTAAAAAAAGATTGACAGGTGCATTATCCAATCAGAGTGGGATTTCGGGGTGTATCCCTTTCTGATTGGCTCACACATTGGCACCTTCTGATTGGCTGAATTTGATAGACAGCGTTTTCAACCAGATGCGGATCTCCGTTATTTTTTTTTTTTTTTTTTTAGAGAGCGTTTTCAAGGCGGGGCAGAAGAGGAGGAGGCCGGAGACATCGCAGGGAGGTAAGTACAATGTAGATTATGTTTGTTTTATATTTATGTATGTGTACTAATGTTTTGCTTTTTTTTAACAGGGGCCGCGCCGGAGAAGAAGAAAAGAAGGACGGGACATGCTGGAAAGCTGAGTAGAATATTTAGAATATTTATAATGCTTATTTATTTTCTGTAAATGTGTTGCACTAATTTATTTATATTTTTTTCTCTAGGTTGCCGATCTGAAGGGACATCTACAAAGGTAAGTGGTCTTAATTATTTTATTTTAGCTTAGAAGTATTTTATATAAAGATAACATTTATTGTATGTTACATAGGGGGATGTATTTTATATAGATAGGAGTTATTGTATATTATATAGTACTAGCGAATTGCCCGTCAAAAAATGACGGCAATGAAATTGTAAGGTAGCTAATGCTGTTTAGTGTGTAATAATGAAATATATAATACATTAATAAATGAATATACTTGACGTATTTTAAAGCATTGTGTGGAAGAGCTGTGAATGTGTTTTGATGTTGCTGCAGCATTAGTGGTGTGGATGTGCTGTGTAAGCGTGCTGAATGTGTGCAGTGTAACACTGTGCGTGCGCGAGACCAAACCGTTAGCGTAGTCGTGTACTTCCGCATTGGCGAGAAATGGCGAGTAATGTGTGTTATACGTTTGTATCGGAATATCCGTAGGTGTTTTGTGGTGTTTTGCGAGTTTCTTGTGGTGTTTTGCGAGTTTAGAGTGCTGTAGCCTCGTTTTCGTTTTGTTCGGCGGCCATTTTTTCTCTCGCTTCGTTTTTTTTTTTAGTGTCTAAACTGTTTTATTTGAAGTAAAATCGAGGTGTAAGTTGTATTTTTGAGGTGCTGGGTGCTCCCTCTTGGTGTAGGTAAGTTTTTTATGTATGTGGTGTGTGTATGTATTGTGTTTGACATTTTCTAATGTTCGCGAGTTGCGTCCGAGTGTTGCGAGTCCGTAATGTGTGTGAACGTGTGTCGTATGTTGTTTGCGAGTGTCGTAATGTGTGTGTCGTAGTGTTTGGGTTGCGAGGTGAAGTTTGCCAGGGTCGCAGTTGCTGGCAAGGAGCGCCTTCGGCGCTCCATGCCAGCAACTGCGGCCCTCGCTTTGCGAGGTCCTCAGGTGCTGGCATGGAGCGCCTACGGCGCTCCATGCCAGCAACTGAGGCCCTCGCTTTGCGAGGGTCCTCAGTTGCTGGCATGGAGCGCCTTCGGCGCTCC
Organism: Discoglossus pictus; assembly: GCA_027410445.1. Classification (NCBI taxonomy): domain Eukaryota; kingdom Metazoa; phylum Chordata; class Amphibia; order Anura; family Alytidae; genus Discoglossus; species Discoglossus pictus. Next base: position 4,752,473 of record CM050170.1, read on the forward strand.
ATGCCAGCAACTGAGACCCTCGGGCAGTGCCCTCGCTTCGCGAGGGCACTGCCCGAGGGTCTCAGTTGCTGGCAAGGAGCGCCTTCGGCGCTCCTTGCAGCAACTGAGACCCTCGGGCAGTGTCCTCGCTTCGCGAGGGCCTCGGCTCGCTGCGAGGGCCGCGGCTCGCGTAGCGAGTCGCGGCCCTCGCTTCGCGAGGGCCGCGACTCGCGTAGCGAGCCCGCGGCCCTCGCTTCGCGAGGGCCGCGGGCTCGCTACGCGAGCCCGCAGCGTTAGCAACAACTCGTACGCTCACAACTATATATGTGATTGTAAATTAGATTGTGGGATGCATTGTATATTAGATAGATTGGGTGATGTATTTTAGATATATAGGAATTATTGTATATTAGATAGATTGAATTTGTATTTTGTGTATTATATGTATTTCATTTTCAGGTGTGTAATGTTTTTTTTTCTGTAGTGGGGGGGTTGTAATGTATTTTTTTTATTTTCTGTAATGTTCTTTTTTTGTGACTTAGGTTTTTTTATTTTCTGTAATAAAGATTTTTTTTATTTTTGGTGACTTAATTTTTTTATTTTCTTTAATTAGAGTGGTGGGGGGTTTATTAGAGGGTAGGTAGATAGGAAGGTAGGTAGTGTAGGTGTTAATAGGTTAGTGTAGTGGGTGGTTTGTTTAGATGTAATGTTTTATTGGGGGGTATAGTACAGTGTAGTGTTTATACATAGTGGCATGACGGTCCGTCATGGCAATTATGCGGTTAATGTTGGGTTGTAACAGCCCCATAAGGATAATAATATACCCTTATGGGACTGATGGGGTTATATAGAGGCTTATGAGGGTCTGTATTGATCCTCATGAGTGTCAGGGTTATTTAGTGGCTTATGGGGGTCTGTATTGACCCCTATGAGTGACAGGGTTAATTAAGTGCTTATGAGGGTCTGTATTGACCCACATGAGTGACGGGGTTAATTAAGGCTTTTATGGGGGTCTGGATTGAGCCCCATGAGTGCCAGGGTTATTTATTGGCTTATGGGGGTCTGTATTGTCCCCCATGAGTGACCGGGTTAATTAAGTGGTTATGAGGGTCTGTATTGACCCCCATGAGTGACAGGGTTAATGATATGTATTATAGGGGTCTGTATTGACCCCCATGAGTGACAGGTTCAATTAGGGGTTTATGGGGGTCTGTATTGACCCCCATGAGTGAGGGGGTTAATTAAGTGCTTATGGGGGGCTGTATTACCCCCATGAGTGAAAGGGTTAATGAAGGGCTTATGGGGGTCGGAATTGACCCCATGAGTGACGGGTTTATTTAATGCTTTTATGGGGGTCTGTATTGAGCCCCATGAGTGCCAAGGTTATTTATTGGCTTATGGGGGTATGTATTGTCCCCCATGAGTGACGAGGTTAATTAAGTGGTTATGGGGGTCTGTATTGACCCCCATGAGTGACAGGGTTAATGATATGTATTATGGGGGTCTGTATTGACCCCCATGAGTGACAGGTTTAATTAGGGGTTTATGGGTGTCTGTATTGACCACCATAAGTGAGGGCTGTTAATTAAGTGCTTATGGGGGTCTGTATTAACCACCATGAGTGACAGGGTTAATGAAGTGCTTATGGGGTGCTGTATTGACCCTCATGAGTGACAGGATTAATTAAGTGCTTATGAGGGTCTGTATTGCCCCCCATGAGTGACAGGGTTAATTAAGGGTTTATGGGGGTCTGTATTGACCCCCATGAGTGACAGGGTTAATGAAGGGCTTATGGGGGTCTGTATTGACCCCATGAGTGACAGGGTTAATGAAGGGCTTATGGGGGTCTATATTGCCCCCCATGAATGACAGGGTTAATTTGAGGTTTATGGGGGTCTGTGTTGACCCCGTTGAGTGACAGGGTATTATTATGGGTTTATGGGGGTCTGTATTAACCCCATGAGTGACAGGGTTAATGAAGGGCTTATGGGGTCTGTATTGACCCCCATGAATGACAGGGTTAATTAGGGGTTTATGGGGGTCTGTATTAACCCCCAAGAGTGACAGGGTTAATGAAGGGCTTATGGGGGTCTGTATTGACTCCCATGAGTGACAGGGTAATTTAAGGGATTATGGGGGTCTTTATTGAACCCCATGAGTGATAGGGTTAAATAAGTGTTTATGGGGCGCTGCATTGACCATCATGAGTGACAGGGTTAATTAAGTGCTTATGAGGCTCTGTATTGACCCCCATGAGTGACGGGGTTATTTAATGCTTTTATGGGGGTCTGTATTGAGCCCCATGAGTGCCAGGGTTATTTATTCTCTTATGGGGGTCTGTATTGTCCCCCATGAGTGACGAGGTTAATTAAGTGGTTATGGGGGTCTGTATTAAACCCCATGAGTGACAGGGTTAATGATATGTATTATGGGGGTCTGTATTGACCCCCATGAGTGACAGGTTTAATTAGGGGTTTATGGGTGTCTGTATTGACCCCCATGAGTGAGGGCTGTTAATTAAGTGCTTATGGGGGTCTGTATTAACCCCCATGAGTGACAGGGTTAATGAAGTGCTTATGGGGTGCTGTATTGACCCTCATGAGTGACAGGGTTAATTAAGTGCTTATGAGGGTCTGTATTGCCCCCCATGAGTGACAGGGTTAATTAAGGGTTTATGGGGGTCTGTATTGACCCCCATGAGTGACAGGGTTAATGAAGGGCTTATGGGGGTCTGTATTGACCCCATGAGTGACAGGGTTAATTAAGGGCTTATGGGGGTCTGTATTGACCCCCATGAGTGACAGGGTTAATGAAGGGCTTATGGGGGTCTATATTGCCCCCCATGAATGACAGGGTTAAATTGAGGTTTATGGGGGTCTGTGTTGACCCCGTTGAGTGACAGGGTTTTATTATGGGTTTATGGTGGTCTGTATTAACCCCATGAGTGACAGGGTTAATGAAGGGCTTATGGGGGTCTGTATTGACCCCCATGAATGACAGAGTTAATTAGGGGTTTATGGGGGTCTGTATTAACCCCCATGAGTGACAGGGTTAATGAAGGGCTTATGGGGGTCTGTGTTGACTCCCATGAGTGACAGGGTAATTTAAAAGATTATGGGGGTCTTTATTGAACCCCATGAGTGATAGGGTTAAATAAGTGTTTATGGGGCGCTGCATTGACCATCATGAGTGACAGGGTTAATTAAGTGCTTATGAGGCTCTGTATTGACCCCCATGAGTGACGGGGTTATTTAATGCTTTTATGGGGGTCTGTATTGAGCCCCATGAGTGCCAGGGTTATTTATTGGCTTATGGGGGTCTGTATTGTCCCCCATGAGTGACGAGGTTAATTAAGTGGTTATGGGGGTCTGTATTGACCCCCATGAGTGACAGGGTTAATGATATGTATTATGGGGGTCTGTATTGACCCCCATGAGTGACAGGTTTAATTAGGGGTTTATGGGTGTCTGTATTGACCACCATGAGTGAGGGCTGTTATTTAAGTGCTTATGGGGGTCTGTATTAACCACCATGAGTGACAGGGTTAATGAAGTGCTTATGGGGTGCTGTATTGACCCTCAAGAGTGACAGGATTAATTAAGTGCTTATGAGGGTCTGTATTGCCCCCCATGAGTGACAGGGTTAATTAAGGGTTTATGGGGGTCTGTATTGACCCAACATGAGTGACAGAGTTAATGAAGGGCTTATGGGGGTCTGTATTGACCCCATGAGTGACAGGGTTAATTAAGGGCTTATGGGGGTCTGTATTGACCCCCATGAGTGACAGGGTTAATGAAGGGCTTATGGGGGTCTATATTGCTCCCCATGAATGACAGGGTTAATTTGAGGTTTATGGGGGTCTGTGTTGACCCCGTTGAGTGACAGGGTTTTATTATGGGTTTATGGTGGTGTGTATTAACCCCATGAGTGACAGGGTTAATGAAGGGCTTATGGGGGTCTGTATTGACCCCCATGAATGACAGGGTTAATTAGGGGTTTATGGGGGTCTGTATTAACCCCCATGAGTGACAGGGTTAATGAAGGGCTTATGGGGGTCTGTGTTGACTCCCATGAGTGACAGGGTAATTTAAGGGATTATGGGGGTCTTTATTGAACCCCATGAGTGATAGGGTTAAATAAGTGTTTATGGGGCGCTGCATTGACCATCATGAGTGACAGGGTTAATTAAGTGCTTATGAGGCTCTGTTTTGACCCCCATGAGTGACGGGGTTATTTAATGCTTTTATGGGGGTCTGTATTGAGCCCCATGAGTGCCAGGGTTATTTATTGGCTTATGGGGGTCTGTATTGTCCCCCATGAGTGACGAGGTTAATTAAGTGGTTATGGGGGTCTGTATTGACCCCCATGAGTGACAGGGTTAATGATATGTATTATGGGGGTCTGTATTGACCCCCATGAGTGACAGGTTTAATTAGGGGTTTATGGGTGTCTGTATTGACCCCCATGAGTGAGGGCTGTTAATTAAGTTCTTATTGGGGTCTGAGTGACAGGGTTAATGAAGGGCTTATGGGGGTCTGTATTGACCCCCATGAGTGACAGGGTTAATTAAGGGCTTATGGGGGTCTGTATTGAACCCCATGAGTGATAGGGTTAATTAAGTGCTTATGGGGCGCTGTATTGACCCTCAAGAGAAACAGGGTTAATTAAGTGCTTATGAGGGTCTGTATTGCCCCCCATGAGTGACAGGGTTAATTAAGTGTTAATGGGGGTCTGTATTGACTCCAATGAGTGGCAGGGCTATTTATTGGCTTATGGGGGTCTGTATTGACCCTCATGAGTGATGGGGTAATTAAGTGCTTATGACGGTCTGTATTGCCCTCCATGAGTGACAGTGTAATTAAGGGTTTATGGGGGTCTGTATTGACCCCCATGAGTGGCAGGGTGATTTATTGGCTTATGGGGGTCTGTATTGACCCCCATGAGTGATCGGATTCATTATATTTATTATGGGGGTCTGTATTGACCCCCATGAGTGACAGGGTTAATAGTGGGTTTATGGGGGTCTGTATTGACCCCATGAGTGACAGGGTTAATGAAGGGCTTATGGGGGTCTGTATTGACCCCCATGAGTGACAGGGTTAATGAAGGGCTTATGGGGTCTGTATTTACCCCCATGAGTGACAGGGTTCAAGAAGGGCTTATGGAGGTCTATATTGACCCCCATGAATGACAGGGTTAATTAGGGGTATATGTGGGTCTGTATTGACCCCCTTGAGTGGCAGGGTTAATTATGGGTTTATGGGGGTTTGTATTGACCCCATGAGTGACAGGGTTAATGAAGGGCTTATGGGGGTCTGTATTGACTCCCATGAGTGACAGGGTTAATGAAGGGCTTATGGGGGTCTATATTGACCCCCATGAATGACAGGGTTAATTAGGGGTTTTTGGGGGTCTGTATTAACCCCCATGAGTGACAGGGTTAATTAAGGGCTTATGGGGGTCTTTACTGAACCCCATGAGTGATAGGGTTAATTAAGTGCTTATGGGGTGCTGTATTGACCCTCATGAGTGAGAGGGTTAATTAAGTGCCTATGGGGGTCTGTATTGACCCCCATGAGTGACAGGGTTAATTAAGTGCTTATGAGGGTCTGTATTGCCCCCCATGAGTGACAGGGTAATTAAGGGTTTATGGGGGTCTGTATTGACCCCCATGAGTGGCAGGGTTAATGAAGGGCTTAAGGGGGGTCTATATTGACCCCCATGAATGACAGGGTTAATTAAGGCTTTATGGGGGTCTGTATTGACCCCCATGAGTGGCAGGGTTATTTATTGGCTTATGGGGGTCTGTATTGACCCCCATGAGTGACCGGATTAATTATATGTATTATGGGGGTCTGTATTGACCCCCATGAGTGACATCGTTAATTATAGGTTTATGGGGGTCTGTATTGACCCCATGAGTGACAGGGTTAATGAAGGGCTTATGGGGGACCACCACGAGTAACAGGGTTTTTTAGGGATTGATGGGGCTCTGTATGGAGCCCCATGCGTGATAGGGTTAATTTTTTGTTTATATTACTGGTCCTTGAAGGACCCGTAAGGTGGGAATTTTGAATGTTCATTGCAGCGGGGTTCCAGGTTCGCGTGCGATTGGGGACGCCCACTGCGAGGGTTAATGTGGGGTTAATGCGGGTTTCCGAGCTTATCTCGAATCACGTGTGGTTAATGCGGGTTTCCGAGCTTATCTCGGATCCCGTGGGGTTAATGCGGGTTTCCGAGCTTATCTGGGTTCCCGTGGGTTTAATGCAGGTTTCCGAGCTTATCTCGGATCCCTTCTTGGGTAAGTTGTAGGTGTCTGGGCGGTCCGGGGTCGTGGAGCCTCGTTTTCCTTTTTTTTGGCAGCCATTTTTTCTTTCTCTTTGGGTATTTTCGGGTGTCTAAACTCTTGAATTTGGACTTAAATTGAGGTGTAACTTCACTTGCAGCGGTCCTTGGTGCCCCCCCCCCTTGCTGTGGGTAAGCTTTTTATGTATTTTGTGTGTGTATTTATTGTGTTTTTAATGTTTATTTGTGCGCGCGGTTCTGCCCTTAAGGTCATATGCGCGAGGGACCGCATGTGCGGGACTAAAGTTCGCAGTTGCTGGCAAGAAGCTCCTTTGGTATCGTTAACAACGACCCGCATGCTCACAACTATATATGTGATGGGTTTTAAATTATATTTACAAGGAGGAAACTATTGCCATAACCTACCTCAATAGTCAGGGTTTTCTCTGACAATTGGGTCCCTGGACTGATCTCTGGACTCCTCAGCAACTCAGCTCTTCTGGGCATCTTTCTCTGGCACCCATCTCTTGGATTGAGACTTTAAGAACCCCAAACTGACTTATATTTGGATTTATACCACAAAGATCAGTTTTTCTACTTGTTGTCCAGGGTTCGAATCCTCCGGAAGCCCTTGATATATCTTTATGTCAATTGCCCCATTTATTTGTAAATAATATGATGTTTCTTTAATTGTTTGTGCTCTCTTTCTAACTGGAAGACATCTCCTAGAACATTATGTCCAGGATTCTTGCCAAGTTATTACAGATCTCTGGAGATAGTTAAGTTCTGGCAAGGGCACTCTTTTTTTCAGCCAGTCTCATGTGAAGATTACGCCTCTCTGGATAAAAACTTATTTCGTAAATATACTCACTCATTATTTATGGAAGTGGGGAAACTGTAAGAGATTCTTAAGTTTACTTTCTGGTGCAATTATTCTTTCTTCAAATTACTTCTTCAAGACCAAGGACCAATATCCAACGGAAGAAGGTGCCGAGACCCATTTCCAGTTGAGGTAAGATCCAGTTCTCATACTGCAAGACTGAGGTCTAATGTGAATGGAAGTAATTAAAGCTTATCAGAGATCTTATAATGTCTTGCAGGCAGTGGTTGGGGGTCTAAAGTTAATGGAAGCCAAGTGATCTTATTAGATATCTTAAAATGTATTCTAGGAAGTGGCTGGGGGTCTGAGGTGAATGGAAGTCAGGTTATCCGATTAGAGATAATAAAATGCATCGAAGGAGGTAGATGGGAGATTTTATAATCTCTAGTAGGAGGTGGATGGGGATCTTATAATGTCTTACAGGAGATGGAAAGGGGGTCTAAGGTAAATACAAGCCAAGTGATCTTATTAGAGATCTTGTAATGCCTTGCATGGTGCGGATGGGGTCTTATAATGTCTTGTAGGAGGTGAATGGTGGTTTGAGGTGAATGGAAATTAAGTGATCTTATTAGATATCCTCTAATGTCTTGCAGGAGGTGGATGGGGGTCTAAGGTAAATGCAAGCCAATTGAACTTATTCGAGATCTTATAATCTCTAGCAGGAGGTGGATGTGGGTCTTCTAATGTCTTCCAGGAGGTGGATGGGGGTCTGAGGTGTATCAAAGTCAAGTGATCTTATTAGATATCCTCTAATGTCTTGAATGAGGTAGACAGGGGTCTAAGGTAAATGCAAGCCAATTGATCTTATTGGATATCTTATAATCTCTAGCAGGAGGTGGATGGGGGTCTTCTAATGTCTTGCAGGAGGTGCATGGGGGTCTTCTAATGTCTTGCAGGAGGTGAATGGGGGTCTAAGGTAAATGCAAGCCAATTGATCTTATTGGAGATCTTATACTCTCTAGCAAGAGGTGGATGGAGGTCTTCTAATGTCTTGCAGGAGGTGGATGGGGGTCTGAGGCGTACCAAAGTCAAGTGATCTTATTAGATATCCTCTAATGTCTTGAATGAGGTAGACGGGAGTCTAAGGTAAATGCAAGCCAATTGATCTTATTGGATATCTTATAATCTCTAGCAGGAGGTGAATGAGGGTCTTTTAATGTCTTGCAGGAGGTGGATGGGGGTCTTCTAATGTCTTGCAGGAGGTGAATGGGGGTCTAAGGTAAATGCAAGCCAATTGATCTTATTGGATATCTTATAATCTCTAGCAGGAGGTGGATGGGGGTCTTCTAATGTCTTGCAGGAGGTGCATGGGGGTCTTCTAATGTCTTGCAGGAGGTGAATGGGGGTCTAAGGTAAATGCAAGCCAATTGATCTTATTGGAGATCTTATACTCTCTAGCAAGAGGTGGATGGAGGTCTTCTAATGTCTTGCAGGAGGTGGATGGGGGTCTGAGGCGTACCAAAGTCAAGTGATCTTATTAGATATCCTCTAATGTCTTGAATGAGGTAGACGGGAGTCTAAGGTAAATGCAAGCCAATTGATCTTATTGGATATCTTATAATCTCTATCAGGAGGTGAATGAGGGTCTTCTAATGTCTTGCAGGAGGTGGATGGGGGTCTTCTAATGTCTTGCAGGAGGTGGATGGGGGTCTTCTAATGTCTTGCAGTAGGTGGATGGGGGTCTGGGGTGTATCGAAGTCAAGTGATCTTATTAGATATCCTCTAATGTCTTGAGCGAGTTGGATGGGGGTCTGAGGTCAGATGAATGAGATGGTGGTGTAAGGTCATGATTATTATTTATTGATGATGAAGGTTTATGACTATGTCTTGTAACTGTTCCCTTTAAGACCTAATTAAGACTGCCTACAACCTTTCAGTAGAATCAAGTAAAATCTAAATATAGAGTCCACATAGACCTTCAATTCTGATGTCTTCTTCACAGGTGACACGATGGATGGATTCAGTGCTACTCTACTCCTCTTCCTCTTCTTTATTTCCTACGTTTTCTTGACCTACGTGAAGATGTTTAAGGAAAGAGCCAAGCTTCCACCTGGACCAATCCCATTACCATTCATAGGGAATCTTCTTCAAATAGACACCAATGATATTGTCAAGTCTTTCATGGAGGTGAGTGAAGCATTCTGGGTATTTACTAACCAGTGAGTAACCTCATACCCATGACATGTGTCTCATTGTCTCTGTCTCATTCTCTGTCTCTCATTATCCCTCTCTGTGTCTCATTGCCTCTGTCTCATTCTCTGTCTCTCATTACCTCTCTCTGTGTCTCATTGTCTCTGTCTCATTCTCTGCCTTTCTCAATGTCTCCTTCTGTGTGTGTCTCATTGTGCCTGTCTCTCTTTCTCTGTGTCAGAGTATTAGCCTCATTGTCTAGCTCTCTGTCCTTATTTATGTCTCCTCTCTCTTTGTGTCTCTTGGTGTCTCACTCTCTCTAATCATTTTTGTCTCCTTCTCTCTCTCTCTGTGCCTTATTGTCTCTGTCTCATTCTCTGTCTCTTTTTGCCTCATTGTCTCTCTCTCATTGTCTGTGTCTCCTTCTCTGTCTCTTTCTGTGTCTCGTTGTCTCTGTCTCTCTCTCCTTTCTTATACCTTCTTACAGCTGAAAGAGAAATATGGAGACGTCTTTACCTTCTACATGGGCCCAAATCCAGGCGTGGTGATCTGCGGTTATGATGCCATGAAAGAGTCGCTAATTGATGAGTCCGATACATTCGGCGATCGTGGCGATTACCCAGTATTCCTGCACTACAATCAGGGACATGGTGAGCAAATAATGCACTTATTTTACTCAACACTCCATTAAACTGTGAATAAATTACAACATTTATGTAATTTGTCCCATAGACCTTCATTGCATCCTCTATAAGAAATGCCTTGTCCCATAGACCTTAATGGCATCTTCTTTAAGAAATGACTTGTCCCATAGGCCTTCATTCCATCCTCTATAAGAAAGGACTTGTCCCATAGACCTTCATGGCATCTTCTTTAAGAAATGACTTGTCCCATAGACCTTCATGGCATTTTCTTTAAGAAATGACTTGTCTCATAGACCTTCATGGCATCTTCTTTAACAAATGACTTGTCCCATAGACCTTCATGGCATCTTCTTTAAGAAATGAATTGTCGAAAAAGGCCATCATTGCATCCTCTATAAGAAATGACGTGTCCCATAGACCTTCATTGCATCCTCTATAAGAAATGACTTGTCCCATAGGCCTTCATGGCATCTTCTTTAAGAAATGACTTGTCCCATAGGCCTTCATTGCATCCTCTATAAGAAATTACTTGACCCATAGACCTTCATTGCATTCTCTATAAGAAATTACTTGTCTTATAGGCCTTCATGGCATCTTCTTTAAGAAATTACTTGTCCCATAGGCCTTCGTGGCATCCTCTATAAGAAATGACTTGTCCCATAGACCTTCATGGGATCCTCTACAAGAAATTTCTTGTCCCATAGACCATCATATGATTCTCTACAAGAAATGACTTGACCCATAGACCATCATAGAATCCTCTACAAGAAATGACTTGTCCCATAGACCTTCATGGGATCCTCTACAAGAAATGACGTGTCCCATAGACCTTCATGGCATCTTCTATAAGAAATGACTTGACCCATAGACCATCATTGCATCTTCTATAAGAAATGACTTGTCCCATAGGCCTTCATGGCATCCTCTATAAGAAATGACTTGTCCCATAGACCTTCATGGGAATCCTCTACAATAAATGACTTGTCCCATATACCATCATATGATTCTCTACAAGAAATTACTTGACCCATAATTCATCATAGGATACTCTATAAGAAATTACTTGACCCAAAATTCATCATAGGATACTCTATAAGAAATTACTTGTCCAAAACAGCTCCATAGGATCTTCTGCAAGAAATGTCGTGTTCCTTAGACCATCCCATAGATCTTTATTGGATCCTGTACAAGAAATATCTTGTCCCATAGACCTGCATAGGATACTTTTGTCTTATATTCTTGTCTCATAGACCATCCCTTATACATTGTTAGGATCTTCTACAAGAAATGTCTTGTTTCTTAGACCATCCCTTAGATCTTTATTGGATCCTATACAAGAAATGTCTTGTCCCATAGACCATCATAGGGTCATCTACAAGAAATGTCTTGCCCCATAGACCTACATAGGGTTCTTTACAAGAAATGTCTTGTTCCATAGAACTTCATAGGATCATCTACAAGAAATGTATTGTCTCCTAGACCTTCATAGGATACTCTAAAAGAACCTGCTCGTCTAATAGACTTTCCTGGGATCCTCTACTAGAAATGATCTGTCTCCATAAACGTTTATAGGATCATTTTCAGGAAATTATTAGAACTTTCATGGATTCTCTAAATTAAACAATATTCCCCGTAGACGTCCATTCCATATCTGTACACAAAATCATTGCTGTCATGTGTTTTCGGGGAGGTGTCCAACTTTTAACTCTCGTCTTAAATAATTCCAGATTTTGGTTTCAGCAATGGGGAGCAGTGGAAGAAGCTTCGTCGTTTCGCTCTTGTTACCTTGAGGAATTTTGGCATGGGGAAAAGGAGCGTGGAGGAGAGGATACAGGAGGAAGCAGACTTTCTCATTAAAGAATTTAGGAAAACTAAAGGTAACCCTTCATATTTATCCCAACAACACATTCTACTTCTGGGGAAAGCATTGACTTATTCAATGGTGGGCCACAAAGAGTCCAGGATATCAGTATCTCTCTTCTTGAGCACAGGTTGAATGAGGGACCCATAAATCCTGGATTGTGTGAGATCCTTGTAGGACCAAGTAGCCCATCACTGTTCTAATCATTGGACAATAAGATATCTTCTTCTGTAAAAATGTCCTTCGAGTGGTTCATAGTGGAGGAGAATTTCCAGAAAGCCAACTATCTTGGGTCTAGATATTGAAGCATGGGTTAATTGAAATGAATTAGTTACTGTTTGACCCATTTGCTTTTGATCAGGATTCTGATTTGTTGGAGTATCTTAAGAACTTTCTACTACGTTAGGAAGAATCTCTCACAAAACGTACTTCTCCCCAGGTGCTCCAACGGATCTCACAGAGTACTTTTCGAATTCAGTTGCCAATGTGATCTGCTCTATCGTCTTTGGAAGTCGGTTTGATTATGAAGACCAAAGGTTGCTGAACATCAACAATAGCATCTACAGGAACTTTGTCATTATGAGCAACACTTGGGGGACGGTAAGTATCTAGAGCTTGTTGTTATATGGGGAAGATAAAGGAGGCAATGTAGATAATATCTTCCAAGTATCCTGCAAGATTAGTTCTACTTGAGTGGTAAACTGTTTCTCATTTTGATAGAGAAGACAATAATTAGTCTTGGGAGATATAGAAAAGAGATATGGAGAGGACAAGGGGATGAAAAAAAGAGGTTGACTTGAGAATTAGTGAGAGAAGAACCAATCTGAGGGACATCTATTCAGATTTGGTCTAACATCCCTTTTTTTCCCCTCAGCTCTTCAACATGTATCCAAAGGTTATGACCTATATACCAGGTCCCCACAAGGAACTCTACAAAAACTTTAAAATTATGGAAGATATAACTTTGGAAAGCATGAAATATCATGAAGAAACGCTAGACCCCAACTGTCCTCGGGATTACATTGACTGCTTCCTCTACAAGATGATGCAGGTGAGGAAACTGGTGAAGACATCTTGGTATGGATGACACTTTATGAACATAATTAGGATTAAGGGATTCAATAGGACAAGGAGGAGATATAGGGGCATTATACACATAAAGGACTACTGCAGTGGTCATAGGTTTTCATTTTTTTTTTAACAAAAATATTGGGTTCCCCCACTCCATCTATGATCATTTAGAGAACTGGTCCAATGGGATATCAAGACCAACATAGAGAGAATGAGAGATATTACACTTGAGTAGAAAGAACTAGAAGGACTGCATTTTTTTCAGGAAAAGGACCATCTCGATTCAGCTTTCTATACAAGGTCACTGATCGTGACTGTTCAGAATCTGCTTATTGGTGGAATCGAGACAATCAACACAACTCTGAGATATGGTACCTTGATCCTCATGAAGTATCCGGAGATAACAGGTAGATAATCTTATTTACTAGGCCTCATAGGTGCCATAGGATTTGCTGAAAGACTATGATGCAGTAGGGTGGAAAGTTTAATCTTGTTCAGGGTTGTTACTAGAAACGAGGTGGGTCTCTTTTTTCTTATTCTCTCTCTCCATCTCCCTTTCTCATTTTTCTACTTTTATCTTTTTCTTCTTCACTCAATCTCTCTCTCATCTTCTAACATTCTCCTTATCCATCTTTCATTCTCTATGTCTCACTCATTATGTATCTCTACCTGTCTCCTCCCTTTCTCTCTCTCTCTCTACCACTCTTTTTTTTCCCATTCATTCTGTTCTCATTCTCTCTCTCAGCACATTGAAGAAACATTTAATAAATATCCATTGCCAACAATGGCAAAACATTTTAAGATACCAACTGGCTTCCATTATCTTCCTCTGGTCTAGAGAGAATTCAAGAAGAAATTGACCGTGTGATGGGCAGAGACCGGATCCCGTCCATTGAAGACAGGGTGAATATGCCCTATACAGATTCCACCATTAATGAGATCATGAGGTTCTGTGACATTATTCCACTGAGCCTCCCACATAGTACATCAAGAGACACAACTTTCCGAGGATATTTCATCCCCAAGGTTAGTGCATAGCAAAAAGGGTCATAGACAGAATAATGGGCTGGCTAGATGGGCCAGTAGTCTCACATCAAGTCATTTCAAGACCATATGCTGTACTATGAGTGAGAACACAAAATCTGTAAGGTGTTCAGTTCAGAGTACCTATGTTCCATTTTGCGTGGTTAGATGTTCCACAAACTAAATTACCTGAAGGTTTCATTCATTCAAAAATGTTCTAGTATCCTTAAGATGCTCTTAGAGTAGAGTTATGGGGTCCTGAAGTATGTTGAGGTTTTATGATGCTTCTCTGGGTCTTGAGGAGTGTTATTGGTTCTTGGGACAATATGATTTGAATGCTTGGAATAAGTAGACAAGTCATTATTTTCCAGTGGTCTCACATCAAGACATTCCAAGTCCATATGTTGAGTTTTGATGTGCTATGGAGCATTTCAAGGTCTTTAGGAAGGTTCTTGGTGTAACGGATCTCCTGGCACCCCGACCGGGTACCTCCGTTGATAGACGCGTCCTAGTTTGCGTCGAGGCCTACAAGCACTGCACCGGACATCTCAGCCACCACAGACTCCACAACCGCCGTAGTTTAGCTGGAGCCGCGCCGTCTTCCTTCCACCCTGTATGAATCTCCAGCATCCAGGACCATGTGGGGAAGACCTCTCCTCCAAGGAGGACACATCAGGAACAAGCGTTCAGTAGTTACAGCTCAAGGGAGTATGCAAAAGCATAGCAATCCCCAGTATGATATAGCGATCCCCTCCAATAACGAGATGAGACTACGTTTTGAAGGGTCAAGTAGAACTAGAACTTTAATGACAGGGGATCTCCTTTTATGCAATGGTGCCCTCTGAAGGGCTACACCCACATAATTATCACAGCCAATTAGATACATGGTTCAACCCCCACGTCTCCTCCCCTCAGATAACAGGTAACACAATTAAAACAGACACAATTTTAACCACATTCTGGATGTACCCCAAAAACAGGGGGTACACCTTTAAGTCCAGCACCGTTCAATAGCTCTCACCAAGGGGAACACCATATTAAAAAATGGCATGAATCAGACCAGGGGTTCAAAAGTTAGTAAAAGTATGTTTTTCACATAACACACAGACATTTCACATATCCCCCACACAATACACATATAGGACAATAGGTGTGGTCACCCCTCCCTGAGGCAACTTGATATAATCAGACAATGATTAAATCAGCCTTCTTTGTTCTTATCTGAGAATGAAAACACTCCACACAATCGACTCCCTTATCTGTAACAGGATTATCTCTCCTGCCAAGGTCTGCACTAGCCTGGGGCCAATATTCTGCAGAGCACAAACCAACACACATACAGTATATTACTAGGATCATATTTTAACCAAGAATTAAATAACCATAAACAGGGTAAAACAGTGATGGGTTCCGTTACAGCTGGGATCTGAGCGCACAAAACTACAGAATAGCGCTCAGATCATCTTCACACAGTTCAATTGCCATGGAGCTAAAGTCTTTCCCATAGTCTTTCATCATATGAATGGGCTCCATGGCATATCTATCTGTGGTATCATGGTTCACACAGGGCAAGTACCGAATGACCCCCCTGTATGTAAAGGGCCAGGACGAGTGACATACACTCTGGTATGGCCGAATACTGTGTTTGAAGGGCAATATGTACCAGGGCCATAGTCGCAGGGCAGGAGGCTGGCAAACAGTCCTTTCCCAGACAAAGTGGCGAAGGGCACTTCGTCACACTTGGTTCTTCAGAAAATATTTTTTAGCAATTTGGTTCCCTTGAGATCCTGAATTTCTATGATGTCATTCCATAATGTTCTATGATGTCATTCCACTCATGAGTAGATAAATCATTATTTTCTATCTTATTTTGTTTTCTTGAATTCAACTCATGTTGAGGTTTTTTTCTTTCCCAGGGTACCTACATCACACCATTCTTGACCTCTGTCCACTATGATCCCACCCAGTTCGAAGAGCCGTATACATTCAACCCCAACCACTTCCTGGACGAAAAAGGGCACTTCAAGAAGAATGATGCTCTTATGCCTTTCTCTGCTGGTAAAGAATGATAGTATATATTGCACAATATATTGATACCATTCCACTGCTAGTATATATTACACAAAGTATTGATGACCTTCCACCACTAGTACATATTGCATGATCTATTGATGACCTTCCACCACTAGTACATATTGCATGATCTATTGATGACATTCCACTACTAGTATGTATTGCATGATATTGATGATATTGCACTATTAGTAAATATTGCACAATATATTGATGACCTTCCACCACTAGTAAATACTGCATGATATATTGATGACATTCCACTACTAGTGCATTTTGCATGATCTATTGATGACCTTCCACCACTAGTACATATTGCATGATCTATTGATGACATTCCACTACTAGTATGTATTGCATGATATTGATGATATTGCATATTAGTAAATATTGCACGATATATTGATGACCTTCCACCACTAGTACATATTGCATGATATATTGATGACATTCCACTACTAGTGCATTTTGCATGATCTATTGATGACCATCCACCACTAGTACATATTGCATGATCTATTGATGACCTTCCCCCACTAGTACATACTGCATGATATATTGATGACATTCCACTACTAGTATGTATTGCATGATATTGATGATATTACACTATTAGTAAATATTGCACAATATATTGATGACCTTCTACCACTTTTACATACTGCATGATATATTGATGACATTCCACTACTAGTGCATATTGTATGATATATTGATGACCTTCCACCACTAGTACGTATTGCATGATATATTGATGACATTCCACTACTATTAGTATTAGTTATTGCTATTTATATTTTACAAAATTCAATAATAAACTTAAATTAATAGCCAGAAGGTCTAAGAGCTATTTAATAGGTGCCAATGAGATGTAATTACTTTTTATCGAGCGTAGGCTATATGTACATACCTGCCTACATTTCAAATGCCAATCAATGAACCCTACACCCCTGACACACACTTAATATTTATTCATATTTTTCTCTCCATTTTGTCTTTTCCATATCCTCCCCTTTTGCTATTTTTATGCCCAAATTTTCAATAAATATCTCTTTAGATACCCTCTATCCAGCATCCCCTTCCATATATGTCTCTCCAACATTCTCCTCTATATGTATATATAAGGCCAGACAGGGAGATGTTGAGTCCAAACCGGGACAGTCAAATAAAATGAGACAGTTGAGAGCTATGGAATGTCCATCTCCTTCTCACCTAAGCGAGGCGTAACTTCTTTCTTTCTCTACATTTCTGCAGGTAAGCGGATCTGTCCGGGGCAAAGCTTGGCACGTATGGAGCTTTTCATTTACTTCACTATCATGCTGCAAAAGTTCACCCTCATGCCCCTGATAGACAGGGATGAAATCAACCTCAGGCCTATAAAGACAGGGCTGGCCAGTGTCCCTATGGATTATGAATGCTGCCTCATACCCCGCTAATTTCTACCCACAAAGGGGAATACTGAGGAAGTACTGGGATCATGTGACTTTAATCAGAATATATATATGTTAACCCTTTAATTTCAGAATTCTGACCATGGACATGGTACCCAACCCAGTGATTAGGATCGAGCAAAGCCCCAGCTAAGCTAAAATCTGTCCCCCTTATTTTTTTCCATCGTTGTCATCCCAGTTGGAGATGTACCTACGTGCAGTCTACAAATAAAATCTTTTGTTCAGGTCAATGATTACAAGCATGAGAGTTGTACTTTATTAGCTCAGGGAAATAATTTTATAAGACAGTCACGCTATTTTCAAAAGAGAATCTCTGTTCTCCGGCTGAGGTCACTGTTGATAGTCATACCGACCCAATATGGAGACCTAACATGTCGGAGTTCCATAACATGCCTTCCTGCTGGTCCTGTTTCATGGCAGTCATATCCACCCTATACAAGGACCTAACTGATGGAACTTCCAGAGCATGCCGGTCCTGCTGGCCCCCTAAATATGACATCCAAAAGCGGAAAGAAAGAGGAGAAATCCAAAAGAGATTGGAGAAAATACATTTTTATAAAGCCCCAGGTCCTGATGGAATACATCCACGGGTACTGAGGGAACTGTCTTCTGTAATAGCCAAACCATTATATCTAATCTATCAAGAATCACTCATCACAGGGTCTGGAAAAAATGGATGACTGGAAAAAAGCAGAGGTGATACATATATTTAAAAAGGGAGCAAGAGCAAATACGGGGAATTATAGACCAGTGAGCCTCACTTCTGTAGTGGGGAACCTTTTAGAAGGGTTAATAAGGGATAATATACTAGAATATATCTATTTGAACAGGATTATAAGTAGAAGTCAACACGGATTTATGAGGGATAGGTCATGTCAAACAAATCTAATTACTATGAGGAGGTTAGTAGGAACCTGGATCAGGGCAACTCTTTGGATGTAGTCTTTTTGGATTTTGCAAAGGCTTTTGATACAGTGCCACATGGGAGACTTTTGAGCAAACTAAGGGATCCAGGAATTGCAGTAAATATCTGCTCATGGAACCAGAGCTAAGAGACAGGAAGCAAAGGGTTGTTATAAATGGAACAAACTCTGATTGGACTAATGTGGTAAGTGGGGTTCCTCAAGGTTCAGTATTAGGTAAGTGGGGTTCCTCAGGGCTCAGTATTAGGTCCTCTCCTTTTTTGATTTACTGCCTTAGAGGTGGGACTCAAAAGTAGTGAATTTTTGCTGATGACACAAAGTTGTGCAAGGTAATTAAATCAGATAATGATGTACTTTCCTTACAAAGGGATTTGCATAAATTAGAGAAATGGGCGGCTAAATGGCAGATGAGATTTAATACGAATAAATGTAAAGTTATGCATCTTGGAAGGAAAAATAGCCAGCAATTTATAATCTTAATGGAGCAAATCTAGGTGTATCAGATATTGAAAGGGATTTGGGAGTACTTGTGGACAACCACCTAGGTAACAGTGCTCAATGACAAGCAGCAGCTGCAAAGGCAAATAAAATATTAGCATGTATTAAGAACGGTATAGAAGCCAAGGAAGCAAATATAATTCTGCCACTATACAAATCCCTAGTACGCCCTCATTTGGAATATGGAGTATAATTTTGGGCACCACTTCATAAAAAGGACATTTTGGAGCTGGAAAAAGTACAGAGAAGGGCAACAAAACTAATAAGGGGAATAGAGGGGCTAAGTTATGAAGAAAGACTAACAAAATTAAACTTATTTTCTCCAGAAAAAAGGCCCATAAGAGGAGATATGATTACCTTATATAAATACATCCAGGGTCAGTATAAAGATTTGTCAGGGGAGCTTTTTGTGCCAAGAGGTTTTCAACTGACAAGAGGACATCCTGAGGTTAGAAGTTAAAAGATTCCACCTTAAAGAAAGAAAAGGGTTCTTCACAGTTAGGGTGGTTAATCTGTGGAATTTTCTACCAAAAGAGGCGGTGACAGCAAATTCGATAGATAACTTTAAAAAGGGGTTAGATATATTTTTAAATAAAGAGGGCATTCAAGGCTATCCTAGATAACTAGCGAAGGAATATTGATCCAGGGAAAAATCCACCAGTCTCTGGGATCAGGAAGGAATTTTGCTTTTTTTTCCCCTATTGAGACAATTGGCAAAGTTTCAATGTTCTTGCACAAGGTAGAAGCTTTACGGTGCATAACTTTGAAACAACACCACCCTACACACCTCTAAACTCGCTGCACTTAGTCCTACGGCGCCCCAAACCACCCCACACAACCGTTAACTCGCAGCACTTAGTCCTACTGCGCCCCAAACCACCCAACACAACCGTTAACTCGCAGGATGTAGTCCTCTCCTTCCCCTCCTCCTCTCCCTCCCCTGTGTCTTGCAAAACACTGCACTAACCCCCCGAACCGTGCAATAACAAAAACACTAAAAACACCTGAAAACCCCCAATAATGATTAAAAAACCTCACCTACTGCATGGGGGGGAAGCCAGGACATCTGGTAGTGAGGCTACACGCAAATTTAACCCCAAATTCCACCGTTTCGGCACTCGAAAAATGGCTAAGCAAGGAAAAAAATGTCTGCCGAAAAAAATGAAAACGAGGCTCCACGACCACGGACCGCCCAACCACATACAACTTAGCCAACCAAACATTAACACTCGCAGTGGGGGTCCCCGATCGCACGCGATCGCACGGGGACCCTGGCTGCAATCAAAATTCAAAATTCACAGCTTAGAGGTCCTTAAAAAAATTAACCCTATTACTCATTGGGCTCTATACAGAGCCTCATCAACCCCTAAAAAACCCTGTCACTCATGGGGGTCAATCCAGACCCCCATAAACCATGAATTAACCCTGTAACTCATGGGGGTCAATACAGAACCCCATAAGCCCTTCATTAACCCTGTCACTCATGGGGGTCATTACAGACCCCCATTAGCACTTAAGTAACCCCCTCACTCATGGAGGGTCAATACAGAACCCCAAAAACCACTAATTGACCCTGTCACTCATGTGGGTCAATAAAACCCCCCATAATACATTACTTAACCTTGTCACTGATGGGGGTCAATACAGAACCCCATAAGCCCTTCATTAACCCTGCTACTCACGGGGGTCAATACAGACCCCCATAAGCACTTAATTAACGCCCTCACTCATGGGGGGTCAATACAGAACCCCAAAAACCACTAACTGACCCTGTCACTTATGTGGGTCAATCCCGACCCCCATAAAACCTTAATTAAACCTGTCACTCATGGGGGTCAATACAGACCCCCATAATACATTAATTAACCCTGTCACTCATGCGGGTCAATACAGACCCCCATAAGCTCTTAATTAACTCAGTCACTCATGGGGGTCAATACAGACCCCCATAAGCCCTTAATTAACCCCGTCACTCATGGGGGTCAATACAGACCCCATAAGCCCCTAATTAACCTGTAACTCATGTGGGTCAATACAGACACCCATAAGCCTTTCATTAACCCTGTCACTCATGCTGGTCAATACAGACCCCATAAGCACTTAATTAACCCTGTCATGCATGGGGGTCAATACAGACCACCATAAGCATTTAATTAACCCTATCAATCATGGGGGTCAATACAGACCCCATAAGCCCTAATTAACCCTGTCAGTGATGGGGGTCAATACAGACCCCCGTAAGCACTTAATTAACTCTGTCACTCATGGGGGTCAATACAGACCCCCATAAACCCATAATTAACCCTGTCACTCATGGGGGTCAATACAAACCCTTATAAGCCTCTATTAAACCCCATCAGTCCCATAAGGGTATATTATGATGCTTACTGGGCTGTTACAACCCTAACATTAACCACATAAGTGCCAGGACGGTCCTCGAGGATACAATACAGACCCCCATAATACATTAATTAACCCTGTCACTCATGCGGGTCAATACAGACCCCCATAAGCTCTTAATTAACCTGGTCACTCATGGGGGTCAATACAGACCCCATAAGCCCTTTATTAACCCTGTAACTCATGAGGGTCAATACAGACACCCATAAGCCTTTCATTAACCCTGTGACTCAGGGGGTCAATACAGACCCCCATAATACATTAATTAACCCTGTCACTCATGCGGGTCAATACAGACCCCATAAGCACTTAATTAACCCTGTCATGCATGGGGGTCAATACAGACCCCCATAAGCATTTAATTAACCCCGTCAATCATGGGGGTCAATACAGACCCCATGAGCCCCTAATTAACCCTGTCAGTGATGGGGGTCAATACAGACCCCCGTAAGCACTTAATTAACTCCGTCACTCATGGGGGTCAATACAGACCCCCATAAACTCATAATTAACCCTGTCACTCATGGGGGTCAATACAGACCCTCATAAGCCTCTATTTAACCCCCTCAGTCCCATAAGGGTATATTATGACGCTTACTGGGCTGTTACAACCCTAACATTAACCACATAAGTGCCAGGACGGTCCTCAAGGACCATCATGACACTAAGTACAAACACTACACTGCACTATACCCCCCCAATAAAACATTACATCTAAACTAACCCCCCCCTCTACACTAACCTATTAACACCAACACTACCTACCTACACTACCTACCTACTCCCTAAGAGACCTTGCGCTCCCCCACCTTCCATGTAAGGATGCCCCACAGATGCTCAATAGGGTTTAGGTCTGGAGACATTCTTGGCCAGTCCATCATCTTTACCTTCAGCTTCTTTAGCATGGCAGTGGTCATCTTGGAGGTGTGTTTGGGGTCATAATCAAGTTGAAATACTGCCCTGCAGTGCAGTCTCCGAAGGGAGGGGATAATGCTCTGCGTCAGCATGTCACAGTATATGTTGGCAGTCATGGTTCCCTAAATGACCTGTAGCTCCCCAGTGCCGGCAGCACTCATGCAGGCCCAGACCATGAGACTCCCACCACCAAAAGTACACATCTATACTGAGGAAAGGAAGTGGAAATAATCCCTGAATTACAGATAAATGGACATAAACACTGATATGAGATGGGACCCTCAGTTTGAACGTAAACAGCGACTCAGAGAGAGTGGAGGCAGCACAGACATCATCAGGAAAGTGCATATAGGGGGAATCAACACAACATATTGAAGAAAACATGTATATATATATAGACATATCGACCCACAGTCAGGACATCTGGAAGTAAGGTTACACGCAACTTTAACCCCAAATTGCACCGTTTCGTCACTCGAAAAACGTCTAAGCTCCACGACCGCGGACCGCCCAGCCACGTACAACTTACCCAAGAAGGGATCCGAAATAATCTCGGAAACCCGCATTAAAACCACATTAACCCTCGCTGCAATCAAAATTCAAAATTCCTGCCTTACGCGTACTTAAAGGAACCGTAAAAAAAATAAAAATAACCCTATCACTTATAAAGCTCCATACAGAGCCTCATCAACCCCTAAATAAACCTGTCACTCATGGGGGTCAATACAGCCCCCCCATAAGCCCTTAATTAACCCTGTAACTCATGTGGGTTAATACAGACTCCCATACGCCCATATTTAACCCTGTCACTCATGGGGGTCAATACAGACACCCATAAACCCCTAATTAACCCCGTCACTCATGGAGGTCAATAAAGACACCCATAAACCCCTAATTAACCCCGTCACTCATGGGGGTCAATCCAGACCCCCATAAACCCTTAATTAACCCAGTCCAGCATGGGGGTCAATACAGACCCCCATAAGCTCTTAATTAACCACGTCACTCATGGGGGTCAATACAGACCCCAAAAGCCCCTAATTAACCCTGTAACTCATGGGGGTCAATACAGCCCCCCCATTATCCCATAAATAACCCTGTCACTCATGGGGGTCAATACAGACACCCGTAAACCTCAAATTAACCCTGGCACTCATGGAAGTCAATAAAGACACCCATAAACCCCTAATTAACCCAGTCACTCATGGGGGTCAATCCAGACACCCATAAACCCCAAATTAACCCTGTCACTCATGGAAGTCAATAAAGACACCCATAAACCCCTAATTAACCCAGTCACTCATGGGGGTCAATCCAGACCCCAATAAACCCTTAATTAACCCTGTCCCGCATGGGGGTCAATACAGACCCACATAAGCCCTTAATTAACCCTGTCACTCATAGGAGTCAATACAGACCCCAAAAGCCCCTAATTAACCCTGTAACTCATGGGGGTCAATACAGAACCCCATAAACCCTTAATTAAACCTGTCCCGCATGGGGGTCAATACAGACCCCCATAAGCCCTTTAATAACCCTGTCACTCATGGGGGTCAATAGAGACCCCAAAAGCCCCTAATTAACCCTGTAACACATGGGGGTCAATACAAACACCCATAAGCCTTTCATTAACCCTGTCACCCATGGGGGTCAATACAGCCCCCATAAGCTCTTAATTTAACCAGTTATTCATGGGGGTCAATCCAGACCCCCATAAGCAATTAATTAACCCCGTCACTCATTGGGGTCAATAAAGACCCCCATAAACCTTAATTAACCCTGTCACTCATGGAGGTCAATACCAACACCCATATGCCTTTCAGTAACCATGTCACTCATGTCAATACAGCCCCCATAAGCTCTTAATTAACCCGTTCATTCATGGGGGTCAATCCAGACCCCCATAAGCAATTAATTAACCCTGTCACTCAATTGGGTCAATACAGACCCCTATCAAACCTTAATTAACCATGTAACTCATGGGGTTCAATACAGAACCCCATAAATCCCTAATTAACCCCGTCACTCATGGGGGTCAATACAGAACCCCATAAGCCCTTCATTAACCCTGTCACTCATGGGGAACAATAGAGACCCCCATAAAACCTTAATTAAACCTGTCACTTATGGGGGTCAATACAGAACCCCATAAGCTCTTAATTAACCCCATCACTCAATGGGGTCAATACAGACACCAATATACCCCTAATTAACCCCGTCACTCATGGGGGTCAATGCAGACCCCATAAGCACTAAATTAACCCTGTCCCGCATGGAGGTCAATACAGACCCCACGAGCCCCTAATTAACCCTGTCATGCATGGGGGTCAAAAGAGACCCCCATAAGCCCATAACTAACCCTTTAACTCATGGAGGTCAATACAGAACCCCATAAGCCCTTCATTAACCCTGTCACTCATGAGGGTTAATAGAGACCCCCAAAAAACCTTAATTAACCCTGTCACTCATGGGGGTCAATGGAGACCCCCATAAACCCTTAATTAACGCTGTCACTCATGGGGATCTGTACTATAGAACTATGTGATATTGGGGTCTGTGCTATAGAACTATGGTAGATTGGGGTCTGTGCTACAGGACTATGTGAGATTGGGGTCTGACCTATAGATCTGTGTGAGATTGGGGTCTGAGCTATAGAACTATGGGAGATTGGGGTCTGTGCTATAGAACTATGGGAGATTGGGATCTGTGCTATAGAACTATGTGAGATTGGGGTCTGTGCTATAGAACTATGGGAGATTGGGGTCTGTGCTATAGAACTATGGGAGATTGGGGTCTGTGCTATATAACTATGTGAGATTGGGGTCTGTGCTATAGAACTATGGGAGATTGGAGTCTGTGCTATAGAACTATGGGAGATTGGGGTCTGTGCTATAGAACTATGGGAGCTTGGGGTCTGTGCTATAGAACTATGTGAGATTGGGGTCTGTGCTATAGAACTATGGGAGATTGGGTTTTGTGCTATAGAACTATGGGAGATTGGGGTCTGTGCTATAGAACTATGGGAGATTGGGGTCTGTGCTGTAGAACTATGGGAGATTGGGGTCTGTGATATAGAACTATGTGAGATTGGGGTCTGTGCTATAGAACTATGGGAGATTGGGGTCTGTGCTATAGAACTATGGGAGATTGGGGTCTGTGCTGTAGAACTATGGGAGATTGGGGTCTGTGCTATAGAACTATGTGAGATTGGGGTCTGTGCTATAGAACTATGGGAGATTGGGGTCTGTGCTATAGAACTATGGGAGATTGGGGTCTGTGATATAGAACTATGGGAGATTGGGGTCTGTGCTATAGAACTATATGAGATTGGGGTCTGTGATATAGAACTATGGGAGATTGGGGTCTGTGCTATAGAACTATGTGAGATTGGGGTCTGTGCTATAGAACTATGGGAGATTGGAGTCTGTGCTATAGAACTATGTGAGATTGGCGTCTGTGCTATAGAACTATGGGAGATTGGGTCTGTGCTATAGAACTATGGGAGATTGGGGTCTGTGCTATAGAACTATGTGAGATTGGGTCTGTGCTATATAACTATGGGAGATTGGGGTCTGTGCTATAGAACTATGTGAGATTGGGGTCTGTGCTATAGAACTATGTGAGATTGGTGTCTGTGCTATAGAACTATGGGAGATTGGGGTCTGTGCTATAGAACTATGGGAGATTGGGGTCTGTGCTATAGAACTATGTGAGATTGGGGTCTGAGCTATAGAACTATGGGAGATTGGGGTCTGTGCTATAGAACTATGTGTGATTGGGGTCTGTGCTATAGAACTATGGGAGATTGGGTCTGTGTTATAGAACTATGTAAGATTGGGGTCTGTGCTATAGAACTATGGGAGATTGAGGTCTGTGCTATAGAACTATTGGAGATTGGGGTCTGTGCTATAGAACTATGGGAGATTGGGGTCTGTGCTATAGAACTATGGGAGATTGGAACTGTGCTATAGAACTATGTGAGATTGGGGTCTGTGCTATAGAACTATGTGAGATTGGGGTCTGTGCTATAGAACTATGGGAGATTGCGATCTGTGCTATAGAACTATGGGAGATTGGGGTCTGTGCTATAGAATATGGAAGATTGCGATCTGTGCTATAGAACTATGGGAGATTGGGGTCTGTGCTATAGAACTATGGGAGATTGGGGTCTCTGCTATAGAACTATGGGAGATTGGGGTCTGTGCTATAGAACTATGGGAGATTGGGGTCTGTGCTATAAAACTATGGAAGATTGGGGTCTGTGCTATAGAACTATGGGAGATTGGGGTCTGTGCTATAGAACTATGGGAGATTGGGGTCTGTGCTATAGAACTAAATGAGATTGGGGTCTGTGCTATAGCACTATTGGAGATTGGGGTCTGTGCTATAGCACTATTGGAGATTGGGGTCTGTGCTATAGAACTATGGGAGATTGGGGTCTGTGCTATAGAACTATGGGAGATTGGGGTCTGTGGTATAGAACTAAAGGAGATTGGGGTCTGTGCTATAGATCTATGGGAGATTGGGGTCTGTGCTATAGAACTATGGGAGATTGGGGTCTGTGCTATAGAACTATGGGAGATTGGGGTCTGAGCTATATAACTATGTGAGATTGGGGTCTGTGCTATTGAACTATGGGAGATTGGGGTCTGTGCTATAGAACTATGTGAGATTGGGGTCTGTGCTATAGAACTATGTGAGATTGGGGTCTGTGCTATAGAACTATGGGAGATTGGGGTCTGTGCTATAGAACTATGGGAGATTGGGGTCTGTGCTATAGAACTATGGGAGATTGGGGTCTGTGCTATAGAACTATGGGAGATTGGGGTCTGTGCTATAGAACTATGGGAGATTGGGGTCTGTGCTATAGAACTATGGGAGATTGGGGTCTGAGCTATATAACTATGTGAGATTGGGGTCTGTGCTATTGAACTATGGGAGATTGGGGTCTGTGCTATAGAACTATGTGAGATTGGGATCTGTACTATAGAACTATGTGAGATTGGGGTCTGTGCTATAGAACTATGGGAGATTGGGGTCTGTGCTATAGAACTATGAGAGATTGGGGTCTGTGCTATAGAACTATGGGAGATTGGGGTCTGTGCTATAGAACTATGGGAGATTGGGGTCTGTGCTATAGAACTATGTGAGATTGGGGTCTGTGCTATAGAACTATGTGAGATTGGGGTCTGTGCTATAGAACTATGGGAGATTGGGGTCTGTGCTATAGAACTATTGGAGATTGGGATCTGTGCTATAGAACTATGGGAGATTGGGGTCTGTGCTATAGAACTATGGGAGATTGGGGTCTGTGCTATAGAACTATGGGACATTGGGGTCTGTGCTATAGTACTATGGGAGATTGGGGTCTGTGCTATAGAACTATGGGAGATTGGGTCTGTGCTATAGAACTATGGGAGATTGGGGTCTGTGCTATAGAACTATGGGAGATTGGGGTCTGTGCTATAGAACTATGGGAGATTGGGGTCTGTGCTATAGAACTATGGGAGATTGGGGTCTGTGCTAAAGAACTATAGGAGATTGGGGTCTGTGCTATAGAACTATAGGAGATTGGGGTCTGTGCTATAGAACTATGGGAGATTGGGTCTGTGCTATAGAACTATGGGAGATTGGGGTCTGTGCTATAGAACTATGGGAGATTGGGGTCTGTGCTATAGAACTATGGGAGATTGGGGTCTGTGCTATAGAACATATGGGAGATTGGGGTCTGTACTATAGAACTATGGGAGATTGGGGTCTGTGCTATAGAACTATGGGAGATTGGGGTCTGTGCTATAGAACTATGTGAGATTGGGGTCTGTGCTATAGAACTATGGGAGATTGGGGTCTGTGCTATAGAACTATGGGAGATTGGGGTCTGTGCTATAGAACTATGGGAGATTGGGGTCTGTGCTATAGAACTATGTGAGATTGGGGTCTGTGCTATAGAACTATGGGAGATTGGGGTCTGTGCTATAGAACTATGGGAGATTGGGGTCTGTGCTATAGAACTATGGGAGATTGGGGTCTGTGCTATAGAACTATGGAGATTGGGGTCTGTGCTATAGAACTATGGGAGATTGGGGTCTGTGCTATAGAACTATGGGAGATTGGGTCTGTGCTATAGAACTATGGGAGATTGGAGTCTGTGCTATAGAACTATGTGAGATTGGGGTCTGTGCTATAGAACTATGTGAGATTGGGGTCTGTGCTATAGAACTATGGGAGATTGGGGTCTGTGCTATAGAACTATGGGAGATTGGAGTCTGTGCTATAGAACTATGGGAGATTGGAGTCTGTGCTATAGAACTATGGGAGATTGGGGTGTGTGCTATAGAACTATGGGAGATTGGGGTCTGTGCTATATAACTATGGGAGATTGGGGTCTGTGCTATAGAACTATGGGAGATTGGGGTCTGTGCTATAGAACTATGTGAGATTGGGGTCTGTGCTATAGAACTATGGGAGATTGGGGTCTGTGCTATAGAAGTATGAGAGATTGTGGTCTGTGCTATAGAACTATGGGAGATTGGGGTCTGTGCTATAGAACTATGGGAGATTGGGGTCTGTGCTATAGAACTATGGGAGATTGGGGTCTGTGCTATAGAACTATGGGAGATTGGGGTCTGTGCTATAGAACTATGGGAGATTGTGGTCTGTGCTATAGAACTATGGGAGATTGGGGTCTGTGCTATAGAACTATGTGAGATTGGGGTCTGTGCTATAGAACTATGGGAGATTGGGGTCTGTGCTATAGAACTATGGGAGATTGTGGTCTGTGCTATAGAACTATGGGAGATTGGGGTCTGTGCTATAGAACTATGTGAGATTGGGGTCTGTGCTATAGAACTATGGGAGATTGGGGTCTGTGCTATAGAACTATGGGAGATTGGGGTCTGTGCTATAGAACTATGGGAGATTGGGGTCTGTGCTATAGAACTATGGGAGATTGGGGTCTGTGCTATAGAACTATGTGAGATTGGGGTCTGTGCTATAGAACTATGGGAGATTGGGGTCTGTGCTATAGAACTATGGAGATTGGGGTCTGTGCTATAGAACTATGGGAGATTGGGGTCTGTGCTATAGAACTATGGGAGATTGGGGTCTGTGCTATAGAACTATGGGAGATTGGGGTCTGTGCTATAGAACTATGGGAGATTGGGGTCTGTGCTATAGAACTATGGGAGATTGGGGTCTGTGCTATAGAACTATGGGAGATTGGGGTCTGTGCTATAGAACTATGGGAGATTGGGGTCTGTGCTATAGAACTATGGGAGATTGGGGTCTGTGCTATAGAACTATGTGAGATTGGGGTCTGTGCTATAGAACTATGGGAGATTGGGGTCTGTGCTATAGAACTATGGGAGATTTGGGTCTGTGCTATAGAACTATGGGAGATTGGGGTCTGTGCTATAGAACTATGGGAGATTGGGGTCTGTGCTATAGAACTATGGGAGATTGGGGTCTGTGCTATAGAACTATGGGAGATTGGGGTCTGTGCTATAGAACTATGGGAGATTGGGGTCTGTGCTATAGAACTATGGGAGATTGGGGTCTGTGCTATAGAACTATGGGAGATTGGGGTCTGTGCTATAGAACTATGTGAGATTGGGGTCTGTGCTATAGAACTATGGGAGATTGGGGTCTGTGCTATAGAACTATGGGAGATTGGGGTCTGTGCTATAGAACTATGTGAGATTGGGGTCTGTGCTATAGAACTATGGGAGATTGGGGTCTGTGCTATAGAACTATGGGAGATTGGGGTCTGTGCTATAGAACTATGGGAGATTGGGGTCTGTGCTATAGAACTATGGGAGATTGGGGTCTGTGCTATAGAACTATGGGAGATTGGGGTCTGTGCTATAGAACTATGGGAGATTGGGGTCTGTGCTATAGAACTATGTGAGATTGGGGTCTGTGCTATAGAACTATGGAGATTGGGGTCTGTGCTATAGAACTATGGGAGATTGGGGTCTGTGCTATAGAACTATGGGAGATTGTGGTCTGTGCTATAGAACTATGGGAGATTGGGGTCTGTGCTATAGAACTATGTGAGATTGGGGTCTGTGCTATAGAACTATGGGAGATTGGAGTCTGTGCTATAGAACTATGGGAGATTGGGGTCTGTCCTATAGAACTATGGAAGATTGGGGTCTGTGCTATAGATCTATGTTAGATTGGGGTCTGTGCTATAGAACTATGGGAGATTGTGGTCTGTGCTATAGAACTATGGGAGATTGGGGTCTGTGCTATAGAACTATGTGAGATTGGGGTCTGTGCTATAGAACTATGGGAGATTGGAGTCTGTGCTATAGAACTATGGGAGATTGGGGTCTGTGCTATAGAACTATGTGAGATTGGGGTCTGAGCTATAGAACTATGGGAGATTGGGGTCTGTGCTATAGAACTATGTGAGATTGGGGTCTGTGCTATAGAACTATGTGAGATTGGGGTCTGTGCTATAGAACTATGGGAGATTGGGGTCTGTGTTATAGATCTATGTAAGATTGGGGTCTGTGCTATAGAACTATGGGAGATTGGGGTCTGTGCTATAGAACTATGTGAGATTGGGGTCTGAGCTATAGAACTATGGGAGATTGGGGTCTGTGCTATAGATCTATGTGAGATTGGGGTCTGTGCTATAGAACTATGTGAGATTGGGGTCTGTGCTATAGAACTATGGGAGATTGGGGTCTGTGCTATAGAACTATGGGAGATTGTGGTCTGTGCTATAGAACTATGGGAGATTGGGGTCTGTGCTATAGAACTATGTGAGATTGGGGTCTGTGCTATAGAACTATGGGAGATTGGAGTCTGTGCTATAGAACTATGGGAGATTGGGGTCTGTGCTATAGATCTATGTTAGATTGGGGTCTGTGCTATAGAACTATGGGAGATTGGGGTCTGAGCTATAGAACTATGAGAGATTGTTGTTCTGAGCTATAGAACTATGAGAGATTGGGGTCTGTGCTATAGAACTATGGGAGATTGGGGTCTGTGCTATAGAACTATGGGAGATTGGGGTCTGTGCTATAGAACTATGGGAGATTGGGGTCTGTGCTATAGAACTATGGAGATTGGGGTCTGTGCTATAGAACTATGAGAGGATTGGGTCTTGTGCTATAGAACTATGGGAGATTGGGTCTGTGCTATAGAACTATGGAGATTGGGGTCTGTGCTATAGAATATGTGAGATTGGGTCTGTGCTATAGAACTATGGGAGATTGGGGTCTGTGCTATAGAACTATGGGAGATTGGGGTCTGTGCTATAGAACTATGGGAGATTGGGGTCTGTGCTATAGAACTATGAGAGATTGGGGTCTGTGCTATAGAACTATGGGAGATTGGGGTCTGTGCTATAGAACTATGGGAGATTGGGGTCTGTGCTATAGAACTATGGGAGATTGGGTCTGTGCTATAGAACTATGGGAGATTGGGGTCTGTGCTATAGAACTATGGGAGATTGGGGTCTGTGCTATAGAACTATGGGAGATTGGGGTCTGTGCTATAGAACTATGGGAGATTGGGGTCTGTGCTATAGAACTATGGGAGATTGGGGTCTGTGCTATAGAACTATGGGAGATTGGGGTCTGTGCTATAGAACTATGGGAGATTGGGGTCTGTGCTATAGAACTATGGGAGATTGGGGTCTGTGCTATAGAACTATGGGAGATTGGGGTCTGTGCTATAGAACTATGTGAGATTGGGGTCTGTGCTATAGGAACTATGGGAGATTGGGGTCTGTGCTATAGAACTATGGGAGATTGGGGTCTGTGCTATAGAACTATGGGAGAATTGGGGTCTAGTGCTATAGAACTATGGGAGATTGGGGGTCTGTAGCTATAGAACTATGGGAGATTGGGGTCTGTGCTATAGAACTATGGGAGATTGGGGTCTGTGCTATAGAACTATGGGAGATAGGGGTCTGTGCTATAGAACTATGGGAGATTGGGGTCTGTGCTATAGAACTATGTGAGATTGGGGTCTGTGCTATAGAACTATGGGAGATTGGGTCTGTGCTATAGAACTATGGGAGATTGGGGTCTGTGCTATAGAACTATGGAGATTGGGGTCTGTGCTATAGAACTACTGGGAGATTGGGGTCTGTGCTATAGAACTATGTGAGATTTGGGGTCTGTGCTATAGAACTATGCGGAGATTGGGGGTCTGTGCTATAGAACCTATGAGTGATTGGGGTCTGTGCTATAGAACCTATGTGAAGATTTGGGGTCTGTGCTATAGAACTATGAGAGAGTGGGGTCTGCGCTATAGAACTATATGAGATTGGGGTCTGTACTATATGAACTATGGGAGATTGGGGTCTGTGCTTATAGAACCTATGGGGAGATTGTGGTCTGTGCTATAGAACTATGTGAGATTGGGCGGTCTGTTGCTATAGAACTATGGGGAGATTGGGGTCTGTGACTATAGAACCTTATGGGACATTGGGGTCTGTGCTATAGAACTATTGTGAGATTGGGGTCTGGTGCTATAGAACTTATGGGAGATTGGGGGTACTGTGCTATAGAACTATGTGAGATTGGGGTCTGTGCTATAGAACTATGGGAGATTGGGGTCTGTGCTATAGAACTAGTGGGAGATTGTGGGTCTGTGCTATAGAACTATGGGAGATTGGGGTCTGTGCTATAGAACTATGGGAGATTGGGGTCTGTGCTTACTAGAACTATGGGAGATTGGGGTCTGTGCTATAGAACTATGTGGAGATTGGGTCTGTGCTATAGAACTATGGGTAGATTGGGGTCCTGTGCTATAGAACTATGGGAGATTGGGGTCTGTGCTATAGAATATGGGAGATTGGGGTCTGTGCTATAGAACTATGTGAGATTGGGGGTCTGAGCTATAGAACTATGGGAGATCTGGGGTCTGTGCTATAGAACTATGTGAGATTGGGGGTCTGTGCTATAGAACTATGGGAGATTGGGGTCTGTGCTATAGAACTATGGGGAGATTGGGGGTCTGTGCTATAGAACTATGTGAGATTGGAGTCTGTGCTATAGAACTATGGGAGATTGGGGGTCTGTGCTATAGAACTATGGGAGATTTGTGGTCTGTGCTATAGAACTATGTGAGATTGGGGGTCTGTGCTATAGAACTATGGGAGATTGGGGTCTGTGCTATAGAACTATGGAGATTGGGGTCTGTGCTATAGAACTATGGGAGATTGGGGTCTGTGCTATAGAACTATGAGATTGGGGTCTGTGCTATAGAACTATGGGAGATTGGGGTCTGTGCTATAGAACTATGGGAGATTGGGGTCTGTGCTATAGAACTATGGGAGATTGGGGTCTGTGCTATAGACTATGGGAGATTGGGGTCTGTGCTATAGAACTATGGGAGATTGGGTCTGTGCTATAGAACTATGGGAGATTGGGGTCTGTGCTATAGAACTATGGAGATTGGGGTCTGTGCTATAGAACTATGGGAGATTGGGTCTGTGCTATAGAACTATGGAGATTGGGGTCTGTGCTATAGAACTATGGAGATTGGGGTCTGTGCTATAGAACATGGGAGATTTGGGGCCTAGCATAGAACTATCGGAGATTGGGGTCTGTGCTATAGAACTATGGAGATTGGGGTCTGTGCTATAGAACTATGGGAGATTGGGGTCTGTGCTATAGAACTATGAGAGATTGGGGTCTGTGCCTATAGAACTATGGTGAGATTGGGGGTCTGTGCTATAGAACTATGGGAGATCTGTGGTTCATGTGCTATAGAACTATGGAGATTGGGGTCTGTGCTATAGAACCTATGGGAGATTGGCATCTGCTGCCTATAGAACTATGTGAGATTGGGGTCTGTGCTATAGAACTATGGGATGATTGGGGTCTGTGCTATAGAACTATGGGAGATTGGGGTCGGTGCTGACATAGAACTAGTGGAGATTGGGGTCTGTGCTATAGAAACTATGGGAGATTGTGGTCCTGTGCTATAGAACTATGGGAGATTTGGGGTCTGTGCTATAGAACTATGGGAGATTGGGCGTCTGTGCTATAGAACTATGGAGATTGGGGTCTGTGCTATAGAACTATGGGAGATTGGGGGTCTGTGCTATAGAACTATGGGAGATTGGGTCTGTGCTATAGAACACTATGGGAGATTGGCGGTCTGTCGCTATAGAACTATGTGAGATTGGGGTCTGTGCTATAGAAACTATGGGAGATTGTGTCTGTGCTATAGACTATGTGAGATTGGAGTCTGTGCAATAGAACTATGGAGATTGGGGTCTGTGCTATAGATATGGAGATTGGGGGTCTGTGCTATAGTACTATGTGAGATTGGGGTCTGTGCTATAGAACTATGGGAGATTGGGTCTGTGCTATAGAACTATTGATTGGGGTCTGAGCTTAGAACTATGGAGATTGGGGTCTGTGCTATAGAATATGGGAGATTGGGGTCTGTGCTATAGAACTATGGGAGATTGGGGTCTGTGTAATATAGAACTATGTGAGATTGGGGTCAGTGCTATAGAACTATGGAGAATTGGTCTAGTCTATAGAACTATGTGATTGGTCTGTGCTAGAACTATGGGAGATTGGGTCTGTGCTATAGAACTATGAGAGATTGGGGTCTGTGCTATAGAACTATGTGAGATTGGGTCTGTGCTATAGAACTATGAGAGATTGGGTCTGTGCTATAGAACTATGTGAGATTGGGTCTGTGCTATAGAACTATGGAGATTGGGGTCTGTGCTATAGAACTATGGGAGATTGGTCTGTGCTATAGAACTATGTGAGAGATGGGGGTCTGTGCTATAGAACTATGGGAGATTGGGTCTGTGCTATAGAACTATGGGAATTGGGGTCTGTGCTATAGAACTATGTGAGATTGGGTCTGTGCTATAGAACTATGGGAAATTGGGTCTGTGCTATAGAACTATGGGAGATTGGGGTCTGTGCTATAAACTATGGGAGTTGGGGGTCTGTGCTATAGAACTGTGGAGATTGGGAGTCTGTGCTATAGAACTATGGAGATTGGGGTCTGTGCTATAGAACTATGGGAGATTGGGGTCTGTGCTATAGAACTATGGAGATTGGGGTCTGAGCTATAGAACTATGGGAGATTGGGGTCTGTGCTATAGAACTATGGGGATTTTGATGGGGTCTGTGCTATAGAACTATGGGAGATTGGGGTCTGTGCTATAGAACTATGGGAGATTGGGTCTGTGCTATAGAAACTATGTAAGATTGGGTCTGTGCTATAGAACTATGGGAGATTGGGTCTGTGCTATAGAACTATGGGAGATTGGGGTCTGTGCTATAGAACTATGGGAGATGGGGTCTGTGCTATAGAACTATGTGAGATTGGGGTCTGTGCTATAGAACTATGGGAGATTGGGGTCTGTGCTATAGAACTATGTGAGATTGGGTCTGTGCTATAGAACTATGGGAGATTGGGGTCTGTGCTATAGAACTATGGGAGATTGGGGTCTGTGTTATAGAACTATGGAGGATTGTTGTGCGTGTGTGCTATAGAACTATGGGAGATTGGGGTTGCTGCTATAGAACTATGGGAGATTGGGGTCTGTGCTATAGAAACTATGGGAGATTGGGGTCTGTGTATAGAACTATGGTGAGATTGGGGTCTGTGCTATAGAACTATGGG
>CM050170.1:4793726-4890610 GCA_027410445.1 Discoglossus pictus
CACCTACGGATTTTCACAAAACCCGTATGAGGTACAAAATACACCATTAGCAAGGACGCTAAATCATCCACACCCGCGTACCACATACACATTCGCCGCCATTTTACAACACTATGCGGAAGTACACAGCTACCCTAACGGCTTCCCCTCGCAGCCTATTTACACTACACACTGCGCACATTGCTGACACTTACACCTCAGCTCAACAACACTGCAAACCTACATTGTATGCTGCAGGAACTTCCCTCCCTCTCCCTCCCTCTCCCCCTCTCCCTATATGTATATATTACTGTACATAACATATCAGGACAATGTTATGAAACATAATCTGTCTCCCTCCCTCTCCCTCCCTTTCCCCCTCTCCCTATATGTATATATTACTGTACATGACATATCAAGACAATGTTATGAAGCATCATCTGAATTTTAGTGGAATATAAAAGACGTATCTGAAGCTTTGGACCACCCTTGAGGGCTGAGTAGAAAATAATTCCTTGTGACCCCCAACGGTCCCTGTTGTATAATATCCTCATTTGTACTATGGTACTCACAGGTTTTATGTAACTTGGTGGGCATCCAAAACGCACCTCCCATGGGGTTGGGCCTGGATAAGGTAGATAAGAACAAGGGGCAGAGTACAAAGGGAACGAAACAGACCAAGAGAAGGAGAGGAGAGAGGTTTGAGAGTAGAAGAGACTCATAGATCTATGTGAAGAGATCTCGCCCAGTCACAATGGCTCTGGGTGTCACTGGGACCCTTCTTCTGGCCGTCTCTGTCACCTTCTTGCTCTATCTGATCTCATGGTGGCGTAAGATTAGAGGGGGAAATATGCCCCCAGGACCTACCCCTCTGCCCCTCTTGGGGAACATCTTCCAGATTAGCACCAAGGAGTTTCCAAAGTCATTGATGAAGGTGAGTGAGATATTGGGTTGTGGGATACAGAGCTTTGGGAGGTGGATAAGCAGAACTATCGATAGTTTTTTTCCAACCAACCTCAAATCTGAGTATTTTTCAATTTCGTAAAATATTGGTGATTCATGTTGTAAGCAAACTGATGGACTAATCTCCCAATATCTAAACTTGTTGACACTTGAGATGATCCCCATGTTCCTCCTCACAGCTGAGTGAGACCTATGGACCCGTCTATACTTTCTATATGGCCAACACCCCAGCAGTGATGGTGGTCGGTTATGATGCAGTTAAGGAAGCCCTTCTGGACAACGGTGATGCATTTAGTGATCGAGGCCATTTAGAAGTTGCTTACTTGCTCTTCAAAGATTATGGTAAGAAGATTACCAAGACGATGACTATGGTTACGTCTCATGATTAGTCTTCATTATAGGGAGTTTCTCTGTATTTAGATGAGTATGTCTTCTTCTCTCATCCTATATCTCCTTCTACCCCTTCTCATCCTGACCCATTAGAGACCTGTTTATGCCTATTATCATTTTTGAAAGCCCTACTTTTCTGGCAACTACCTTCCACCCTTCAACTTCTCCACCTGGTACACTCTTTTACTTTCCATCAACTTACCCAATACTTTCTTTTCTTGCCTATATTTGGTTTCCTATTTTCTTTCTTTGAAGTCCAAAGTCATGAGTAGATCGGAGCTAGTAGCCAATCACCTATCTCCATATCACATTCTCAAAAGGATGTTAAGTGAACATATATATATATATATTCAATATCTCCAATATTCATAATAGGTATCATCTTAAGCCATGGAGAGAGATGGAAGACCATGCGCCGATTTTCAATCATGACCTTGAGGAATTTTGGGATGGGGAAGAAGAGTGTTGAGTCGAGAATCCAGGAGGAGGCCAAGTGCCTAGCAGATGGTTTTAGGAGGCACCAAGGTTGGTGAAGAAAGTGCAGAAGGAAATTAACGGGGTTAATGAACAATAGAGAATAAATGAAGAGAGTGAATTTAAGTATTACGAGTTTAACACTATGTGCAGAAGACTTGAGCTCCTAAACATCTTAAGAATGTCGTTTGATCTCAAATTCAGAGCAAATTATTTTCCCCAATCCAAATCTTCATTAAATAAGACCATGGACAACCCTTTTGGCAAAATAGAGCAGGTTAGTGCACAAACGGGTTCCCACGAGGTCACACCCCCCTGAAGCCAAGCAGGGTTGGGCCTGGTCAGTGAGATGAGTGGTTAGTGGCCTGGTCAGTGGGAGATATCCTAGGAATACCAGGAGCTGTATGCTCTGGTCCACTGGAGAAAGAACTAGCAATCCACTCAGTATCTCTGCCATCAATTTCAAGTGGATCAGCATGACCATGGACATAAAGATGTGCCTGATGTGTTATGGTCCATGAGGTCACGGAGAGTCAGACACAACTTAACAACACAAAAATAGTGTGCAAACATTAGGAACTAGCGTAGAATCAATGTAATAAATGGAGTCAAAAGTTACTGTATGTGGTGCTCTGCCCCATCAACGTATGGTGGGTTATCTTTGCCCAACTTAAGCTACTGGATATGGAGGAGAGTGGTAGTAGGAACACAGATGAGGATGGGATGGGAGGGCGTGCATAGATATTGGTGGAACCCATTTTGGTTGTGTTGTCTTATAAGACCGGTTTAATAGATCATCTTGTTAACTTCCCAAATCTCACCACCTTCCTCGTAATCATCAAGGTCCCACCTACATGATATTCCCGCATCCTAGCTGTCCTCAGAACTGATTGGGTCCATGGTTTGGGATGGAAAAATAAATGCACAAGTACTGAGACCGGTCCAATATAAGATAATTGTAGACTGGTTGTAGGTTTCCTTATTGATTGCTAGGAACAAAATTCTTCTAAAATGTCCAATACTGTAGAACATAACTAGACCTTTTTCTAGATTTAAATCACAAATAGATCTAAACATATCACTTCAAAGATCATATAACAAGAAATACATCTATAATGTAAATTACAGATGCCCCATTTGACCCAACATATCTATTGGGATTGTCTGTCTCCAACATCATCTGCTCCATCGTCTTTGGTGAGAGGTTCGACTATGAAGATGAGAAGTTTATGACCCTACTACACTACATAAAGGAGCTTTTCAAACTCTTCAACACAGTCAGTGGTCAGGTGAGAATTCATCCATCTATCTATCTATCCATCCATATGCTAAATCTCCCATAACGGTTTGTCCTTTTTTTGAGACAGCTTTTCAACATCTTTCCAAATGTCCTCAAACATTTGCCTGGCCCACACCAAAAAATGTTCTTCTATACTGAGAAACTGAAACATTTTGTGATGGACATGGCCAAGATTCACCAAGAGACCCTTGATGAGAACTGCCCCAGGGACCTCATTGATTGCTTCCTTATAAGGATGGAAGAGGTGAGTTTCTGGAAAGTGTAGATGGACCTCATGACCTTGGGAATGGCACATTATACTGATAGTAGGGGGTTTGCTTATATTATACTTATTTAATCTTCAAAATATCTCAGGAAAAGAAGAATCCCAACACAGAATTTCATTTAGAAAATTTAGTGGGGACGGTCATTGATCTGTTCTTCGCCGGGACAGAGACCACGAGCACGACCCTGACATATGCCTTCTTGATTTTACTTAAATATCCCAACATACAAGGTAAGTACAATGAAGCATAAGTCTTCAACCATCTCAGGTATCTTCTCTATCTCCCATTATCTATCTCTATTACCTCTTAAACATATCTGAAGTCAAGATTAAGTTGGTTGTGGAGGAGAAACTAAAAAAGGTAGGGAGATTTCTTCTACAAGGTGTCAAGAAGGATACTTGAAGTCATTTTGGGGCTTTAGAGGCTCTATTACTGAATACTAACAACTTGGTTATCTCTTGGGCTAATATTTCCGAGTTATACTTGACTTTATTCATATATTTCACTCAGAGAAGATCCACCAGGAAATATATAATGTGATTGGCCAGGATCGTTGTCCATCAGTGGAGGACCGGACCAAGATGCCATATACTGAAGCAGTGATTCATGAAATTCAGAGATTTGCCGATATTGTCCCTACTGGACTGGTCCGTGCACCAAGCAAAGATACAACCTTCAGAGGATACAAGATTCCCAAGGTTAGATTGAAGAAACATTCGAGGTAACACAACAACATTGGTTCTACTCCATTTGGGATTGACTCAATGTACTGTTTTGTTTTAGGGCACTCTTGTCTTCCCAATATTGACCTCGGTGCTGAAAGACAGTAGACACTTCAAAAATCCTCATAAGTTTGACCCAGAGCATTTCCTTGATAAAAACGGCAGCTTTAAGAAAAATGATGCTTTTATGCCATTTTCTATAGGTAAGAACATCAATGATAGAGTGATAGCAAATATTTATCAAATAAAAGTTGAGAGGCATGGTGTCTATGTCTACATTTATTGATGACCATATATGTAAGAACGTTTCTTAGAAGTGTATTGTCCACATGTGATCTTGACTTGACATGGTCTTCAATTCCTCTGTCTCATTCCAGGGAAACGGATGTGCGCTGGAGAGGGCATGGCTCGTATGGAGATATTCTTGTTCTTCACCTCCATCCTTCAAAAGTTCACCTTAAAGCCCACAGTAGACGAGAAGTATATTGAGATCACACCAGAACCGAACACCAATGCATCAAGACCTCAGACCTACAAGATGTTTGCGATTCCTCGCTGAAAACACAGTGGTCTTACCAATAGTGTTATAAGTCTTCAACCAACTTCGAGAAACAGTGTGTCTTATTTATTGAAAACTTGTATTTCTATCTAAAACAATCACTGCTTTTGGATGGGTATATTGATGATGTTTCTAAGCAAAATGGAGGTCAACCTCTCTATATATTGTTTTCTTCTTTCTCCTTGATGTCCACACTGTCCTATTTAAGGATAAGCCATAATAATACATATATCTAATAAAATTTCTATAATTTAGTCCCTAAATGTCCCAGCTCTCAACCTCAAAGCATGACCATGTTCTTGTTTCCTTTCTTATGGACTTTAATGAGTCGTTTAATATATTCAGTAGTTTCTGTCCCCTCCCCCCTCTCTCCTCTAGTCTATACATCAAATATTAATAAATACAATTATAAATAAATAATAAAACTATTCCATTTGTCTACATTATCTATGGTGGAGCACGCTCTCCAACTGATACTGTTCAATCCAGTTCTATTAAAATAATACCCTCAAATTTATCTTGGAGGAAGATCCTTTCCCTCATCCTAATAAAGTACTTGATCTATATATGAATGTTTGTTGGTAATTAGACCCATTTTTGGTGGATTGTCATCTTAAACCATTCATGATGACCTCCATGTTTCTTTTTGTAGATAGCATGCTGACCTTGTTAGTTTAGTTTTTGAGTTCCAAGAAGGGGTTGATGAGAGTTCAACAGTGTATTGTAGTTCCGTTGTTAACAAGGTATGTCCCTCATTGGTTTAGTTGAATGTTCCTTCAAGAACGGTGAATTTGCTTCTAAAATACACAACTCTATATGGAAAGTATGGTTCCTTGGTGGTCCAGCGGTTAGGATATGGTACTTTCACTGCTGCAACCTGGGTTTGATTCAGGAACCAAGAGGTCACACCATCCTGCAGCATGGTTGGGCTTGGTCAGATGGGAGACCACCTAGGAATACCAGGAACTGTATGCTATGGCCCACTGTAGAAGGAACTGGCAACCCACTCCAGTATCTCTGCCATGATTACCAAGTGGATCAGCCTGCTGTATTGTGGTCCATGAGGTCACAGAGGGTTGGACACGACTGAGCGCTGCAAATACACACACACATAAAGTTTTCCTAGAATAATCATCACTAAACCCAGAGAATAGCTCTGTCTCCTTCCACGGGGCCATTATTGCTGACTAATTGGCCAGGTAGGATGGGACCTTCATATATGGAATCCCATTATCTAGAACCCAGGGTTAACTGAGCTAATTTGCCCAACAAATCAAAAGAGGTTTCATAATCTTTGCACCAACTTTTGAGTTCAAAAGATGATCATTCATGATAACCCCAAGGCTCCTTGTTGTATAAATGTCCTTAGGTACTAATTAGTGTTTGATTTGTACTATAGTACACACAGGTGTTTATATAACTTGGTCACCCTCCAAAACACACCTCCCATGGGATTAGAGCTGG
Organism: Discoglossus pictus; assembly: GCA_027410445.1. Classification (NCBI taxonomy): domain Eukaryota; kingdom Metazoa; phylum Chordata; class Amphibia; order Anura; family Alytidae; genus Discoglossus; species Discoglossus pictus. The sequence continues at coordinate 4,799,844 of CM050170.1, forward strand.
TTACGTCAGATAATGTATCAATGTGGTACCGGTTCCAAAAACTCCCAACCACAATGTGCCAAGATGATGATTATTGTACATTTTTGTTACATAAACAAGCCTTTGGTCGCCATGAGAGGGAGTAGTCCTCAGTTGGACAAGTCGCTCTCTTTGATACAGATCAACATTCCCCTCTTTAAAACTTGTATATGTAGGGGGTGGAGCCGTGTGTCGGAGCGGGCTGGGGACATGTAGTGTGTGGGAGCCGTGTATAGGAGCGGGCTGGGGACATGCTGTGTGTGGGAGCCGTGTGTCGGAGCGGGCTGGGGACATGTAGTGTGTAGGAGCGGGCTGGGGACGTTTGTGGGAGCCGTGTGTAGGAGAGGGCTGGGGACATGTAGTGTGTAGGAGCGGGCTTGGGACTTTTGTGGGAGCCGTGTGTAGGAGCGGGCTGGGGACATGTAGTGTGTAGGAGCGGGCTGGGGACATGTGTCGGAGCGGGCTGGGGACATGTAGTGTGTGGGAGCCGTGTGTAGGAGCGGGCTGGGGACATGTAGTGTGTGGGAGCCGTGTGTAGGAGCGGGCTGGGGACATGTAGTGTGTGGGAGCCGTGTGTAGGAGCGGGCTGGGGACATGTAGTGTGTGGGAGCCGCGTGTAGGAGTGGGCTGGGGACATGTAGTGTGTGGGAGCCGCATGTAGGAGTGGGCTGGGGACATGTAGTGTGTGGGAGCCGTGTATAGGAGCGGGCTGGGGACATGCTGTGTGTGGGAGCCGTGTGTCGGAGCGGGCTGGGGACATGTAGTGTGTAGGAGCGGGCTGGGGACGTTTGTGGGAGCCGTGTGTAGGAGAGGGCTGGGGACATGTAGTGTGTAGGAGCGGGCTTGGGACTTTTGTGGGAGCCGTGTGTAGGAGCGGGCTGGGGACATGTAGTGTGTAGGAGCGGGCTGGGGACGTGTGTGGGAGCCGTGTGTCGGAGCGGGCTGGGGACATGTAGTGTGTGGGAGCCGTGTGTAGGAGCAGGCTGGGGACATGTAGTGTGTGGGAGCGGGCTGGGGACATGTAGTGTGTGGGAGCCGTGTGTAGGAGCGGGCTGGGGACATGTAGTGTGTGGGAGCCGCATGTAGGAGTGGGCTGGGGACATGTAGTGTGTGGGAGCCATGTGTAGGAGCAGGCTGGGGACATGTAGTGTGTGGGAGCCGTGTGTAGGAGCGGGCTGGGGACATGTAGTGTGTGAGAGCCGTGTGTAGGAGCGGGCTGGGGACATGTGTGTGGGAGCCGTGTGAAGGAGCGGGCTGAAGACATGTGTGTGGGAGCCGTGTGTAGGAGCGGGCTGGGGACATGTGTGTGGGCGCCGTGTGTAGGAGCGGGCTGGGGACATGTGTGTGGGAGCCGTGTGTAGGAGCGGGCTGGGGACATGTAGTGTGTGGGAGCCGTGTGAAGGAGCGGGCTGGGGACATGTGTGTGGGAGCCGTGTGTAGGAGCGGGCTGGGGACATGTTGTGTGTGGGAGCCGTGTGTAGGAGCGGGCTGGGGACGTGTGTGGAAGCCATGCGTAGGAGCGGGCTGTAGACATGTGTGTGGGAGCCGTGTGTAGGAGCGGGCTGGGCACATGTAGTGTGTGGGAGCCGTGTGAAGGAGCGGGCTGGGGACATGTGTGTGGGAGCCGTGTGTAGGAGCGGACTGGGGACATGTTGTGTGTGGGAGCGGGCTGGGGACATGTAGTGTGTGTGAGCCGTGTGTAGGAGCGAGCTGGGGACATGTAGTGTGTGGGAGCCGTGTGTAGGAGCGGGCTGGGGACATGTGTGTGGGAGCCGTGTGTAGGAGCGGGCTGGGGACATGTGTGTGGGAGCCGTGTGTAGGAGCGGGCTGGGGACATGTAGTGTGGGAGCCGTGCGGAGCGGGTTGGGGACATGTTGTGTGTGGGAGCGGGCTGGGGACATGTAGTGTGCGTGAGACGTGTGTAGGAGCGGGCTGGGGACATGTAGTGTGTGGGAGACGTGTGTAGGAGCGGGCTTGGGGCATGTGTGTGGGAGCCTTGTGTAGGAGCGGGCTGGGGACATGTGTGTGGGAGCTTTGTGTAGGAGCAGGCTGGGGACATGTGTGTGGGAGCCGTGTGTAGGAGCGGGCTGGGGACATGTGTGTGGGAGCCGTGTGTAGGAGCGGGCTGGGGACATGTGTGTGGGAGCCTTGTGTAGGAGCGGGCTGGGGACATGTGTGTGGGAGCCGTGTGTAGGAGCGGGCTGGGGACATGTGTGTGGGAGCCGTGTGTAGGAGCGGGCTGGGGACATGTGTGTGGGAGCCGTGTGTAGGAGTGGGCTGGGGACATGTGTGTTGGAGCCGTGTGTAGGAGCGGGCTGGGGACATGTGTGTGGGAGCGGGCTGGGGACATGTGTGTGGGAGCCTTGTGTAGGAGCGGGCTGGGGACATGTGTGTGGGAGCCTTGTGTAGGAGCGGGCTGGGGACATGTGTGTGGGAGCCGTGTGTAGGAGCGGGCTGGGGACATGTGTGTGGGAGCCGTGTGTAGGAGCGGGCTGGGGACATGTGTGTGGGAGCCGTGTGTAGGAGCGGGTTGGGACATGTGTGTGGGAGCCGTGTGTAGGAGCGGGCTGGGGACATGTAGTGTGTGAGCCATGCGGAGCGGGCTGGGGACGTGTGTGGGAGCCGTGTGTCGGAGCGGGCTGGGGACATGTAGTGTCTGGGAGCCGTGTGTCGGTGCGGGCTGGGGACATATAGTGTGTAGGAGCGGGCTGGGGACGTGTGTGGGAGCCGTGTGTAGGAGCGGGCTGGGGACATGTGTGTGGGAGCCGTGTGTAGGAGCGGGCTGGGGACATGTGTGTGGGAGCCGTGTGTAGGAGCGGGTTGGGACATGTAGTGTGGGAGCCGTGCGGAGCGGGCTGGGGACATGTAGTTTGTGAGCCATGCGGAGCGGGCTGGGGACGTGTAGTGTGTGGGAGCCGTGTGTCGGTGCGGGCTGGGGTCATGTAGTGTGTAGGAGCGGGCTGGGGACGTGTGTGGGAGCCATGTAGGAGTGGGTTGGGGACGTGTGTGGGAGCCGTATGTCGGAACGGGCTGGGGACATGTAGTGTGTGGGAGCCGTGTTTAGTAGCGGGCTGGGGACATGTGTGTGGGAGCCTTGTGTAGGAGCGGGCTGGGGACATGTGTGTGGGAGCCTTGTGTAGGAGCAGGCTGGCGACATGTGTGTGGGAGCTGTGACAGATCCATCTGTATAGTATAAGTATTAAATGTGTATGTACCCCTAGACATGGATAAATCCCTTACAATGTCCCCCCATGCATGATGTTTATACTCATTTTAATGAGAATCAGGTGATAGACTCAATGTGATGGGTGAGTGGTATGTGAGTGGCATGACCGGTGAGTTATGGGGACAAATATGAATATGTGTTACAGATTAGTACCAGCCCCATCTATGAGCGGGGAGTGACTGTTGCCAGATGTTTGGAGGGCAAAGGTTATCTAACATGCACTGCAGAAGGGCAGACATACAGGCACCAACTATATGGCCTGTCTACAGGGTTTCTCTGCCCCAGAACCAGGGGCAGAGAGAGAGAGAGATGCATGTTCTTCCTTCTCCTACCTGGGCAAGAATGAATTAGGTTGACGCCCCTCAAGGCGGCCCCGGGGGCGGACACTAAAAGTTCCCACAGATTAGCCCCGTCTGATTAGACAGAGGTAATTAACTGATTGTAAGAGTTACTCCATTGGCCTAGGGGGGATGGGGATTTGGCTAAAGGTAGCCACTCCCTATAATGTGTTGTCCAAGGTTTTAAATAAGCTGAACCAATTCAATAAAGTGTTCTTAATTTTCATCACAACTTGAGTAAAGATGTATTATTGACCAAAGGACATGCTGGTAGTAAAGATCGTCAGACTTACTATCCAGGCTGCCCAGCGCACACTACCCAAATGCTGGGACATATAGGTCTTTGTACCGTAACACTGGTGGCAAGTGACGGAATGAACCTCATCGCCCAGAGAGACAACTATATTCAAGATTAATGGAAATACAATACCAAGGGCTGAAAAGAGCTACACTTAAAGACCTACTGGAACAAAGAGGCAGACAAGCCAGTAATCTCAAAAAAGGGAGATTATTGCAATGCTAAATGAAATGGATGAAGGAACCAATGGGCCCAGCACAGCTGACAGAACCCCCGAAGAGGCAAGCTTTGACCGGGCGGTAAGAATCAGACTGGCTCATTATGGTCCCAATCCGTCTCCAGAGATCATCAGCCGGGTCATGGACGCTGTAGATGCCAACCTGCGACGCCAAAGCGGTGCTGAAGCAGCTCCAGTTCTAGCATCCCCGGTGGAGAAAAGGAAGGTACAGTTTGCAGCTTTTAAATCCTTCATTGAAACAGAAGAGGAGATTGATGGGTACCTTGCTGATTTTGAGCGGCAATGTGCGCTACACAAGGTACCCGCAGAAGACTGGGTTACTATATTGTCCGGAAAGTTATCCGGCCGGGCCAGTGACGCTTTTCGGGCCATTCCTGATGAGGAGATTGGGGATTATGTGGCTGTAAAGGGAGCTTTGCTCTCCAGGTATGCTGTTACACCGGAGGCATACCGGAGGCGGTTCAGAGACACTGCCAAACTAACTGGGGATTCCTACGTCGAATGGGCATGTAAAATACACCGCACAGCCGCTCACTGGATGGCGGGGTGTCAAGCCGTATCCGGGGAAGAGGTGCTGCAGATGTTCCTGCTGGAACATTGTTTTGAGAAATTATCCCCAGGCGTCAGAGAGTGGGTAAGGGACCGTAAACCCTCCACCCTGCATGAAGCAGCCCGCCTGGCTGATGAGTACACGGATGCCCGTAAACTGTACAGTGCTATTGTTAAGACTCCTGCCAGAGTGGAGTACCGACCAGCAGCACCCCCTCCAGCTAATAACTACCCTCAGCCGCCCCGGCCTAATTCACGGGACTACTCAACGCCCATCCGGTGTTTTAGGTGCAAGCAGCTGGGGCACAAACGACCGGAGTGCCCGCTGAATACCGCTAACCAGGCCCAGTCTTGGAGGAGGCCCACCAGTGGAAACCAGCGCAACCCTCCGCCTGCTTCCCACTGCGTAGAGGAGGAGGAATGTTGGGGCGTCCTGCACGTGGCAGACCCTGTCCAAGCTGCCCACCGGGATACCCCAGAGAGGTACGGGAGGGAACTGGACAGAGGAGGGTGTAGCTCGTGGACGGGAGGAGCCAAAGAGGCGGATACAGCGGGAGCGACCATACCAACAAGAACACGAAGGGCCGACCGAGCGCGAGACCGCAGGATGAGCACCAAGCACGTGACCTGCAGGTATTTTATGCATGGAGTTTGCAGAGAAGGAAGTAGATGTATGTTCTCACATGACTTGGCGACAAGTAAACCATCAACAATCTGTCGGTTTTATCAGAAAGGACAGTGTGCTTATGGCACCCATTGCAGGTATGACCATGTGAAACCCTGTGGTGGTGGGGCTGTTTACTACTCTCAAGAACCTCCATCACCATCCGAGAGAAGGTTCGGGATCTTATCCAACTGCAATCACACATACTGTTCAACGTGCACCCGACAATGGTAGACTGCTGCGGTGGAGTTTAGCCCTACAATCTTATAACTTCACCATCAGCTACCGACCCGGTAAGCAGAACGGGAATGCTGATGGATTGTCCCGGCAAACTGACATCCCTACCACCTCCTAGTCCGGTCATCCCCAAGTTGACCCGCCAAAGGGTCAAGCCGGGTCTGCCGGAGTGTCCCACATGGAGGGAGCCGTGTGACAGATCCATCTGTATAGTATAAGTATTAAATGTGTATGTACCCCTAGACATGGATAAATCCCTTACAATGTCCCCCCATGCATGATGTTTATACTCATTTTAATGAGAATCAGGTAATAGACTCAATGTGATGGGTTAGTGGTATGTGAGTGGCATGACCGGTGAGTTATGGGGACAAATATGAATATGTGTTACAGATTAGTACCAGCCCCATCTATGAGCGGGGAGTGACTGTTGCCAGATGTTTGGAGGGCAAAGGTTATCTAACATGCACTGCAGAAGGGCAGACATACAGGCACCAACTATATGGCCTGTCTACAGGGTTTCTCTGCCCCAGAACCAGGGCAGAGAGAGAGAGAGATGCATGTTCTTCCTTCTCCTACCTGGGCAAGAATGAATTAGGTTGACGCCCCTCAAGGCGGCCCCGGGGGCGGACACTAAAAGTTCCCACAGATTAGCCCCGTCTGATTAGACAGAGGTAATTAACTGATTGTAAGAGTTACTCCATTGGCCTAGGGGGGATGGGGATTTGGCTAAAGGTAGCCACTCCCTATAATGTGTTGTCCAAGGTTTTAAATAAGCTGAACCAATTCAATAAAGTGTTCTTAATTTTCATCACAACTTGAGTAAAGATGTATTATTGACCAAAGGACATGCTGGTAGTAAAGATCGTCAGACTTACTATCCAGGCTGCCCAGCGCACACTACCCAAATGCTGGGACATATAGGTCTTTGTTCCGTAACAGGAGCCGTGTGTAGGAGCGGGCTGGGGACATGTGTGTGGGAGCCGTGTGTAGGAGCGGGCTGGGGACATGTGTGTGGGAGCCTTGTGTAGGAGCGGGCTGGGGACATGTGTGTGGGAGCCTTGTGTAGGAGCGGGCTGGGGACATGTGTGTGGGAGCCGTGTGTAGGAGCGGGCTGGAACATGTGTGTGGGAGCCGTGTGTAGGAGCGGGCTGGGGACATGTGTGTGGGAGCCGTGTGTAGGAGCGGGTTGGGACATGTGTGTGGGAGCCGTGTGTAGGAGCGGGCTGGGGACATGTAGTGTGGGAGCCGTGCGGAGCGGGCTGGGGACATGTAGTGTGTGAGCCATGCGGAGCGGGCTGGGGACGTGTGTGGGAGCCGTGTGTCGGAGCGGGCTGGGGACATGTAGTGTGTGGGAGCCGTGTGTCGGTGCGGGCTGGGGACATGTAGTGTGTAGGAGCGGGCTGGGGACGTGTGTGGGAGCCGTGTAGGAGTGGGTTGGGGACGTGTGTGGGAGCCGTATGTCGGAACGGGCTGGGGACATGTAGTGTGTGGGAGCCGTGTGTAGGAGCGGGCTGGGGACATGTGTGTGGGAGCCTTGTGTAGGAGCGGGCTGGGGACATGTGTGTGGGAGCCTTGTGTAGGAGCAGGCTGGGGACATGTGTGTGGGAGCCGTGTGTAGGAGCGGGCTGGGGACATGTGTGTGGGAGCCGTGTGTAGGAGCGGGCTGGGGACATGTGTGTGGGAGCCTTGTGTAGGAGCGGGCTGGGGACATGTGTGTGGGAGCCGTGTGTAGGAGCGGGCTGGGGACATGTGTGTGGGAGCCGTGTGTAGGAGCGGGCTGGGGACATGTGTGTGGGAGCCGTGTGTAGGAGCGGGCTGGGGACATGTGTGTTGGAGCCGTGTGTAGGAGCGGGCTGGGGACATGTGTGTGGGAGCCATGTGTAGGAGCGGGCTGGGGACATGTGTGTGGGAGCCTTGTGTAGGAGCGGGCTGGGGACATGTGTGTGGGAGCCTTGTGTAGGAGCGGGCTGGGGACATATGTGTGGGAGCCGTGTGTAGGAGCGGGCTGGGGACATGTGTGTGGGAGCCGTGTGTAGGAGCGGGCTGGGGACATGTGTGTGGGAGCCGTGTGTAGGAGCGGGTTGGGACATGTGTGTGGGAGCCGTGTGTAGGAGCGGGCTGGGGACATGTAGTGTGGGAGCCGTGCGGAGCGGGCTGGGGACATGTAGTGTGTGAGCCATGCGGAGCGGGCTGGGGACGTGTGTGGGAGCCGTGTGTCGGAGCGGGCTGGGGACATGTAGTGTGTGGGAGCCGTGTGTCGGAGCGGGCTGGGGACATGTAGTGTGTGGGAGCCGTGTGTCGGAGCGGGCTGGGGACATGTAGTGTGTAGGAGCGGGCTGGGGACGTGTGTGGGAGCCGTGTAGGAGTGGGTTGGGGACGTGTGTGGGAGCCGTGTGTCGGAGCGGGCTGGGGACATGTAGTGTGTGGGAGCCGTGTGTCGGAGCGGGCTGGGGACATGTAGTGTGTAGGAGCGGGCTGGGGACGTGTGTGGGAGCCGTGTAGGAGTGGGTTGGGGACGTGTGTGGGAGCCGTATGTTGGAGCGGGCTGGGGACATGTAGTGTGTGGGAGCCGTGTGTCGGAGCGGGCTGGGGACATGTAGTGTGTAGGAGCGGGCTGGGGACGTGTGTGGGAGCCGTGTAGGAGTGGGTTGGGGACGTGTGTGGGAGCCGTATGTCGGAGCGGGCTGGGGACATGTAGTGTTGTCTCTGCTGTCTGTAAATGGAATAAGAAGAGATCACCAATCTCATGTGGACGGCCCTTCCCTTCCACTTCCTGATTGGCTGTTATGTGTGGGCGTGACTCACTGCACATCGGCTGGCAGCTAATTAGTAGGATATGGAAATTCCCAAATTAAAGATGGCTGAGTAAGCATGCTCACTGCCTCACTATGAGAACCGTCCAAGGTGTCCTGAAAGATCAATAAACCATCAGAGAGATTCAAATAATCATGTGATGTACAGTGGATATAAAAAGTCTACACGCCCCTGTTAAAATGTCAGGTTTCTGTGCTGTAAAAAAATTAGACAAAATCATTTCAGAACTTTTTCCACCGTAATGTGACCTATAAACTGTACAACTCAATTGAAAAACAAACTGAAATCTTTTAGGTGGAGGGAAGAAAAAATATAAAAATAAAATCACATGGTTGCATAAGTATGCACACCCTTAAACTAATACTTTGTTGAAGCCCCTTGTGATTTTATTACAGCACTCAGTCTTTTTGGGATAGTTTGCAAGGGTATCTCCTGTGCACAGCCCTCTTCAGATCACCCCACAGATTTTCAATCGGATTCAGGTGTGGGCTCTGGCTGGGCCATTCCAAAACAAAACACAGGGGGGGGGGGGTAAGACACAGTGGAGGGGGGAAGAGACACAGGGGAGGGGAGAAGAGACACAGGGGAGGGGAGAGAAAGAGACATGGGAGGGGAGGGAAAGACACAGGGGAGGGGGGAAGAGACACAGGGGATGGGGTAAAGAAGGACAGGGAAGGGGGAAGAGACACAGGGAAGGGAGAGGGAAGAAACACAGGGGAGGGGGGAAGAGACACAGGGGAGGGGAGAGAAAGAGACATGGGAGGGGAGGGAAAGAGACACAGGGGAGGGGGGAAGATACACAGGGGATGGGGTAAAGAAGGACAGGGAAGGGGGGAAAAGACACAGGGAAGGGAGAGGGAAGAAACACAGGGGAGGGGGGGAGAGACACAGGAGGAGGGAAGAGACACAGGAAAGGGGGGAAGAGACACAGGGGAGGAGGGAAGAGACACAGGAAAGGGGGGAAGAGACACAGGGAAGGGGGGAAGAGACACAGGAAATGGGGGAAGAGACACAGGGAAGGGGGGAAGAGACACAGGGAAGGGGGGAAGAGACACAGGGAAGGGAGAGGGAAGAAACACAGGGGAGGGGGGAAGAGAAACGGGAGGAGGGAAGAGACACAGGAAAGGGGGGAAGAGACACAGGGGAGGGGGAAAGAGACACAGGGGAGGGGGGAAAGAAGGACAGTGAAGGGGGAAGAGACACAGGGAAGGGGGGTCAGAAACGCAGGAAAGAAGGAGGAAGAGACACAGGGAAGAGGGGGAAGAGACACAGGGTAGGGGGAAGAGACACAGGGTAGGGGGGAAGAGACACAGGAGAGGGGGGAAGAGACACATGAGAGGGGGAGCAGGGCAAACAGACACAAAGGGAGTAGAGGGGGGAACAGACACTGGGGAGGGAGAGGGGGGAACAGACACAGGGGAGGGAGACAGGGGGGAACAGACACAGGGGAGGGAGGGGGGAGAAAAGAGACACAAGGGAGGTAGAGGAGGTTGGAAAGGAAAATCAAGGGAGTAAGTAGACAGGGGGAGAGGCTCGCAGTAAACGCTGAAGTTGCTTTGCCAGCATTACAATTTTATTGCCGTCATTTTTGACGGGCAAGTCGCTAGTCACACACATAGTTGTGAGCAAGCGGGTTGTTGCTAACGCTGCGGGCTCGCATAGTGAGCGCCTCAGTTTCTGGCATGGAGCGCCGAAGGCACTCCTTGCCAGCAACTGTAGACCTCGCAAAATTTAGGGACTTACGAGAAACAAATACGAGACGCGGAAGGGGGGGGGCACCCAGGACCTCAAAAACTGAATTTACACCTCGATTTCACTCGAAATACAAGAGTTTAGACCCCCGAAAATCCCCTAAGCAAGAGAAAAAATGGCAGCCGAAAAAAACGAAAACGAGGCTAAAGGACTCTAAAGACGCAAAACACAACCGAACACATACAGATTTTCCGAAAAAGACTGACGCGATTCAAGAACAAGGACGCCAAATCAGCCACAGAAGCGTAACACACACATTAGGCGCCATTTTACAACCGGAAAATACCGGAAGTACACAGCTACACTAACGGATTTTCCTCGCTCACGCAGCCTATTTACACTACACTACACACATTGCTGACACTTACACCTCAGCTCCACAGCACTGAAAACCTACATTGTATGCTGCAGGAACATCAAAACAGATTGTCAGCTCTTCAGCACAATGCTTCCTACATACATTACTTCAAAATAGGTAAAGTATATTCATGTATTATTTTATTAATTATTTCATTAGCATTAGCAAAAAAAAAACAATACTCATAGCACACAAACAACCAACAGCCTCGCAATGAGCGCCAAAGGAGCTCAGCGCAAGGTTCGCAATGAGCGCCGAAGCATCTTGGAACACCAACAAAATTAATCTCTCAAACTAACAGCATTACCTGCCTTATAATCTTATTGCCGTCATTTTTTGACGGGCAAGTCGCTAGTATGTATGTATATTACTGTGCATGACATATCAGGACAATGTTATGAAGCATTATCTATCACTCCCCCTCCCTCTCTCCCTCCCTCCCTCCCTCTCTCTATATATATATTTTACTCTGCATGACATGTCAGGACAATGTTATGAAGCATCCTCTCCCTTTTTCTCCCACCCTCTCTCTCCCTTTTTCTCCCTACCTCTCCCCTCCCTCCCTCCCTCCCTCCCCCTCTCCCTCCCTCTATATATTTGACCCCCAACGTTCCCTGCTGTATAATATCCTCATTTGTACTATGGTACTCACAGGTTTCATGTAACTTGGTGGGCATCCAAAACGCACCTCTCATGGGGTTGGACCTGGATGAGGTAGATAAGAACCAGGGGCAGAGTACAAAGGGAACGAGACACAACAAGAGAAGGAGAGGAGAGAGGCTCGAGAGTAGAAGAGACTCAGAGATCTATGTGAAGAGATCTGTCCCGGTCACAATGGCTCTGGGTGTCACTGGGACCCTTCTTCTGGCCGTCTCTGTCACCTTCCTGCTTTATCTGATCTCATGGTGGCGTAAGATTAGAGGGGGAAATATGCCCCCAGGACCTACCCCTCTACCCCTCTTGGGGAACATCTTCCAGATTAGCACCAAGGAGTTTCCAAAGTCATTGATGAAGGTGAGTGAGATATTGGGGTGTGGGATACAGAGCTTTGGGAGGTGGATAAGCAGAACTATCGATAGTTTTTTTCCAACAAACCTCAAATCTGAGTATTTTTCAATTTCGTAAAATATTGGTGATTCATGTTGTAAGCAAACTGATGGACTAATCTCCCAATATCTAAACTGGTTGACACTTGAGATGATCCCCATGTTCCTCCTCACAGCTGAGTGAGACCTATGGACCCGTCTATACTTTCTATATGGCCAACGTCCCAGCAGTGATGGTGGTCGGTTATGATGCAGTTAAGGAAGCCCTTCAGGACAACGGTGATACTTTTAGTGATCGAGGCCATTTAGAAGTTGCTTACTTGCTCTTCAAAGATTATGGTAAGAAGATTACCAAGACGATGACTATGGCTACGTCTCATGATTATAATGAGTTTGTCTTCTTCTCTCATCCCATATCTCTTTTTACCCCTTCTCATCCTGACCCGATAGAGACCGGTTTATGCCTGTTCTCATTTTTGAAAGCCCTACTTTTCCGGCAACTACCTTCCACCCTTCAACTTCTCCAACTGGTACACTCTTATTCTTTCCATCAACTTACCCAAGACTTTCTTTTCTTGCCTATATTTGGTTTCCTATTTTCTTTCTTTGAAGTCCAAAGTCATAAGTAGTTCGGGGCTAGTAGCCAATCACCTATCTCCATATCACGTTCTAAAAAGGATGATAAGTGAACATATATATGTATCTATTCAATATCTCCAATCTTCACTCTAGGTATCATCTTAAGCCATGGAGAGAGATGGAAGACCATGCGTCGATTCTCAATCATGACCTTGAGGAATTTTGGGATGGGGAAGAAGAGTGTTGAGGAGAGAATCCAGGAGGAGGTCAAGTGCCTAGCAGATGGGTTTAGGAGGCACCAAGGTTGGTGAAGAAAGTGCAGAAGGAAAGGAATAGGGTTAACGAACGATAGAGAATAAATGAAGAGAGTGAATTTGAAAGTGTTTAACACTATGTGCAGAAGACTTGAGCTCCTAAACATCTTAAGAATGTCCTTTGATCTCAAATTCAGAGCAAATTATTTTCCCCAATCCAAATCTTCATTAAATGACCATGGACAACCCTTTTGGCAAAATAGGGCAGGTTAGTGCACAAACGGGTTCCCATGAGGTCACACCACCCTGAAGCCAAGCAGGGTTCGGCCTGGTCAGTACTTGGATGAGAGACATCCAAGGAATACCAGGAGCTGTATGCTCTGGTCCACTGGAGGAAGAACTAGCAACCCACTCCAGTATCTCTGCCATCAATTTCAAGTGGATCAGCATGACCATGGACATAAAGATGTGCCTGATGTGTTATGGTCCATGAGGTCACAGAGAGTCAGATACAACGTAAAAACACAAAAATAGTGTGCAAACATTAGGAACTAGCGTAGAATCAATGTAAAAAATGGAGTCAAAAGTTCTGTGGTGCTCTGCCCCGTCAACGTATGGTGGATTATCTTTGCCCAATTTAAGCTACTGGATATGGAGGAGAGTGGTAGTAGGAACACAGATGAGGATGGGAGGGCGTGCACAGATATTGGTAGAACCCATTTTGGTTGTGTTGTCTTATAAGACTTGTTTAATAGATCATCTTGTTAACTTCCCAAATCTCACCACCTTCCTCGTAATCAACAAGGTCCCACCTACATGATATTCCAGCATCCTAGATGTCCTCAGAACTGATTGGGTCCATGGTTTGGGATGGACAAATAAATGCACTAGTACTGAGACCTGTCCAATATAAGATCATTGTAGACTGATTCAAGGTTTCCATATTGATTGCTAGGAACAAAGTTCTTCAAAAATGTCCAATAACTGTAGAACATAACTAGACCTTTTTCCAGATTTAGATCACAAATAGAACTAAACATGTCACTTCAAAGATAATATAACAAGAAATACATCTATAATGTAAATTACAGATGCCCCATTTGACCCAACATGTCTAGTGGGATTGTCTGTCTCCAACATCATCTGCTCCATCGTCTTTGGGGAGAGGTTCGACTATGAAGATGAGAAGTTTATGACCCTACTACACTACATAAGGGAGCTTTTCGAACTCTTCGACACAGTCAGTGGTCAGGTGAGACTTCATCTATCTATCTATCTATCTATCTATCTATCTATCCATCCATATGCTAAATCTCCTATAACGGTTTGTCCTTTCTTTGAGACAGCTTTTCAATACCTTTCCAAATGTCCTCAAACATTTGCCTGGCCCACACCAAAAATTGTTCTTCTATACCGAGAAACTGCAACATTTTGTGATGGACATGGCCAAGATTCACCAAGAGACCCTTGATGAGAACTCCCCCAGGGACCTCATTGATTGCTTCCTTATAAGGATGGAAGAGGTGAGTTTCTGGAAAGTGTAGATGGACCTCATGACCTTGGGAATGGCACATTTTACGGATAGTAGGGGGTTTGCTTATATTATATCTATTTAATCTTCAAAATATCTCAGGAAAAGAAGAATCCCAACACAGAATTTAATATTGAGAATTTAGTGGGGACGGTCATTGATCTGTTCCTCGCTGGGACAGAGACCACGAGCATGACCCTGAGATATGCCTTCTTGATTTTACTTAAATATCCTAACATACAAGGTAAGTGCAATGAAGAATAAGTCTTCAACCATCTCAGGTATCTTCTCTATCTCCCATTGTCTATCTCTATTACCTCTTAACCACATCTCAAGTCAAGATTAAGTTGGTTGTGGAGAAAAAACTAAAAAAAAGTGAGGGAGATCTCTTCTACAAGGTGCCAAGAAGGATACTTAAAGTCATTTCGGGGCTTTAGAGGCTCTATTGCTGAATACTAACAACTTGGTTATCTCTTGGGCTAATATTTCCGAGTTATACTTGACTTCATTCATATATTTCACTCAGAGAAGATCCACCAGGAAATATATAATGTGATTGGCCAGGATCGCTGTCCATCCGTGGAGGATCGGACCAAGATGCCATATACTGAAGCTGTGATTCATGAAATTCAGAGATTTGCCGATATTGTCCCTACTGGACTGGTCCGTGCACCAAACAAAGATACAACCTTCAGAGGATACAATATTCCCAAGGTTAGAGAAACATTCGTGGTAACACAACAACATTGGTTCTACTCCATTTGGGATTAACTCAATGCTTTGTACTGTTTTGTTTTAGGGCACTCTTGTCTTCCCAATATTGACCTCGGTGCTGAAAGACAGTAGACACTTCAAAAATCCTCATAAGTTTGACCCGGAGCATTTCCTTGATAAAAACGGCAGCTTTAAGAAAAATGATGCTTTTATGCCATTTTCTATAGGTAAGAACATCAATGATAGAGTGATAGCAAATAATTATCAACTAAAAGTTGAGAGGCATGGTGTCCATGTCTACATTTATTGATGACCATATATGTAAGAACGTTTCTTAGAAGTGTAATGTCCACATGTGATCTTGACTTGACATGGTCTTCAATTCCTCTGTCTCATTCCAGGGAAACGGATGTGCGCTGGAGAGGGCATGGCTCGTATGGAGCTCTTTTTGTTCTTCACCTCTATCCTTCAGAAGTTCACCTTAAAGCCCACAATAGATGAGAAGGATATTGAGATCACAGCAGAACCGAACACCAATGCATCAAGACCTCGGACCTACAAGATGTTTGCGATTCCTCGCTGAAAACACAGTGGTATTACCAATAGCGTTATATGTCTTCAACCAGCTTCGAGAAACAATATCTGCTTTAGGATAGGGATATTGATGATGTTTCTAAGCAATTAAAGATAAATCTAAAAATGTATTTAATCAGGTTAACAAAACTAGACATTTTTAGCTATGCATATTATTATTATTATTATTACTTTTATTTGTAATGCGCCAACATATTCCGTAGCGCTATACAGAGGAAAAGAACAAGGAAAAATATAATTTTAACAAACTGCAAAGAATGGAGGACCCTGTTTTGAGCTTAGAATCTTTGTAGAAAGTGTTTTTTTCCCAAAGCACTCTACAAGATTGAAAACTCTCTACTTACAATCTAAAGGGGATTTAAGAGGCAGATAAGAAATAGCAAGGGTCAGGAAGAAAGTGAAGTTTCATTAGGTAGGAGGGTATGCAAAGTTAGAATGTTTTTTCATATAGAAGGATAAGGAAAGCATCTGAGAAAGTATTTTGGTATGCATACAATAATGGTATAAAAGAGAGCGATATGGGATGACTCTGTGTAAAAAATATATTGTGAAAATAGCATTGATTAAAATAAAGAATTATATTATCAACATATCAATTCTACCAACGATGTGTCTTATTAATTTATTGAAAACTTGTATTTCTATCTATAACAATCACTGCTTTTGGATGGGTATATTGATGATGTTTCTAAGCAAAATGGAGGTCAACCTCTCTATATATTGTTTTCTTCTTTCTCCTTGATGTCCACACTGTCCTATTTAAGGATAAGCCATAAGAATGTTTACTATTTCTATATACCTAATACAATTTCTATAATTTAGTCCCTAAATGTCCCAGCTCTCAACCTTAAAGCATGGCCATGTTCTTGTTTCCTTTCTTATGGACTTTAATGAGTCGTTTAAAATACTCAGTAGTTTCTGTCCCCTCTCCCTTCTCTCCTCTAGTCTATACATCAAATAAAAATAAATAAAATTATAAATAAATAATATAGCCATTCTATTTGTCTACATTATCTATGGTGGAGCACGCTCTCCAACTGAAATGGTTCAATACAGTTCTATTAAAATAATACCCTCAAATTTATCTTGGAGGAAGATCCTTTCCCTCATCCTAATAAAGTACTTGATCTATATATGAATGTTTGTTGGTAATTAGACCCATTTTTGGTGGATTGTCATCTTAAACCATCCATGATGACCTCCATGTTTCTTTTTGTAGATAGCATCCTGACCTTGTTAGTTTAGTTTTTGAGTTCCAAGAAGGGGTTGATGACAGTTCATCGGTTAGGATATGGTACTTTCACTGATGCAACCTGGGTTTGATTCCAGTCAGGAACCAAGAGGTCACACCATCCTGCAGCATGGTTGGGCTTGGTCAGATGGGAGACCACCTAGGAATACCAGGAACTGTATGCTGTGGCCCACTGTAGAAGGAACTGGCAACCCACTCCAGTATCTCTGCCATGATTACTAAGTGTATCAACATGCTGTATTGTGGTCCATGAGTTCATATAGGGTTGGACACGACTGAGCGCCGCAAATAGACAAACACATAAAGTTTTCCTAGAATAATCATCACTAACACCATAGAAAAGCTCTGTCTCCTTCCACGGGGTCATTATTGCTAACTAAATGGGGCAAATTAGCTCAGTTAACCAACAAATCAAGAGAGGTTTCATAATCTTTGCACCGACTTTAGAGAGCTCAGAAGATGATCATTCATGATAACCCCAAGGCTCCTTGTTGTATAATGTCCTTGGTTACTAATTAGTGTTTGATTTGTACTATAGTACACACAGGTGTTTATATAACTTGGTCACCGTCCAAAACACACCTCCCATGGGATTGGAGCTGGTTACGTCAGATAATGTATCAATGTGGTACCGGTTCCAAAAACTCCCAACCACAATGTGCCAAGATGATAAATATTGTACATTTTTGTTACATAAACAAGCCTTTGGTCACCATGACAGGGAGTAGTCCTCAGTTGGACAAGTCGCTCTCTTTGATACAAACTAACATTCCACTCTTTGACTTGTATATGTAGGGGGTGGAGCCGCATGTCTGAGCAGGCTGGGGCCATGTCGCGCGTGGGAGCGGGCTGGGGCCATGTCGTGTGTGGGAGCCACGCGTGGGAGCGGGCTGGGGACACGTTGTGTGTGGGAGCGGCGCGCGGGAGAGGGCTGGGGACATGTTGTGTATGGGAGCCGCGCGTGGGAGCGGGCTGGGGACACGTTGTGTGTGGGAGCCACACACGGGAGCGGGCTGGGGAAAGAGTGGCAAGACGAAAGCCTTTTCTTACGAAGAAAAACATCCAAGGAGCGGGCGTGGGAGCGGGCTGGGGCCGTGTTGCGCATGGGAGCGGGCTGGGGCCATGTTGAGCGTGGAAACGGGCTGGGGACACATGTGTGGGAGCCGTGTGTAGGAGCGGGCTGGGGACATGTTGTGTGTGGGAGCCTTGTGTAGGAGCGGGCTGGGGACATGTGTGTGGGAGGGAGCCGCGTGCAGGAGCGGGCTGGGGACACGTTGTGTGTGGGAGCAGTGTGTAGGAGCGGGCTAGAGACACGTTGTGTGTGGGAGCAGTGTGTAGGAGCGGGCTGGGGACATGTTGTGTGTGGGAGCCGTGTGTAGAAGCGGGCTGGGGACATGTGTGTGGGGGCTGTGTGCGGGAGTGGGCTGGGGCCATGCCGTGCGCGGGAGCCGCGTACTGGAGCGGGCTGGGGCCATGTCGTGCGTGGGAGCCGCGCGCTGGAGCTGGCTGGGGCCAAGTCATGCGTGGGAGCTGCTCGCGGGAGCGGGCTGGGGACACGTTGTGTGTGGGAGCCATGCGCGGGAGCGGGCTGGGGACACGTTGTGTGTGGGAGCCACGTACGGGAGTGGGCTGGGGACACGTTGTGTGTGGGAGCCGCGTGCGTGCGAAACATCCAAGGAGCGGGCGTGGGAGCGGGCTGGGGCCATGTTGCACATGGGAGCGGGCTGGGGCCATGTTGAGCGTGGAAACGGGCTGGGGCCATGTTGCGCGTGGGAGCCACGCGTAGGAGCGGGCTGGGGCCATGTTGCGCGTGGGAGCCGCGCGTAGGAGCGGGCTGGGGCCATGTTGCGCGTGGGAGCCGCGCGTAGGAGCGGGCTGGGGCCATCTTGCGCGTAAAAGCCGCGCCTAGGAGCGGGCTGGGCCATCTTGCGCATAAAAGCCGCGCTTAGGAGCGGGCTGGGCCATGTTGAGCCTGGGAGCCGCGCGTAGGAGCGGGCTGGGGCCATGTTGCGCGTGGGAGCCACGCGTAGGAGCGAGCTGGGGTCATCTTGCGCGTAAAAGGCGTGCTTAGGAGCAGGCTGGGGCCATCTTGCGCGTGGGAGCGGGCTGGGGCCATGTTGCGCGTGGGAGCCGTGTGTAGGAGCAGGCTGGGGACACGTTGTGTGTGGGAGCCGTGTGTAGGAGCAGGCTGGGGACACGTTGTGTGTGGGAGCCATGTGTAGGAGCGTGCTGGGGACACGTTGTGTGTAGGAGCGTCCTGAGGACACGTGTGTGGGAGCGGTGTGTAGGAGCGGGCTAGGGACACGTTGTGTGTGGGAGCCGTGTGTAGGAGCGTGCTGGGGACATGTTGTGTGTGGGAGCCGTGTGTAGAAGCGGGCTGGGGCCATGTCGTGCGTGAGAGCCGCGCGCGGGAGCGGGCTGGGGACATGTTGTGTATGGGAGCCGCGCGCGGGAGCGGGCTGGGGACACGTTGTGTGTGGGAGCCACGCACGGGAGTGGGCTGGGGACACGTTGTGTGTGGGAGCCGCGTGCGAGAGCGGGCTGGGGACAGAGTGTCAAGACGAAAGCCTTTTCTTATGAAGAAAAACATCCAAGGAGCGGGCGTGGGAGCGGGCTGGGGCCGTGTTGTGCATGGGAGCGGGCTAGGGCCATGTTGAGCGTGGAAACGGGCTGGGGCCTTGTTGCACGTGGGAGCCGCACGTAGGAGCGGGCTGGGGCCATGTTGCGTGTTGGAGCCGCACGTAGGAGCGGGCTGGGCCATGTTGAGCGTGGGAGCCGGGCGTAGGAGCGGGCTGGGGCCATGTTGCGAGTGGGAGCGGGCTGGGGCCATGTTGCGCGTGGGAGCCGTGTGTAGGAGCGGGCTGGGGCCAAGTTGCGCATGGGAGCCGCACGTATTAGCGGGCTGGGGCCATGTTGCGCGTGGGAGCCGCGCGTAGGAGCGGGCTGGGGCCATCTTGCGCATAAAAGCCACACGTAGGAGCGGGCTGGGCCATGTTGAGCGTGGCAGCCGGGCGTAGGAGCGGGCTGGGGCCATGTTGCGAGTTGGAGCGGGCTGGGGCCATGTTGCGCGTGGGAGCCGTGTGTAGGAGCGGGCTGGGGCCATGTTGCGCATGGGAGCCGCACGTAGGAGCGGGCTGGGGCCATGTTGCGCGTGGGAGCCGCGCGTAGGAGCGGGCTGGGGCCATCTTGCGCGTAAAAGCCATGCGTAGGAGCGGGCTGGGCCATGTTGAGCGTGGGAGCCGCGCGTAGGAGCGGGCTGGGGCCATGTTGCGAGTGGGAGCGGGCTGGGGCCATGTCGTGTGTAGGCGAGGGCTGGGGACGTGTTGTGTGTGGGAGCCGCGTGCAGGAGCGGGCTGGGGACACCTTGTGTGTGCATGTGCTTCCTGTGTGCCTGTGGGGGTGCTGTCCTAGGAGTCACTGCTGCACATGCTTCCTGTGTGCCTGTGGGGGCGCTGTCCCAGGAGTCACTGCTGCACGTGCTTCCTGTGTGCCTGTGGTGGCGCTGTCCTAGGAGTCACTGCTGCATGTGCTTCCTGTGTGCCTGTGGTGGTGCTGTCCTAGGAGTCACTGCTGGACGAGCTTCCTGTGTGCCTGTGGTGGCGCTGTCCTAGGAGTCACTGCTGCACATGCTTCCTGTGTGCCTGTGGTGGCGCTGTCCTAGGTGTAACTGCTGCACGTGCTTCCAGTGTGCCTGTGGGGTGCTGTCCTTGTAGTCACTGCTGCATGTGCTTCCTGTGTGCCTGTGGGGGCTCTGTCCTAGTAGTCACTGCTGCATGTGCTTCCTGTGTGCCTGTGGGTGCGCTGTCCTAGGAGTCACTGCTGCACGTGCTTCTTGTGTGCCTGTGGTGGCGCTGTCTTAGGAGTCATTGCTGCATGTGCTTCCTGTGTGCCTGTGGGTAAGCTGTCCTAGGAGTCACTGCTGCACGTGCTTCCTGTGTGCCTGTGGGGGCGCTGTCCTAGGAGTCACTGCTGCACGTGCTTCCTGTGTGCCTGTGGGGGCGCTGTCCTAGGAGTCACTGCTGCATGTGCTTCCTGTGTGCTTGTGGGGGCGCTGTCCTAGGAGTCACTGCTGCACGTGCTTCTTGTGTGCCTGTGGGGGCGCTGTCCTAGGAGTCACTGCTGCATGTGCTTACTGTGTGCCTGTGGGGGCACTGTCCTAGGAGTCACTGCTGCACGTGCTACCTGTGTGCCTGTGGGGGCTCTGTCCTAGGAGTCACTGCTGCACGTGCTTCCTGTGTGCCTGTGGAGGCGCTGTCTTAGGAGTCATTGCTGCATGTGCTTACTGTGTGCCTGTGGGGGCGCTGTCCTAGGAGTCACTGCTGCATGTGCTTACTGTGTGCCTGTGGGGGCGCTGTCCTAGGAGTCACTGCTGCATGTGCTTCCTGTGTGCCTGTGGTGGCGCTGTCCTAGGAGTCACTGCTGCACGTGCTTCTTGTGTGCCTGTGGAGGCGCTGTCTTAGGAGTCATTGCTGCATGTGCTTACTGTGTGCCTGTGGGGGCGCTGTCCTAGGAGTCACTGCTGCATGTGCTTACTGTGTGCCTGTGGGGGCGCTGTCCTAGGAGTCACTGCTGCATGTGCTTCCTGTGTGCCTGTGGTGGCGCTGTCCTAGGAGTCACTGCTGCATGTGCTTCCTGTGTGCCTGTGGGGGCGCTGTCCTAGGAGTCACTGCTGCATGTGCTTCCTGTGTGCCTGTGGTGGCGCTGTCCTAGGAGTCACTGCTGCATGTGCTTCCTGTGTGCCTGTGGTGGTGCTGTCCTAGGAGTCACTGCTGCACGAGCTTCCTGTGTGCCTGTGGTGGCGCTGTCCTAGGAGTCACTGCTGCACATGCTTCCTGTGTGCCTGTGGTGGCGCTGTCCTAGGAGTCACTGCTGCACGTGCTTCCTGTGTGCCTGTGGGGGCACTGTCCTAGGTGTAACTGCTGCACGTGCTTCCAGTGTGCCTGTGGGGTGCTGTCCTTGTAGTCACTGCTGCATGTGCTTCCTGTGTGCCTGTGGGGGCTCTGTCCTAGTAGTCACTGCTGCATGTGCTTCCTGTGTGCCTGTGGGTGCGCTGTCCTAGGAGTCACTGCTGCACGTGCTTCTTGTGTGCCTGTGGTGGCGCTGTCTTAGGAGTCATTGCTGCATGTGCTTCCTGTGTGCCTGTGGGTAAGCTGTCCTAGGAGTCACTGCTGCACGTGCTTCCTGTGTGCCTGTGGGGGCGCTGTCCTAGGAGTCACTGCTGCACGTGCTTCCTGTGTGCCTGTGGTGGCGCTATCCTAGGAGTCACTGCTGCACGTGCTTCCTGTGTGCCTGTGGGGGCGCTGTCCTAGGAGTCACTGCTGCATGTGCTTCCTGTGTGCTTGTGGGGGCGCTGTCCTAGGAGTCACTGCTGCACGTGCTTCTTGTGTGCCTGTGGAGGCGCTGTCCTAGGAGTCATTGCTGCATGTGCTTACTGTGTGCCTGTGGGGGCACTGTCCTAGGAGTCACTGCTGCACGTGCTACCTGTGTGCCTGTGGGGGCTCTGTCCTAGGAGTCACTGCTGCACGTGCTTCCTGTGTGCCTGTGGAGGCGCTGTCTTAGGAGTCATTGCTGCATGTGCTTACTGTGTGCCTGTGGGGGCGCTGTCCTAGGAGTCACTGCTGCATGTGCTTACTGTGTGCCTGTGGGGGCGCTGTCCTAGGAGTCACTGCTGCATGTGCTTCCTGTGTGCCTGTGGTGGCGCTGTCCTAGGAGTCACTGCTGCACGTGCTTCTTGTGTGCCTGTGGAGGCGCTGTCTTAGGAGTCATTGCTGCATGTGCTTACTGTGTGCCTGTGGGGGCGCTGTCCTAGGAGTCACTGCTGCATGTGCTTACTGTGTGCCTGTGGGGGCGCTGTCCTAGGAGTCACTGCTGCATGTGCTTCCTGTGTGCCTGTGGTGGCGCTGTCCTAGGAGTCACTGCTGCATGTGCTTCCTGTGTGCCTGTGGGGGCGCTGTCCTAGGAGTCACTGCTGCATGGGCTTCCTGTGTGCCTGTGGGGGCGCTGTCCTAGGAGTCACTGCTGCATAGACTTCCTGTGTGCCTGTAATGGTGCTTTCCTAGGAGTCAAGGCTGCACATGCTTCCTGTGTGCCTGTGGGGGCGCTGTCCTAGGAGTCACTTCTGCATGTGCTTCCTGTGTGCTTCTGGGGGCGCTGTCCTAGGAGTCACTGCTGCACGTACTTCCTGTGTACCTGTGTTGGCTCTGTCCTAGGAGTCACTGCTGCACGTGCTTCCTGTGTGCCTGTGGGGGCGCTGTCCTAGGAGTCACTGCACATGCTTCCTCTGTGCCTGTGGGGGCGCTGTCCTAGTACTCACTGCTGCATGTGCTTCCTGTGTGCTTGTGGGGGCGCTGTCCTAGGAGTCACTGCTGCACGTGCTTCTTGTGTTCCTGTGGTGGCGCTGTCCTGGGAGTCATTGCTGCATGTGCTTACTTTGTGCCTGTGGGGGCGCTGTCCTAGGAGTCACTGCTGCACGTGCTTCATGTGTGCCTGTGGGGGCGCTTTCCTAGGAGTCACTGCTGCACGTGCTTCCTGTGTGCCTGTGGGGGCACTGTCCTAGGAGTCACTGCTGCATGTGCTTCCTGTGTGCCTGTGGGGGCTCTGTCCTAGTAGTCACTGCTGCATGTGCTTCCTGTGTGCCTGTGGGTGCGCTGTCCTAGGAGTCACTGCTGCACGTGCTTCTTGTGTGCCTGTGGTGGCGCTGTCTTAGGAGTCATTGCTGCATGTGCTTACTGTGTGCCTGTGGGGGCGCTGTCCTAGGAGTCACTGCTGCACGTGCTTCCTGTGTGCCTGTGGTGGCGCTATCCTAGGAGTCACTGCTGCACGTGCTTCCTGTGTGCCTGTGGGGGCGCTGTCCTAGGAGTCACTGCTGCATGTGCTTCCTGTGTGCTTGTGGGGGCGCTGTCCTAGGAGTCACTGCTGCACGTGCTTCTTGTGTGCCTGTGGAGGCGCTGTCCTAGGAGTCATTGCTGCATGTGCTTACTGTGTGCCTGTGGGGGCGCTGTCCTAGGAGTCACTGCTGCACGTGCTTCCTGTGTGCCTGTGGGGGCTCTGTCCTAGGAGTCACTGCTGCACGTGCTTCTTGTGTGCCTGTGGAGGCGCTGTCTTAGGAGTCATTGCTGCATGTGCTTACTGTGTGCCTGTGGGGGCGCTGTCCTAGGAGTCACTGCTGCATGTGCTTACTGTGTGCCTGTGGGGGCGCTGTCCTAGGAGTCACTGCTGCATGGGCTTCCTGTGTGCCTGTGGGGGCGCTGTCCTAGGAGTCACTGCTGCATAGACTTCCTGTGTGCCTGTAATGGTGCTTTCCTAGGAGTCAAGGCTGCACATGCTTCCTGTGTGCCTGTGGGGGCGCTGTCCTAGGAGTCACTTCTGCATGTGCTTCCTGTGTGCTTCTGGGGGCGCTGTCCTAGGAGTCATTGCTGCATGTACTTCCTGTGTACCTGTGTTGGCTCTGTCATAGGAGTCACTGCTGCACGTGCTTCCTGTGTGGCTGTGGGGGTGCTGTCCTCGGAGTCACTGCTGCACGTGCTTCCTGTGTGCTTGTGGGGGCGCTGTCCTAGGAGTCACTGCTGCACGTGCTTCCTGTGTGCCTGTGTTGGCGCTGTCCTAGGAGTCACTGCTGCACGTGCTTCCTGTGTGGTAGTCATTGCTGCATGTCCTTCCTGTGTGCCTGTGGTGGCGCTGTCCTAGTAGTCATTGCTGCATGTGCTTCCTGTGTGCCTGTGGTGGTGCTGTCCTAGTAGTCATTGCTGCATGTGCTTCCTGTGTGCCTGTGGGGCACTGTCCTAGAAGTCATTGCTGCATGTGCTTCCTGTGTGCCTGTGGTGGCGCTGTCCTAGAAGTCATTGCTGCATGTGCTACCTGTGTGCCTGTGGGGGCGCTGTCCTAGGTGTCACTGCTGCACATGCTTCCTGTGTGCCTGTGGTGGCGCTGTCCTAGGAGTCATTGCTGCACCCGATTCCTGTGTGCCTGTGGTGGTGCTGTCCTAGGAGTCACTGCTACATGTGCTACCTGTGTGCCTGTGGTGCCGCTGCTCTAGGAGTCACTGCTGCATGTGCTTCCTGTGTGCCTGTGGTGGCGCTGTCCTAGTAGTCATTGCTGCATGTGCTTCCTGTGTGCCTGTGGTGGCGCTTTCCTAGTAGTCATTGCTGCATGTGCTTCCTGTGTGCCTGTGGTGGCGCTGTCCTAGGAGTCACTGCTGCATGTGCTTCCTGTGTGCTTGTGGTGGTGCTGTCCTAGTAGTCATTGCTGTACGTGCTTCCTGTGTGCCTGTGGTGGTGCTGTCCTAGGAGTCACTGCTGCATGTGCTTCCTGTGTGCCTGTGTTGGCGCTGTCCTAGGAGTCACTGCTGCACGTGCTTCCTGTGTGCCTGTGGTGCCGCTGCTCTAGGAGTCACTGCTGCAGGTGCTTCCTGTGTGCCTGTGGTGGCGCTGTCCTTCGAGGCACTGCTGCATGTGCTTCCTGTGTGCCTGTGGTGGCGCTGTCCTAGGAGTCACTGTTGCACGTGCTTCCTGTGTGCCTGTGTTGGCGCTGTCCTAGGAGTCACTGCTGCACATGCTTCCTGTGTGCCTGTGGGGTGCTGTCCTAGGAGTCACTGCTGAACGTGCTTCCTGTGTGCCTGTGGGGTGCTGTCCTAGGAGTCACTGCTGCACGTGCTTCCTGTGTACCTGTTAGGGCGCTGTCCTAGGAGACACTGCTGCACGTGCTTCCTGTGTGCCTGTGGTGGCGCTGTCCTAGGAGTCACTGCTGCATGTGCTTCCTGTGTGCCTGTGGTGGAGCTGTCCTATGAGTCACTGCTGCCCGTGCTTCCTGTGTGCCTGTGGTGGCGCTGTCCTAGGAGTCACTGCTGCACGTGCTTCCTGTGTGCCTGTGGGGGCGCTGTCTTTGGAGTCACTGCTGAACATGCTACCTGTGTGCCTGTGGGGGCGCTGCTCCAGGAGTCACTGCTGCACCTGCTTCCTGTGTGCCTGTGGGGGCGCTGTCCTAGGAGTCCCGGCTGCACATGCTTCCTGTGTGCCTGTGGGGGAGCTGTCCTAGGAGTCACTGCTGCACATGCTTCCTGTGTGCCTGTGGGGGCGCTGTCCTTGGTGTCACTGCTGCACGTGCTTCATGTGTGCCTGTGGGGGCGCTGTCCTAGGAGTCACTGCTGCACATGCTTCCTGTGTGCCTGTGGGGGCGCTGTCCTTGGTGTCACTGCTGCACGTGCTTCATGTGTGCCTGTGGGGGCGCTGTCCTAGGAGTCACTGCTGCACATGCTTCTTGTGTGCCTGTGGGGTGCTGTCCAAGGAGTCACTGCTGCACGTGCTTCCTGTGTGCCTGTGGGGGCACTGTCCTAGGAGTCACTGCTGCACGTGCTTCCTGTGTGCCTGTGGGGTTGCTGTCCTAGGTGTCACTGCTGCACGTGCTTCCTGTTTGCCTGTGGGGGCGCTGTCTTTGGAGTCACTGCTGAACATGCTGCCTGTGTGCCTGTGGTTGCACTGTCCTAGGAGTCACTGCTGCACGTGCTTCCTGTGTGCCTGTGGGGGCGCTGTCCTAGTAGTCATTGCTGCATGTGCTTCCTGTGTGCCTGTGGGGGCGCTGTCCTAGTAGTCACTGCTGCACGTGCTTCCTGTGTGCCTGTGGTGGCGCTGTCCTAGGAGTCACTGCTGCCCGTGCTGCCTGTGTGCCTGTGGTGGCGCTGTCGTAGGAATCACTGCTGCACATGCTTCCTGTGTGCCTGTGGGGTGCTGTCCAAGGAGTCACTGCTGCACGTGCTTCCTGTGTGCCTGTGGTGGTGCTGTCCTAGGAATCACTGCTGCATGTGCTTCCTGTGTGCCTGTGGGGCGCTGTCCTAGGTGTCACTGCTGCACGTGCTTCCTGTGTGCCTGTGGGGGCGCTGTCCTAGGAGTCACTGCTGCAAGTGCTTCCTGTGTGCCTGTGGTGGCGCTATCCTAGGAGTCACTGCTGCATGTTCTTCCTGTGTGCCTGTGGGGTGCTGTCCTAGGTGTCACTGCTGCACGTGCTTCCTGTGTGCCTGTGGGGGTGCTGTCCTAGTAGTCATTGCTGCATGTGCTTCCTGTGTGCCTGTGGTGGTGCTGTCCTAGGTGTCACTGCTGCACGTGCTTCCTGTGTGCCTGTGGTGGCGCTGTCCTTGGTGTCACTGCTGCACGTGCTTCCTGTGTGCCTGTGGGGGCGCTGTCCTAGGATTCACTGCTGCATGTGCTTCCAGTGTGCCTGTGTGGGCGCTGTCCTAGGAGTCACTGCTGCACATGCTTCCTGTGTGCCTGTGGGGGCGCTGTCCTTGGTGTTACTGCTGCACGTGCTTCCTGTGTGCCTGTGGTGGCTCTGTCCTAGGAGTCACTGCTGCACGTGCTTCCAGTGTGCCTGTGTGGGCGCTGTCCTAGAAGTCACTGCTGCATGTGCTTGCTGTGTGCCTGTGTGGGCGCTGTCCTAGGAGTCACTGCTGCATGTGCTTCCTGTGTGCCTGTGGGGGCTCTGTCCTAGGAGTCCCAGCTGCACATGCTTCCTGTGTGCCTGTGGGGGTGCTGTCTTTGGAGTCACTGCTGAACATGCTGCCTGTGTGCCTGTGGGGGCACTGTCCTAGGAGTCACTGCTGCACGTACTTCCTGTGTGCCTGTGGGGGCGCTGTCCTAGGAGTCACTGCTACACGTGCTTCCTGTGTGCCTGTGGGGGCGCTGTCCTAGACGTCACTGCTGCACGTGCTTCCTGTGTGCCTGTGGTGGCGCTGTCTTAGAAGTCACTGCTGCACGTGCTTCCTGTGTGATTGTGGTGGCGTTGCTCTAGGAGTCACTGCTGCATGTGCTTCCTGTGTGCCTGTGGGGTGCTGTCCTAGGAGTCACTGCTGAATGTGCTTCCTGTGTGCCTGTGGTGGCGCTGTCCTAGAAGTCACTGCTGCACGTGCTTCCTGTGTGCCTGTGGGGGCACTGTCCTTGGTGTCACTGCTGCACGTGCTTCCTGTGTGCCTGTGGGGGCGCTGTCCTAGGAGTCACTGCTGCACGTGCTTCCTGTGTGCCTGTGTTGGCGCTGTCCTAGGAGTCACTGCTGCACATGCTTCTTGTGTGCCTGTGGGGTGCTGTCCAAGGAGTCACTGCTGCACGTGCTTCCTGTGTGCCTGTGGGGGCGCTGTCCTAGGAGTCACTGCTGCACATGCTTCCTGTGTGCCTGTGGGGTGCTGTCCTTGGTGTCACTGCTGCACGTGCTTCCTGTGTGCCTGTGGTGGCGCTGTCCTAGGAGTCACTGCTGGACATGCTTCCTGTGTGCCTGTGGGGGCGCTGTCCTAGGAGTCACTGCTGCACATGCTTCCTGTGTGCCTGTGGGGGCGCTGTCCTTGGTGTCACTGCTGCACATGCTTCCTGTGTGCCTGTGGGGGCGCTGTCCTAGGAGTCACTGCTGCACATGCTTCCTGTGTGCCTGTGGGGGCGCTGTCCTTGGTGTCACTGCTGCATGTGCTTCCTGTGTGCCTGTGGGGGCGCTGTCCTAGGAGTCACTGCTGCACATGCTTCCTGTGTGCCTGTGGGGGCGCTGTCCTTGGTGTCACTGCTGCACGTGCTTCCTGTGTGCCTGTGTTGGCGCTGTCCTAGGAGTCACTGCTGCACATGCTTCTTGTGTGCCTGTGGGGTGCTGTCCAAGGAGTCACTGCTGCACGTGCTTCCTGTGTGCCTGTGGGGGCGCTGTCCTTGGTGTCACTGCTGCACGTGCTTCCTGTGTGCCTGTGGGGGCGCTGTCCTAGGATTCACTGCTGCATGTGCTTCCAGTGTGCCTGTGTGGGCGCTGTCCTAGGAGTCACTGCTGCACATGCTTCCTGTGTGCCTGTGGGGGCGCTGTCCTTGGTGTTACTGTTGCACGTGCTTCCTGTGTGCCTGTGGTGGCGCTGTCCTAGGAGTCACTGCTGCACGTGCTTCCAGTGTGCCTGTGTGGGCGCTGTCCTAGGAGTCACTGCTGCACATGCTTCCTGTGTGCCTGTGGGGGTGCTGTCTTTGGAGTCACTGCTGCACGTGCTTCCTGTGTGCCTGTGGTGGCGCTGTCCTAGTAGTCAGTGCTGCATGTGCTTCCTGTGTGCCCTTGGGGGCGCTGTCCTATAAGTCTCTGTTGCATGTGCTTCCTGTGTGCCCTTGGGGGTGCTGTCCTAGAAGTCACTGCTGCACATGCTTCCTGTGTGCCTGTGGTGGCGCTGTTCTAGTAGTCACTGCTGCATGTGCTTCCTGTGTGCCTGTGGTGGTGCTGTCCTAGGAGTCACTGCTGCACGTGCTTCCTGTGTGCCTGTGGTGGCGCTGTCCTTCGAGACACTGCTGCATGTGCTTCCTGTGTGCCTGTGGTGACACTGTCCTAGGAGTCACTGCTGAACGTGCTTCCTGTGTGCCTGTGGGGGCGCTGTCCTAGGAGTCATTGTTGCATGTGCTTCCTGTGTGCCTGTGGGGGCGCTGTCCTAGAAGTCACTGCTGCACATGCTACCTGTGTGCCTGTGGGGGCGCTGCTCCAGGAGTCACTGCTGCACATGCTTCCTGTGTGCCTGTGGGTGCGCTGTCCTAGGAGTCACTGCTGCATGTGCTTCCTGTGTGCCTGTGGTGACACTGTCCTAGGAGTCACTGCTGAACGTGCTTCCTGTGTGCCTGTGGGGGCGCTGTCCTAGGAGTCATTGTTGCATGTGCTTCCTGTGTGCCTGTGGGGGCGCTGTCCTAGAAGTCACTGCTGCACATGCTACCTGTGTGCCTGTTGGGGCGCTGCTCCAGGAGTCATTGCTGCATGTGTTTCCTGTGTGCCTGTGCTGGCGCTGTCCTAGAAGTCACTGCTGCACATGGTCCCTGTGTGCCTGTGGTGGCGACGTCCTTCGAGGCACTGCTGCATGTGCTTCCTGTGTCCCTGTGGTGGTGCTGTCCTAGGAGTCACTGCTGCACGTGCTTCCTGTGTGCCTGCGGTGGCGCTGTCCTTCGAGACACTGCTGCACGTGCTTCCTGTGTGCCTGTGGGGTTGCTGTCCTAGGAGTCACAGCTGCACATGCTTCCTGTGTGCCTTTGGGGGCGCTGTCCTAGGAGTCACTGCTGCACGTGCTTCCTGTGTGCCTGTGGTGGCGCTGTCCTAGGAGTCACTGCTGCATGTGCTTCCTGTGTGCCCTTGGGTGCGCTGTACTATAAGTCTCTGCTGCATGTGCTTCCTGTGTGCCCTTGGGGGTGCTGTCCTAGAAGTCACTGCTACACATGGTCCCTGTGTGCCTGTGGTGGCGACGTCCTTCGAGGCACTGCTGCATGTGCTTCCTGTGTCCCTGTGGTGGTGCTGTCCTAGGAGTCACTGCTGCACGTGCTTCCTGTGTGCCTGCGGTGGCGCTGTCCTTCGAGACACTGCTGCACGTGCTTCCTGTGTGCCTGTGGGGTTGCTGTCCTAGGAGTCACTGTTGCACGTGCTTCCTGTGTGCCTGTGGTGGCGCTGTCCTAGGAGTCACTGCTGAACGTGCTTCCTGTGTGCCTGTGGGGGCGCTGTCCTAGAAGTCACTGCTGCACATGCTTCCTGTGTGCCTGTTGGGGTGCTGTCCTAGTAGTCATTGCTGCATGTGCTTCCTGTGTGCCTGTGGTGGCGCTGTCCTAGGAGTCACTGCTGCATGTGCTTCCTGTGTGCCTGTGGTGGCGCTGTCCTACTAGTCACTGCCTCATGTGCTTCCTGTGTGCCTGTGGTGGTGCTGTCCTAGGTGTCACTGCTGCATGTGCTTCCTGTGTGCCTGTGGGGGCGCTGTCCTACGAGTCACTGCTGCACGTGTTTTCTGTGTGCCTGTGGTGGTGCTGTCCTAGAAGTCACTGCTGCACGTGCTTCCTGTGTGCCTGTGGTGGCGCTGTCCTAGGAGTCACTGCTGCATGTGCTTCCTGTGTGGCTGTGGGGGTGCTGTCCTAGTAGTCACTGCTGCACGTGCTTCCTGTGTGCCTGTGGGGGCGCTGTCCTAGGAGTCAATGCTGCACATGCTGCCTGTGTGCCTGTGGTGGCGCTGTCCTAGTAGTCATTGTTGCATGTGCTTCCTGTGTGCCTGTGGTGGCTCTGTCCTAATAGTCATTGCTGCATGTGCTTCCTGTGTGCCTTTGGGGTGCTGTCCTAGTAGTCACTGCCTCATGTGCTTCCTGTGTGCCTGTGGGGGTGCTGTCCTAGGAGTCACTGCTGCACGTGTTTTCTGTGTGCCTGTGGGGTGCTGTCCTAGAAGTCACTGCTGCACGTACTTCCTGTGTGCCTGTGGTGGCGCTGTCCTAGGAGTCAGTGCTGCATGTGCTTCCTGTGTGCCCTTGGGGGCGCTGTACTATAAGTCTCTGCTGCATGTGCTTCCTGTGTGCCCTTGGGGGTGCTGTCCTAGAAGTCACTGCTGCATGTTCTTCCTGTGTGCCTGTGGGGGCGCTGTCCTAGGTGTCACTGCTGCATGTGCTTCCTGTGTGCCTGTGGGGGCGCTGTCCTAGGAGTCACTGCTGCACGTGTTTTCTGTGTGCCTGTGGGGTGCTGTCCTAGGAGTCACTGCTGCATGTGCTTCCTGTGTGAATGTGGTGGCGCTGTCCATTAAGTCACTGCTGGACGTGCTTCCTGTGTGCCTGTGGTGGCGCTGTCCTAGGAGTCACTGCTGCACGTGCTTCTTGTGTGCCTGTGGGGGTGCTGTCCTAGTAGTCACTGCTGCATGTGCTTCCTGTGTGCCTGTGGGGGTGCTGTTCTAGTAGTCACTGCTGCACGTGCTTCCTGTGTGCCTGTGGGGGCGCTGTCCTAGAAGTCACTGCTGCACATGCTTCCTGTGTGCCTGTGGGGGTGCTGTCCTAGTAGTCACTGCTGCATGTGCTTCCTGTGTGCCTGTGGGGGCGCTGTTCTAGTAGTCACTGCTGCACGTGCTACCTGTGTGCCTGTGGTGGCGCTGTCCTAGGAGACACTGCTGCAGGTGCTTCCTGTGTGCCTGAGGTGGCGCTGTCCTAGTAGTCAATGCTGCATGTGCTTCCTGTGTGCCTGTGGGGGCGCTGTCCTAGGAGTCACTGCTGCACATGCTTCCTGTGTGCCTGTGGGGGCGCTGTCCTAGGTGTAACTGCTGCACGTGTTTTCTGTGTGGCTGTGGGGGTGCTGTCCTAGTAGTCACTGCTGCACGTGCTTCCTGTGTGTCTGTGGTGGCGCTGTCCTATGAGTCACTGCTGCACGTGCTTCCTGTGTGCCTATGGGGGCGCTGTCCTAGGTGTAACTGCTGCACGTGCTTCCAGTGTGCCTGTGGGGCGCTGTTCTAGTAGTCACTGCTGCATGTGCTACCTGTGTGCATGTGGTGGTGCTGTCCTTGTAGTCACTGCTGCATGTGCTTCCTGTGTGCCTGTGGAGGCGCTGTCCTAGAAGTCACTGCTGCATGTGCTACCTGTGTGCCTGTGGGGACGCTGTCCTAATAGTCACTGCTGCATGTGCTTCCTGTGTGCCTTTGGTGGCGCTGTCCTAGGAGTCACTGCTGCACGTGCTTCCTGTGTGCCTGTGGTGGCGCTGTCCTAGGAGTCACTGCTGCACGTGCTTCCTGTGTGCCTGTGGTGGCGCTGTCCTAGTAGTCACTGCTGCATGTGCTTCCTGTGTGCCTGTGGGGGCGCTGTCCTTGGTGTCACTGCTGCACGTGCTTCCTGTGTGCCTGTAGTGGCGCTGTCCTAGGAGTCCGGCTGCATGTGCTTCCTGTGTGCCTGTGGTGGAGCTGTCCTAGTAGTCATTGCTGCATGTGCTTCCTGTGTGCCTGTGGTGGCGCTGTCCTAGGAGTCACTGCTGCACGTGCTTCCTGTGTGCATGTGGGGGCGCTGTCCTAGGAGTCGCTGCTGCACATGCTACCTGTGTGCATGTGGTGGCGCTGTCCTAGGAGTCACTGCTGCACGTGCTTCCTGTGTGCCTGTGGTGGCGCTGTCCTAGGAGTCACTGCTGCACATGCTACCTGTGTGCATGTGGTGGCGCTGTCCTAGGAGTCACTGCTGCATGTGCTTCCTGTGTGCCTGTGATGGCGCTGTCCTAGGAGTCACTGCTGCACATGCTTCCTGTGTGCCTGTGGTGGTGCTGTCCTAGGAGTCACTGCTGCAGTGCTTCCTGTGTGCCTGTGTGGGCGCTGTCCTAGTAGTCACTGCTGCATGTGCTTCCTGTGTGCCTGTGGGGGCGCTGTCCTAGGAGTCACTGCTGCATGTGCTTCCTGTGTGCCTGCGGTGGTGCTGTCCTAGGAGTCACTGCTGCAGTGCTTCCTGTGTGCCTGTGTGGGCGCTGTCCTAGTAGTCACTGCTGCATGTGCTTCCTGTGTGCCTGTGGGGGCGCTGTCCTAGGAGTCACTGCTGCACGTGCTTCATGTGTGCCTGTGGTGGCGCTGTCCTAGGAGTCACTGCTGCACATGCTACCTGTGTGCATGTGGTGGCGCTGTCCTAGGAGTCACTGCTGCACGTGCTTCCTGTGTGCCTGTTGGGTGCTGTCCTAGTAGTCACTGCTGCATGTGCTTCCTGTGTGCCTGTGGGGGCGCTGTCCTAGGAGTCACTGCTACACGTGCTTCCTGTGTGCCTGTGGGGGCGCTGTCCTAGAAGTCACTGCTGCATGTGCTTCCTGTGTGCCTGTTGGGTGCTGTCCTAGTAGTCACTGCTGCACGTGCTTCCTGTGTGCCTGTGGGGACGCTGTCCTATAAGTCACTGCTTCATGTGCTTCCTGTGTGCCTGTGGGGGCGCTGTCCTAGGAGTCACTGCTGCACGTGCTTCCTGTGTGCCTGTGGGGGCGCTGTCCTAAAAGTCACTGCTGCATGTGCTTCCTGTGTGCCTTTGGGGGCGCTGTCCTAGGTGTAACTGCTGCACGTGTTTTCTGTGTGGCTGTGGGGGTGCTGTCCTAGTAGTCACTGCTGCACGTGCTTCCTGTGTGTCTGTGGTGGCGCTGTCCTATGAGTCACTGCTGCACGTGCTTCCTGTGTGCCTGTGGTGGCGCTGTCCTAGGTGTAACTGCTGCACGTGCTTCCAGTGTGCCTGTGGGGTGCTGTCCTTGTAGTCACTGCTGCATGTGCTTCCTGTGTGCCTGTGGAGGCGCTGTCCTAGAAGTCACTGCTGCACATGCTTCCTGTGTGCCTGTGGGAGCGCTGTTCTAGTAGTCACTGCTGCATGTGCTTCCTGTGTGCATGTGGTGGCGCTGTCCTAGTAGTCACTGCTGCACGTGCTTCCTGTGTGCCTGTGGTGGCGCTGTCCTAGTAGTCACTGCTGCATGTGCTTCCTGTGTGCCTGTGGTGGCGCTGTCCTAGGAGTCACTGCTGCACGTGCTTCCTGTGTGCCTGTGGTGGCGCTGTCCTAGGAGTCACTGCTGCACATGCTTCCTGTGTGCCTGTGGTGGCGCTGTCCTAGTAGTCACTGCTGCATGTGCTTCCTGTGTGCCTTTGGTGGCGCTGTCCTAGGAGTCACTGCTGCACGTGCTTCCTGTGTGCCTGTGGTGGCGCTGTCCTAGGAGTCACTGCTGCACATGCTTCCTGTGTGCCTGTGGTGGCGCTGTCCTATAAGTCACTGCTGCACGTGCTACCTGTGTGCATGTGGTGGCGCTGTCCTAGGAGTCATTGCTGCATGTGCTTCCTGTGTGCCTGTGGTGGCGCTGTCCTAGGAGTCACTGCTGCACGTGCTTCCTGTGTGCATGTGGGGGCGCTGTCCTAGGAGTCACTGCTGCACATGCTACCTGTGTGCATGTGGTGGCGCTGTCCTAGGAGTCACTGCTGCACGTGCTTCCTGTGTGCCTGTGGTGGCGCTGTCCTAGGAGTCACTGCTGCACATGCTACATGTGTGCATGTGGTGGCGCTGTCCTAGGAGTCACTGCGGCAGGTGCTTCCTGTGTGCCTGTGATGGCGCTGTCCTAGGAGTCACTGCTGCACATGCTTCCTGTGTGCCTGTGGTGGCGCTGTCCTAGTAGTCACTGCTGCATGTGCTTCCTGTGTGCCTGTGGGGGCGCTGTCCTAGGAGTCACTGCTGCACGTGCTTCCTGTGTGCCTGTGGTGGCGCTGTCCTAGGAGTCACTGCTGCACGTGCTACCTGTGTGCATGTGGTGGCGCTGTCCTAGGAGTCACTGCGGCAGGTGCTTCCTGTGTGCCTGTGGTGGCGCTGTCCTAGGTGTCACTGCTGCACGTGCTTCCTGTGTGCCTGTTGGGTGCTGTCCTAGTAGTCACTGCTGCATGTGCTTCCTGTGTGCCTGTGGGGGCGCTGTCCTAGGAGTCACTGCTACACGTGCTTCCTGTGTGCCTGTGGGGGCGCTGTCCTAGAAGTCACTGCTGCATGTGCTTCCTGTGTGCCTGTTGGGTGCTGTCCTAGTAGTCACTGCTGCACGTGCTTCCTGTGTGCCTGTGGGGACGCTGTCCTATAAGTCACTGCTTCATGTGCTTCCTGTGTGCCTGTGGGGGCGCTGTCCTAGGAGTCACTGCTGCACGTGCTTCCTGTGTGCCTGTGTTGGCGCTGTCCTAAAAGTCACTGCTGCACGTGCTTCCTGTGTGCCTTTGGGGGTGATGTCCTAGGAGTCACTGCTGTATATGCTTCCTGTGTGCCTGTGGGGGCGCTGTCCTAGGTGTAACTGCTGCACGTGCTTCCTGTGTGTCTGTGGTGGCGCTGTCCTATGAGTCACTGCTGCACGTGCTTCCTGTGTGCCTGTGGTGGCGCTGTCCTAGGTGTAACTGCTGCACGTGCTTCCAGTGTGCCTGTGGGGTGCTGTCCTTGTAGTCACTGCTGCATGTGCTTCCTGTGTGCCTGTGGAGGCGCTGTCCTAGAAGTCACTGCTGCACATGCTTCCTGTGTGCCTGTGGTGGCGCTGTCCTAGTAGTCACTGCTGCATGTGCTTCCTGTGTGCCTTTGGTGGCGCTGTCCTAGTAGTCACTGCTGCACGTGCTTCCTGTGTGTCTGTGGTGGCGCTGTCCTATGAGTCACTGCTGCACGTGCTTCCTGTGTGCCTGTGGTGGCGCTGTCCTAGGTGTAACTGCTGCACGTGCTTCCAGTGTGCCTGTGGGGTGCTGTCCTTGTAGTCACTGCTGCATGTGCTTCCTGTGTGCCTGTGGAGGCGCTGTCCTAGAAGTCACTGCTGCACATGCTTCCTGTGTGCCTGTGGGAGCGCTGTTCTAGTAGTCACTGCTGCATGTGCTACCTGTGTGCATGTGGTGGCGCTGTCCTAGTAGTCACTGCTGCACGTGCTTCCTGTGTGCCTGTGGTGGCGCTGTCCTAGTAGTCACTGCTGCATGTGCTTCCTGTGTGCCTGTGGTGGCGCTGTCCTAGGAGTCACTGCTGCACGTGCTTCCTGTGTGCCTGTGGTGGCGCTGTCCTAGGAGTCACTGCTGCACATGCTTCCTGTGTGCCTGTGGTGGCGCTGTCCTAGTAGTCACTGCTGCATGTGCTTCCTGTGTGCCTTTGGTGGCGCTGTCCTAGGAGTCACTGCTGCACGTGCTTCCTGTGTGCCTGTGGTGGCGCTGTCCTAGGAGTCACTGCTGCACATGCTTCCTGTGTGCCTGTGGTGGCGCTGTCCTATAAGTCACTGCTGCACGTGCTACCTGTGTGCATGTGGTGGCGCTGTCCTAGGAGTCATTGCTGCATGTGCTTCCTGTGTGCCTGTGGTGGCGCTGTCCTAGGAGTCACTGCTGCACGTGCTTCCTGTGTGCATGTGGTGGCGCTGTCCTAGGAGTCATTGCTGCATGTGCTTCCTGTGTGCCTGTGGTGGCGCTGTCCTAGGAGTCACTGCTGCACGTGCTTCCTGTGTGCCTGTGGTGGCGCTGTCCTAGGAGTCACTGCTGCACATGCTACCTGTGTGCATGTGGTGGCGCTGTCCTAGGAGTCACTGCGGCAGGTGCTTCCTGTGTGCCTGTGGTGGCGCTGTCCTAGGTGTCACTGCTGCACGTGCTTCCTGTGTGCCTGTTGGGTGCTGTCCTAGTAGTCACTGCTGCATGTGCTTCCTGTGTGCCTGTGGGGGCGCTGTCCTAGGAGTCACTGCTACACGTGTTTTCTGTGTGCCTGTTGGGGTGCTGTCCTAGAAGTCACTGCTGCATGTGCTTCCTGTGTGCCTGTTGGGTGCTGTCCTAGTAGTCACTGCTGCACGTGCTTCCTGTGTGCCTGTGGGGACGCTGTCCTATAAGTCACTGCTTCATGTGCTTCCTGTGTGCCTGTGGGGGCGCTGTCCTAGGAGTCACTGCTGCACGTGCTTCCTGTGTGCCTGTGTTGGCGCTGTCCTAAAAGTCACTGCTGCACGTGCTTCCTGTGTGCCTGTGTTGGCGCTGTCCTAGGAGTCACTGCTGCACATGCTTCCTGTGTGCCTGTGGGGGCGCTGTCCTAGGTGTAACTGCTGCACGTGTTTTCTGTGTGGCTGTGGGGGTGCTGTCCTAGTAGTCACTGCTGCACGTGCTTCCTGTGTGTCTGTGGTGGCGCTGTCCTATGAGTCACTGCTGCACTTGCTTCCTGTGTGCCTGTGGTGGCGCTGTCCTAGGTGTAACTGCTGCACGTGCTTCCAGTGTGCCTGTGGGGTGCTGTCCTTGTAGTCACTGCTGCATGTGTTTCCTGTGTGCCTGTGGAGGCGCTGTCCTAGAAGTCACTGCTGCACATGCTTCCTGTGTGCCTGTGGTGGCGCTGTCCTAGTAGTCACTGCTGCATGTGCTTCCTGTGTGCCTTTGGTGGCGCTGTCCTAGTAGTCACTGCTGCATGTGCTTCCTGTGTGCCTTTGGTGGCGCTGTCCTAGGAGTCACTGCTGCATGTGCTACCTGTGTGCATGTGGTGGCGCTGTCCTAGTAGTCACTGCTGCATGTGCTTCCTGTGTGCATGTGGTGGCGCTGTCCTAGTAGTCACTGCTGCACGTGCTTCCTGTGTGCCTGTTGGGTGCTGTCCTAGTAGTCACTGCTGCATGTGCTTCCTGTGTGCCTTTGGTGGCGCTGTCCTAGGAGTCACTGCTGCATGTGCTTCCTGTGTGCCTGTAGTGGAGCTGTCCTAGTAGTCATTGCTGCATGTGCTTCCTGTGTGCCTGTGGTGGCGCTGTCCTAGGAGTCACTGCTGCACATGCTTCCTGTGTGCCTGTGGTGGCGCTGTCCTAGGAGTCACTGCTGCACATGCTACCTGTGTGCATGTGGTGGCGCTGTCCTAGGAGTCACTGCGGCAGGTGCTTCCTGTGTGCCTGTGGTGGAGCTGTCCTAGTAGTCATTGCTGCATGTGCTTCCTGTGTGCCTGTGGTGGCGCTGTCCTAGGAGTCACTGCTGCACGTGCTTCCTGTGTGCATGTGGGGGCGCTGTCCTAGGAGTCACTGCTGCACATGCTACCTGTGTGCATGTGGTGGCGCTGTCCTAGGAGTCACTGCTGCACGTGCTTCCTGTGTGCCTGTGGTGGCGCTGTCCTAGGAGTCACTGCTGCACATGCTACCTGTGTGCATGTGGTGGCGCTGTCCTAAGAGTCACTGCGGCAGGTGCTTCCTGTGTGCCTGTGATGGCGCTGTCCTAGGAGTCACTGCTGCACATGCTTCCT
This sequence comes from Discoglossus pictus, assembly GCA_027410445.1. NCBI lineage: Eukaryota > Metazoa > Chordata > Amphibia > Anura > Alytidae > Discoglossus > Discoglossus pictus. The sequence goes on from CM050170.1 coordinate 4,837,740, forward strand.
GTGTGCCTGTGGTGGCGCTGTCCTAGTAGTCACTGCTGCATGTGCTTCCTGTGTGCCTGTGGGGGCGCTGTCCTAGGAGTCACTGCTGCACGTGCTTCCTGTGTGCCTGTGGTGGCGCTGTCCTAGGAGTCACTGCTGCACATGCTACCTGTGTGCATGTGGTGGCGCTGTCCTAGGAGTCACTGCGGCAGGTGCTTCCTGTGTGCCTGTGGTGGCGCTGTCCTAGGTGTCACTGCTGCACGTGCTTCCTGTGTGCCTGTTGGGTGCTGTCCTAGTAGTCACTGCTACATGTGCTTCCTGTGTGCCTGTGGGGGCGCTGTCCTAGGAGTCACTGCTACACGTGCTTCCTGTGTGCCTGTGGGGACGCTGTCCTATAAGTCACTGCTTCATGTGCTTCCTGTGTGCCTGTGGGGGCGCTGTCCTAGGAGTCACTGCTGCACGTGCTTCCTGTGTGCCTGTAGGGGCGCTGTCCTAGAAGTCACTGCTGCATGTGCTTCCTGTGTGCCTGTGGGGACGCTGTCCTATAAGTCACTGCTTCATGTGCTTCCTGTGTGCCTGTGGGGGCGCTGTCCTAGGAGTCACTGCTGCACGTGCTTCCTGTGTGCCTGTGGGGGCGCTGTCTTAGGAGTCACTGCTGCAAGTGCTTCCTTTGTGCCTTTGGGGGTGATGTCCTAGGAGTCACTGCTGCACATGCTTCCTGTGTGCCTGTGGGGGCGCTGTCCTAGGTGTAACTGCTGCACGTGTTTTCTGTGTGGCTGTGGGGGTGCTGTCCTAGTAGTCACTGCTGCACGTGCTTCCTTTGTGCCTTTGGGGGTGATGTCCTAGGAGTCACTGCTGCACATGCTTCCTGTGTGCCTGTGGGGGCGCTGTCCTAGGTGTAACTGCTGCACGTGTTTTCTGTGTGGCTGTGGGGGTGCTGTCCTAGTAGTCACTGCTGCACGTGCTTCCTGTGTGTCTGTGGTGGCGCTGTCCTATGAGTCACTGCTGCACGTGCTTCCTGTGTGCCAGTGGTGGCGCTGTCCTAGGTGTAACTGCTGCACGTGCTTCCAGTGTGCCTGTGGGGTGCTGTCCTTGTAGTCACTGCTGCATGTGCTTCCTGTGTGCCTGTGGAGGCGCTGTCCTAGAAGTCACTGCTGCACATGCTTCCTGTGTGCCTGTGGGAGCGCTCTTCTAGTAGTCACTGCTGCATGTGCTACCTGTGTGCATGTGGTGGCGCTGTCCTAGTAGTCACTGCTGCACGTGCTTCCTGTGTGCCTGTGGTGGCGCTGTCCTAGTAGTCACTGCTGCATGTGCTTCCTGTGTGCCTTTGGTGGCGCTGTCCTAGGAGTCACTGCTGCATGTGCTTCCTGTGTGCCTGTGGTGGTGCTGTCCTAGTAGTCATTGCTGCATGTGCTTCCTGTGTGCCTGTGGTGGCGCTGTCCTAGGAGTCACTGCTGCACGTGCTTCCTGTGTGCCTGTGGTGGCGCTGTCCTAGGAGTCACTGCTGCACATGCTTCCTGTGTGCCTGTGGTGGCGCTGTCCTAGGAGTCACTGCTGCACATGCTACCTGTGTGCATGTGGTGGCGCTGTCCTAGGAGTCACTGCGGCAGGTGCTTCCTGTGTGCCTGTGATGGCGCTGTCCTAGGAGTCACTTCTGCACATGCTTCCTGTGTGCCTGTGGTGGCGCTGTCCTAGTAGTCACTGCTGCATGTGCTTCCTGTGTGCCTGTGGTGGCGCTGTCCTAGGAGTAACTGCTGCACGTGCTTCCTGTGTGCCTGTGGTGGCGCTGTCCTAGGAGTCACTGCTGCACATGCTACCTGTGTGCATGTGGTGGCGCTGTCCTAGGAGTCACTGCGGCAGGTGCTTCCTGTGTGCCTGTGGTGGTGCTGTCCTAGGAGTCACTGCTGCACCTGCTTCCTGTGTGCCTGTTGGGTGCTGTCCTAGTAGTCACTGCTGCATGTGCTTTCTGTGTGCCTGTGGGGGCGCTGTCCTAGGAGTCACTGCTGCACGTGCTTCCTGTGTGCCTGTGGGGGCGCTGTCCTAGAAGTCACTGCTGCATGTGCTTCCTGTGTGCCTGTTGGGTGCTGTCCTAGTAGTCACTGCTGCATGTTCTTCCTGTGTGCCTGTGGTGGCGCTGTCCTAGGAGTCACTGCTGCACATGCTTCCTGTGTGCCTGTGGTGGCGCTGTCCTAGGAGTCACTGCTGCACATGCTTCCTGTGTGCCTGTGGTGGCGCTGTCCTAGTAGTCACTGCTGCATGTGCTTCCTGTGTGCCTTTGGTGGCGCTGTCCTAGTAGTCACTGCTGCATGTGCTTCCTGTGTGCCTTTGGTGGCGCTGTCCTAGGAGTCACTGCTGCATGTGCTACCTGTGTGCATGTGGTGGCGCTGTCCTAGTAGTCACTGCTGCATGTGCTTCCTGTGTGCATGTGGTGGCGCTGTCCTAGTAGTCACTGCTGCACGTGCTTCCTGTGTGCCTGTTGGGTGCTGTCCTAGTAGTCACTGCTGCATGTGCTTCCTGTGTGCCTTTGGTGGCGCTGTCCTAGGAGTCACTGCTGCATGTGCTTCCTGTGTGCCTGTAGTGGAGCTGTCCTAGTAGTCATTGCTGCATGTGCTTCCTGTGTGCCTGTGGTGGCGCTGTCCTAGGAGTCACTGCTGCACATGCTTCCTGTGTGCCTGTGGTGGCGCTGTCCTAGGAGTCACTGCTGCACATGCTACCTGTGTGCATGTGGTGGCGCTGTCCTAGGAGTCACTGCGGCAGGTGCTTCCTGTGTGCCTGTGGTGGAGCTGTCCTAGTAGTCATTGCTGCATGTGCTTCCTGTGTGCCTGTGGTGGCGCTGTCCTAGGAGTCACTGCTGCACGTGCTTCCTGTGTGCCTGTGGTGGCGCTGTCCTAGTAGTCACTGCTGCATGTGCTTCCTGTGTGCCTTTGGTGGCGCTGTCCTAGTAGTCACTGCTGCATGTGCTTCCTGTGTGCCTTTGGTGGCGCTGTCCTAGGAGTCACTGCTGCATGTGCTACCTGTGTGCATGTGGTGGCGCTGTCCTAGTAGTCACTGCTGCATGTGCTTCCTGTGTGCATGTGGTGGCGCTGTCCTAGTAGTCACTGCTGCACGTGCTTCCTGTGTGCCTGTTGGGTGCTGTCCTAGTAGTCACTGCTGCATGTGCTTCCTGTGTGCCTTTGGTGGCGCTGTCCTAGGAGTCACTGCTGCATGTGCTTCCTGTGTGCCTGTAGTGGAGCTGTCCTAGTAGTCATTGCTGCATGTGCTTCCTGTGTGCCTGTGGTGGCGCTGTCCTAGGAGTCACTGCTGCACATGCTTCCTGTGTGCCTGTGGTGGCGCTGTCCTAGGAGTCACTGCTGCACATGCTACCTGTGTGCATGTGGTGGCGCTGTCCTAGGAGTCACTGCGGCAGGTGCTTCCTGTGTGCCTGTGGTGGAGCTGTCCTAGTAGTCATTGCTGCATGTGCTTCCTGTGTGCCTGTGGTGGCGCTGTCCTAGGAGTCACTGCTGCACGTGCTTCCTGTGTGCCTGTGGGGGCGCTGTCCTAGGAGTCACTGCTGCACATGCTACCTGTGTGCATGTGGTGGCGCTGTCCTAGGAGTCACTGCTGCACGTGCTTCCTGTGTGCCTGTGGTGGCGCTGTCCTAGGAGTCACTGCTGCACATGCTTCCTGTGTGCATGTGGGGGCGCTGTCCTAAGAGTCACTGCGGCAGGTGCTTCCTGTGTGCCTGTGATGGCGCTGTCCTAGGAGTCACTGCTGCACATGCTTCCTGTGTGCCTGTGGTGGCGCTGTCCTAGTAGTCACTGCTGCATGTGCTTCCTGTGTGCCTGTGGGGGCGCTGTCCTAGGAGTCACTGCTGCACGTGCTTCCTGTGTGCCTGTGGTGGCGCTGTCCTAGGAGTCACTGCTGCACATGCTACCTGTGTGCATGTGGTGGCGCTGTCCTAGGAGTCACTGCGGCAGGTGCTTCCTGTGTGCCTGTGGTGGCGCTGTCCTAGGAGTCACTGCTGCACGTGCTTCCTGTGTGCCTGTTGGGTGCTGTCCTAGTAGTCACTGCTACATGTGCTTCCTGTGTGCCTGTGGGGGCGCTGTCCTAGGAGTCACTGCTACACGTGCTTCCTGTGTGCCTGTGGGGACGCTGTCCTATAAGTCACTGCTTCATGTGCTTCCTGTGTGCCTGTGGGGGCGCTGTCCTAGGAGTCACTGCTGCACGTGCTTCCTGTGTGCCTGTAGGGGCGCTGTCCTAGAAGTCACTGCTGCATGTGCTTCCTGTGTGCCTGTGGGGACGCTGTCCTATAAGTCACTGCTTCATGTGCTTCCTGTGTGCCTGTGGGGGCGCTGTCCTAGGAGTCACTGCTGCACGTGCTTCCTGTGTGCCTGTGGGGGCGCTGTCTTAGGAGTCACTGCTGCAAGTGCTTCCTTTGTGCCTTTGGGGGTGATGTCCTAGGAGTCACTGCTGCACATGCTTCCTGTGTGCCTGTGGGGGCGCTGTCCTAGGTGTAACTGCTGCACGTGTTTTCTGTGTGGCTGTGGGGGTGCTGTCCTAGTAGTCACTGCTGCACGTGCTTCCTTTGTGCCTTTGGGGGTGATGTCCTAGGAGTCACTGCTGCACATGCTTCCTGTGTGCCTGTGGGGGCGCTGTCCTAGGTGTAACTGCTGCACGTGCTTCCTGTGTGCCTGTGGGGGCGCTGTCCTAGTAGTCACTGCTGCACGTGCTTCCTGTGTGTCTGTGGTGGCGCTGTCCTATGAGTCACTGCTGCACGTGCTTCCTGTGTGCCAGTGGTGGCGCTGTCCTAGGTGTAACTGCTGCACGTGCTTCCAGTGTGCCTGTGGGGTGCTGTCCTTGTAGTCACTGCTGCATGTGCTTCCTGTGTGCCTGTGGAGGCGCTGTCCTAGAAGTCACTGCTGCACATGCTTCCTGTGTGCCTGTGGGAGCGCTCTTCTAGTAGTCACTGCTGCATGTGCTACCTGTGTGCATGTGGTGGCGCTGTCCTAGTAGTCACTGCTGCACGTGCTTCCTGTGTGCCTGTGGTGGCGCTGTCCTAGTAGTCACTGCTGCATGTGCTTCCTGTGTGCCTTTGGTGGCGCTGTCCTAGGAGTCACTGCTGCATGTGCTTCCTGTGTGCCTGTGGTGGAGCTGTCCTAGTAGTCATTGCTGCATGTGCTTCCTGTGTGCCTGTGGTGGCGCTGTCCTAGGAGTCACTGCTGCACGTGCTTCCTGTGTGCCTGTGGTGGCGCTGTCCTAGGAGTCACTGCTGCACATGCTTCCTGTGTGCCTGTGGTGGCGCTGTCCTAGGAGTCACTGCTGCACATGCTACCTGTGTGCATGTGGTGGCGCTGTCCTAGGAGTCACTGCGGCAGGTGCTTCCTGTGTGCCTGTGATGGCGCTGTCCTAGGAGTCACTTCTGCACATGCTTCCTGTGTGCCTGTGGTGGCGCTGTCCTAGTAGTCACTGCTGCATGTGCTTCCTGTGTGCCTGTGGTGGCGCTGTCCTAGGAGTAACTGCTGCACGTGCTTCCTGTGTGCCTGTGGTGGCGCTGTCCTAGGAGTCACTGCTGCACATGCTACCTGTGTGCATGTGGTGGCGCTGTCCTAGGAGTCACTGCGGCAGGTGCTTCCTGTGTGCCTGTGGTGGTGCTGTCCTAGGAGTCACTGCTGCACCTGCTTCCTGTGTGCCTGTTGGGTGCTGTCCTAGTAGTCACTGCTGCATGTGCTTTCTGTGTGCCTGTGGGGGCGCTGTCCTAGGAGTCACTGCTGCACGTGCTTCCTGTGTGCCTGTGGGGGCGCTGTCCTAGAAGTCACTGCTGCATGTGCTTCCTGTGTGCCTGTTGGGTGCTGTCCTAGTAGTCACTGCTGCATGTTCTTCCTGTGTGCCTGTGGTGGCGCTGTCCTAGGAGTCACTGCTGCACGTGCTTCCTGTGTGCCTGTTGGGTGCTGTCCTAGTAGTCACTGCTGCATGTGCTTTCTGTGTGCCTGTGGGGGCGCTGTCCTAGGAGTCACTGCTGCACGTGCTTCCTGTGTGCCTGTGGGGGCGCTGTCCTAGAAGTCACTGCTGCATGTGCTTCCTGTGTGCCTGTTGGGTGCTGTCCTAGTAGTCACTGCTGCATGTTCTTCCTGTGTGCCTGTGGTGGCGCTGTCCTAGGAGTCACTGCTGCACGTGCTTCCTGTGTGCCTGTGGGGGCGCTGTCCTAAGAGTCACTGCTGCATGTTCTTCCTGTGTGCCTGTGGGGGCGCTGTCCTATAAGTCACTGCTGCACGTGCTTCCTGTGTGCCTGTGGTGGCGCTGTCCTAGGAGTCACTGCTGCACATGCTTCCTGTGTGCCTGTGGTGGCGCTGTCCTAGGAGTCACTGCTTCACATGCTACCTGTGTGCATGTGGTGGCGCTGTCCTAGGAGTCACTGCGGCAGGTGCTTCCTGTGTGCCTGTGATGGCGCTGTCCTAGGAGTCACTTCTGCACGTGCTTCCTGTGTGCCTGTGGTGGCGCTGTCCTAGGAGTCACTGCTGCAGGTGCTTCCTGTGTGCCTGTGGTGGCGCTGTCCTAGGAGTAACTGCTGCACGTGCTTCCTGTGTGCCTGTGGTGGCGCTGTCCTAGGAGTCACTTCTGCACATGCTACCTGTGTGCATGTGGTGGCGCTGTCCTAGGAGTCACTGCTGCATGTGCTTCCTGTGTGCCTGTGGTGGTGCTGTCCTAGGAGTCACTGCTGCACCTGCTTCCTGTGTGCCTGTTGGGTGCTGTCCTAGTAGTCACTGCTGCATGTGCTTTCTGTGTGCCTGTGGGGGCGCTGTCCTAGGAGTCACTGCTGCACGTGCTTCCTGTGTGCCTGTGGGGGCGCTGTCCTAGAAGTCACTGCTGCATGTGCTTCCTGTGTGCCTGTTGGGTGCTGTCCTAGTAGTCACTGCTGCATGTTCTTCCTGTGTGCCTGTGGTGGCGCTGTCCTAGGAGTCACTGCTGCACGTGCTTCCTGTGTGCCTGTGGGGGCGCTGTCCTAAGAGTCACTGCTGCATGTTCTTCCTGTGTGCCTGTGGGGGCGCTGTCCTATAAGTCACTGCTGCATGTGCTTCCTGTGTGCCTGTGGGGGCGCTGTCCTAGGAGTCACTGCTGCACGTGCTTCCTGTGTGCCTGTGTTGGCGCTGTCCTAGGAGTCACTGCTGCATGTTCTGTCTGTGTGCATGTGGGGGCGCTGTCCTTGTAGTCACTGCTGCACGTGCTTCATGTCAGGCGCAGAGGCAGCCCCAGGCGCTCCTGATTGGCTGGGAGAGTGGAGGAGGGACTTACGACTGTTTCTCGGGCTTCCTCCTTCACTCTGCGCCGGCCATTGCCAGGATTGGATGCCAGCGTGGTCTGCTCCTGCATAGTGCCCAATAACCCTGTCATTTATAAGGCAGTGGGGGTCCCGCTGTGTGTGTGTGTGCTGTGTGTGCTGAGCAAACGGCGTGAGTTGTGTGAGCTGCAAGCGCTATGGGTGCTATGTGGATAGTGGGTGCTGTGGGTTCTGTGGGTGCTGTGGGTCTGGGGTGTGCTGTATGTTGTGTGGGCTGCGGGGTTGCGTGGTTTGTGTGGGTTGCGGGCTGAGTGGGCTGCGCTGTGCGGTCTGTGCGCTGTGTAGGCGGGTGCTGCAGCTGCGTGGGCGGTGTGTTGTGCGTTGTTAGTGCGCTGTCCATGTGTGGGTGCTGTGGGTCTGGGGTCTGCTGTATTTTGTATGGCTTGTGTGGGTTGCGGGCTGAGTGGGCTGCGCTGTGTGGGCGGGTGCTGCGGTTGCGTGGGCGGTGTGTTGTCCGGTGTCCGCGCTCTGTCCGTGTGGGGGTGCGTGTGGTTTGCCTGCGTTCGTAGCGGCGGGTGTTAGCTTGGTCATGGATCCTAGGGAGTTAGAGGCCCATTTGGCAATGGTTAGGTCCCGAGCTTTGTGGCATGGGGTTAGGTGGGTCCAGGATAGATTGGGTTTGGAGCATCTGGGGAGTCTGGGCCTTTCCACGGAGGCGCAGTCTGAAGTGGCGGATAGCCTGAGGCTCGTGGGGGAGGTCACTAGCCCAGACAAGCACCATAGGCCGACGGAGCCACGCAACTGCAGCAGTTCCGGCAATAGGGCCAACCAGAGGGCAGGGGCCACGAATGAGGTCCCCAAGAGCCAGGAGCTCATCCTACCCACTGCCGAGAGGTCCGAGCCACAGGGAGGCGCAGGCGAGGGCCTAGCCGTCCGGTCACCTCCTAGCGTCTTGCCCCAAGACCTGCACTGGACCCCAGAGTCCGCTAACACCCCAGTTCCGACCTGATCCCGGGCTTCTAGTGGTAAGAGTAAAAAGCCAGTTCGCTACTGTTCGGCCCCAGCGGTCCTCACTGCTGCACCCACTGAAGCTGTTATATGTGTTTTGCATGGACAACGCTCCCCCAGTGGCGCAACCGGCAAGGACATGGGATCCACGAGAGGAAAAAGACATCAGGTGCTCGACGAGATGGCTAGCGACAGTCCTTTGGCTTTTATTTTAATCCCATCAAGGAGACAGAAGTCCCCGGACTAAATAGTTAAGCCACAGCTTAAGTTGACCGGTCACGACAATACCCTAGCTAAGGGGACGCCAAGGGATACAGACACGCAAGACAGGTTTAGTTACGGCATTGGCCCAGCCCTTAGGCCATTGGGGTCAGTTGAGTCTCTAAGCCCTGCCGTTGCCCTAGATTTGGTTTCCGAACACTCCTCCGGGTGCGGGCGGACTGCCGGGGAGGCGGGATACAGGCATAGGAGAGCTAGTAATTGTTCTTCCTGCCTTCCCAGATCCAGAGGCAGGTCCAGGTCTCGAAGTGAGAGGTCAGGCGGTGGAGTGGAGTGACAAGGCAGTAGCCTATTGGCTGCACATAATGACCCCGATGCACATGCTTCCTTTCGCGGGAACACAAGCGGGGCAAGGAGCCATGCCATGTTGGGCGCCCCCGGCCACGGGGTTTGACGCTCCTTCAACGATGGCAGCTGCAAATGGGACACAATTGTAATTTTAAGCACCCCTGCTCGGGCTGCGGCGGCGATCATACAGTATCCAAGTGTAGCAGGACCAAGGAAGGTGCAAGAGCAGGGGAGTCCTCTCCAAAGAGGCAGGACTCCTATCCAGTTGGCCGCAATGCTACCATGGCTAGAATGCTACAGTAGACTGCTGGGAAAGGCAAAAGCAGCTTTGCTGCTGTGGGAGTGCTTTTGGAATGGTTTTGAGATCCTGTGTTCCCTCCTTCCATCCGCCTCGCATCCGAAGAATTCAAAGCCAGTTAGTGAGTTTCTTGGGGTGGCTGCGGAAAAGATCCAGGCGGAAGTGGGGCTTGGTAGGATGGCGGGTCCATTCTCAATTCCACCAATCCAAGAGTTGGTAATTTCTCCCTTGGGAATAGTACCGAAAAAAGAGCCTGGAAAATGTTGTCTAATACAGCACCTGTCCCACCCTCAGGGGGGCTCGGTTAATGACGGAATTGGTAAAGAATGGTCCACCGTGCCCTATACGACCGTGCCACGGGGCTCGTTAAGGCAGCCTGTGTCGGCGCCAAGATGGCCAAGGTGGATATTGAGTCGGCCTTCCGTTTGCTCCCTGTTCATCCGCGTAGCCATCGGCTTCTGCTGTGTTTTCTGGAGGGAGAGTACTATGTGGACCTTTCTTTTCCCATGGGTTGCTCCGTCTCGTGTGCGTATTTCGAGACATTTAGCACTTTTCTTCAATGGGTGGCCCGAACAGCGGCGGTTTACCCCAGCATCACCCACTATCTCAATGATTTTCTCTTTGTGGGGCCGGCGGGCCGTGATACGTGTGGTTTTATTCTCTAGACGTTTATGGGTGTATGCCAGCATTCCATGTGTTACGTCCGGAGAACGGCATTGCTGATGCCCTTTCTCGGTTGCAGGAAGCGCTTTTCAGGACACTGGCTCAGGGGGCGAAAACCCAAGGTGAGGACATCCTCCCGGAACTCTGGGACCTTGGAGCGGTTGGATAGCCAAGTATGTCAGACAGTCGCTGGCACCGCGGACCTGCGTGGCCTACAAGACGGTATGGAACAAATGGAATGATTTGGTGGAGGTTTGGTACCGCTTCGGAAGAAGAATCATTCGGCTTGTTACTATGGTTCCTGTTGCTGTGCGCAGAAAATGGAGACTCCAAGGCATTGGTTAGTCGGCCTTCATGTTCAACGTGGCTGGTACAAGGGACCTGATGAAGGAATTTTTGGTTAGCCGAGTGGTGAAATGCATGTTCATGGGCAGAAGCAGGACAAATTTTGTCCGATTACCTTCTCATTGTTGGTGCGCATAGCGCAGGAGTTGGAAGTACTCTGCAGGGATCCTTTCGAATTCATGCTTTTCCAGACGTCTTTCTCCCTAGCGTTTCTCGGAGCCTTCAGAACCGGGGAGGTAGTCTCGGTGAACAGGCACAGTTCGGGGGGGATGCAGGCGGTGGATGTCTGTCTGGAAGGTGACAGAGTGGTGTTATGGTTGAGGAGGTCCAAGACCAATCAGGAGGGGAAAGGAAGAGAGGTGACATTGCACAGAATTGGCTCTGGATGCTGCCCCCATGCGAATGTAAAGGATTATTTACAACGGCGGCCACGGGCACCTGGCCCGCTGCTCATACATGCCGACGGGCAGGCATTGTCTCGGTTTCAGTTCACAGCAATCTTGAAGCTTGAGCGCTTGGGTTTGGTTGTGGTGGAGTTTGGGACCCATTCCTTCCGTATAGGAGCCACTACTGAGACAGTGAGATTAGGTTTGCCAACGGAGGTGGTCAAGAGGATCGGGAGATGGGAATCGCAGTGGTATAGGTCTTATATGCGACCCGGAAGGGTTATCTAAATGATACTTTCTGTGTATTATTGGTGGACAGAGACAGCTTTGGATTATCGGCCATTCCTACGTGTACTGGGCCCACAGGTTAACCGCAGTCACCAGGAGTAACGCTCAGCTGGGCATACCTGAAACGGACCTACAGGTACGATGGTTTGGTTTCCGAGGCTTAAGGTGGGCACAGGTGCGAGGCTTGCTGGACAAGTATGCACATCACTACGGTGATCTTGATCCGGTGTTCATTCACGCTGGGGGCAATGATTTAGTGGTCGTTCCCATGTACAAAATGTTGAAGGACATGAAGAGGGATATTTCCCTTTGGGTGCGTCAGTTCCCGGGCCTTTTTATCATTTGGTCCGAGATGATAAAAAGGCATTCATGGCGGAATGCTAGAGACCCAGTTTTAGTTGATAGGGCCCGCCAAAAAATCAATAAGTAAATAGGCCGTTTTGTACGAAATTTAGGCTTCATTTCCATCAGGTACCGGGAGTTCGAAGGCGTAGACGCCGTTGAGTTATTTCGTCCGGATAAGGTGCACTTGACTGAGATTGGGTTGGAACTGCTGACATTAGAATTCAAGGAACGGGTGACTCGGGCACTAGCTTTATTGAGCAAAAGGGGGGGATTGCAGCCTCAGGAGGTGTCCCTCAGCCGGGAGGTGAGTTGCCCGGCCCACTGGCTTAAGTTGGTGTTGCCCTGCCTCATGGCATGCTTGGAAAATCACTGGGTGGCTCTGGGCGTGGGCGTTACGAGAGGTTACTGTCCTGGCCGGGCTCCTCCTCCATTATGTTAATTAAGGAATGTTATGTTAATTACGGTAATTATGTTTATGTTATGGATTATGTTAATCCATTGGTTAATAAAGCTGTGGCCTGTGTTACTCCCAAATTGGTGTCAGTCGTTATTTCACAAGCTAATGGATCATACTGGGGTCATGTGTGCCTGTGTGGGCACTGTCCTAGGAGTCACTGCTGCAGGTACTTCCTGTGTGCCTGTGGGTGCGCTGTCCTAGTAGTCACTGCTGCACGTGCTTCCTGTGTGCCTGTGGGGGCACTGTCCTAGTAGTCACCACTGCACGTGCTTCCTGTGTGCCTGTGGGGGCGCTGTCCTAGGAGTCACTGCTGCACGTGCTTCCTGTGTGCCTGTGGGGGCGCTGTCCTAGGAGTCATTGCTGCACAAGGCCCCGGCTTGCTGGAGGCCCTAGAAGAGGTTACAGAGAGTCTGCAGCACAGTCTGGTCACCATGGTTACAGCAAACCATAAACAGGAAGTTCTAGTGATTATTATTGTACATTCTTATAACATAAACATGCCTCGGTGGCCATGACAGGAAGTAGTCTACAGCCAGACGAGTCGCTCTATCTGATACAGACTTACAGATAAGAACACAGGGCATAGTACAGAGGGAACGAGAGAGACAACAAGGAGGAGGAGAGAGGGATGTGGGAGGAAGAGATTCAAGAAAAGTGAGGGGAGGAGAGAAAGAGAAAGGAGTGGGAGCAGAAAAAGAGAGAAAGAGGTGAGCGAGGAGTGAGAAGAAGGACAGAAAGGGACAAAGGAGAAATAGAGGAAGGAGTGGGAGCAGAAAAAGAGAGAAAGGAGAGCGAGGAGTGAGAACAAGAAAGAGAAAGGCACAGAGAAAGAGGAAGGAGTGGGAGCAGAAAAATAGAGAAAGAGGAGAGAGAGGAGTGAGAAGAAGGAGAGAAAGGAGAGGAAGAGGAAGGAGTGTGGGGAGAAAAAGAGAGAAAGAGGAGAGTGAGGTGTGAGAATAAGAAAGAAAGGCACAAAGGAGAGGAAGAGTAAGGAGTGGGAGCAGAAAACGAGAGAAAGAGGAGAGAGAGGAGTGAGAAGAAGGAGAGAAAGGAGAGGAAGAGGAAGGAGTGTGGGGAGAAAAAGAGAAAAAGAGGAGAGTGAGGAGTGAGAATAAGAAAGAAAGGCACAAAGGAGAGGAAAAGCAAGGAGTGGGAGCAGAAAAAGAGGAGATCGAGGAGTGAGAATAAGAAAGAGAAAAAAGAGAAAGAAGTGGGAGCAGAAAAAAGAGAGAAAGAGGAGAGGAGTGAGAATAAGAAAGAGGGAAAGGGTCAAAGGAGAGGAAGGGGTGGGGGGAGAGAAAGAGAGAAAGAGGAGAGAGAGGAGTGAGAATAAGAAAGAGGGAAAGGGACAAAGGAGAGAAAGAGAAAGTGAGAGCAGAAGAGATTGAGATAGAGAGAAAGGAGGAGAGAAGGGAAAAGGAGGAGAGGAGTAAGAGCAGAAGAGATTGAGGGAGAGAAAGGAGCGAGAGAGAAAAAGGAGGAGTCGAGTAAGAGCAGAATAGATTGAGGGAGAGAAAGGAGGAGTGAGAGGGAAAGTAGAGGAGTGAGCGCAGAAGAGATTGAGAGAGAAAAGAGGAGAGGGGTGAAAGCAGAAGAGATTGAGAGAGAAAGGAGGAGAGGGGTGAGAGCAGAAGAGATTGAGGGAGAGAAAGGAGGAGTGAGAGGAAAAGGAGAGGAGTGAGCGCAGAAAAGATAGAAAGGAGGAGAGAAGGGAAAGAGGAGTGAGAGCAGAAGAGATTGAGAGAGAAAGGAGGAGAGAGCAAAATAAATTTATAGAGAAGGTGAATTTGAGGAGAGAGAGAAGAAGAGGAGAGGTTTGAGTGTAGAAGAGACTGAGAGATCTACGTGAATAGATCTGTCCCGGTCACAATGGCTCTGGGTGTCACTGGGACCCTTCTTCTGGCCGTCTCTGTCACCTTCCTGCTCTATCTGATCTCATGGTGGCGTAAGATAAAAGGAGGAAATCTACCCCCAGGACCTACCCCTCTGCCCCTGCTGGGGAACATCTTGCAGATTAGCAACAAGGAGTTTCCAAAATCATTGATGAAGGTGGGTGAGATATTGGGGTGTGGGATAAAGAGCTTTAGGAGGTGGAGGTGCAGAACTATTGTGGTATCTGGCCATGGGACAGATAGATTAGATAAGGTCATATGCTGAGCCCTAAGATGCCACCACCATGTCCAACTCTATATAGTCACCATGTCTCTGTCACAGTCTTGATATCAGGTCAAATAACTGGTATTGATTGCATCCATGGTGCCCAAATCACGTTGAACGTGTCTACCTTATCTTCCAAGATACTTGCTAGTTTCTCCATCATCATAGTATGACTGATAAGATGAATAAGATGGGGGAAGGCAAACCTTTCCAGAACCCTTTTGGTTCTATGGGAAGAGGCAGATTAAGAAGACAATATCCAATTAACCTTGTCCCAAACAACCTAAACCATTGGACAATCCCAAAGACGGTGTTTATGTGAGTCATGTTGGTCGCCTTTTCTAAATAAATTTGAGGAAATACCTCCATCCATTTTGTCTAGAGGGAGATATTTGATAGGACGTTTCTATTGATCCACGTTGTAAATGAACTAACTAATGTTTAGCTTGGTTGACACTTGAGATGATCCCCATGTTCCTCTTCACAGCTGAGTGAAACCTATGGACCCGTCTATACTATCTATATGGCCAACATCCCAACAGTGATGGTGGTCGGTTACGATGCGGTTAAGGAAGCCCTTCTGGACAACAGCGATGCTTTTAGTGATCGAGGCCACTTAGAGGCTTCTTGTTTACTTTTTAAGGATTATGGTAAGAAGATTACAAGGATGATGACTATATGGTGGTTACAAAAAAAAAAAAGAAAAATGCATGTCAAAAAAAGAATTTAATAGATTTGCAGGTCAATGAGGGAAATAAATATTTGACCCCTTCAAACCCTTGTTGGCAATCACCGAGGTCAGACGTTTCTTTTAGTTGGCCACCAGGCTGCACACTTCTCCGGATGGATTTTGTCCCACTCCTCTTTGTAGATCCTTTCTAAGTCATTAAGGTTTCGAGGTTCATGTTTGGCAACTCGAACCTTCAGCTCCCTCCACAGATTTTCTATGGGATTAAGGTCTGGAGACTGACTAGGCCACTCCAGGACCTTAATGTGCTTATTCTTGAGCCACTCCTTTGTTGCCTTAGCCGTGTGTTTTTGGTCATCGTCATGCTGGAATACCCATCCACGACCCAGTTTCAATGCCCTGGCTGAGGGAAGGAGGTTCTCACCCAAGATTTGACGGTACATGGCCTCGTCCATGGTCCCTTTGATGCGGTGCAGTTGTCCTGTCCCCTTAGCAGAGAAACACCCCCAAAGCATAATGTTTCCACCTCCATGTTTGACGGTGGGGATGGTGTTTTTGGGGTTATAGGCAGCATTCCTGCTTCTCCAAACATGGGGAGTTGAGTTGATGACAAAGACCTTGATTTCTGGTCTCATCTGACCACAACACTTTCACCCAGTTCTCCACTGAATCATTCAGATGTACATTGGCAAGCTTCAGACAGGCCTGTACATGTGCTTTCTTGAGCAGGGGGACCTTGTGGGCACTGGAGGATTTCAGTCCTTCATGGCGTAGTGTGTTACCAATTGTTTTCTTAGTGTATATGGTCCCAGCTGCCTTGAGAACATTAACAAGATCCTTGAGTGTAGTTCTGGGCTGATTCCTCACCGTTCTAATGATCATTGAAACTCCACAAGGTGAGATCTTGCATGGAGCACCAGACCGAAGGAGACTGGCAGTTATTTTGTGTTTCTTCCATTTGCAAATAATCATACACACTATTTTCACCTTCTCACCAAGCTGCTTGGCGATGGTCTTTTAGCCCATTCCAGCCTTGTGTTGGTCTACAATCTTGTCCCTGACATCCTTGGACAGCTCTTTGGTCTTGGCCATGGTGGAGAGTTTGGAATCTGATTGATTGATTGCTTTTGTGGACAGGCGTCTTTTATACAGGTAAAAATCTGAGATTAGGAGCACTCCCTTTAAGAGAGTGCTCCTAATCTCAGCTTGTTACCTGTATAAAAGACACATGGGAGCCAGAAATCTTGCTGATTGATAGGGGATCAAATACTTATTTCCCTCAATGACCTGCAAATCAGTTTATAACTTTTTTGACATGCATTTTTCTGATCATTTCTTTGTCAGTGGACAAACGTTCAAAATCAGCAGGGGATCAAAACTTTTTCCCCCCCATTGTAGGTGGTCTTCCATCTAACTACTGACCAGGCCCAACCCTGCATGGCTTCAGGGTGGTGTGACCTCTTGGTTCCCTGACTGGAATCGAATCCAGGTTGCAGTGGTGAAAGCAGCAAATCTTAAACACTGGACCACCAGGGAACTATGCTTTCCCTATAGAGTTGGATGATTTACAAGTAAATAGTCCTTTCTTGAAGGAACATCCAACTTTAAAAAAATATGACTCTAAATCTTTTTTTGGCTAACTCTAGGTATCTTCATGAGCAATGGGGAGAGATGGAAGACCATGCGTCGATTCTCAATCATGACGTTGAGGAATTTTGGGATGGGGAAGAAGAGTGTTGAGGCGAGAATCCAAGAGGAGGCCAAGTACCTTGCAGATGGGTTTGGGAGGCACCAAGGTTGGTGGAGAAAGTGCTACACTATGTGCAGAAAATAAAAAGAACATGATTTCTGAATCGAGTAGATTATAAACATCTTGGGAACTTCCTTGAACTTGTTTCCATATTCCAACCCTTTCTATTTAAGACCATGCACAGCCTTTTTGGCAAAATGGATCAGGCTAGAGCACAAAATATATGAACTAGAGTAGAATCAATATAAAGAATAGAATAGGTCAGTGCCCTGACCTTCAGTACATATGGTGGGTTATCTTTGTCCAAACTAAGCCTACTAGATATGGAGGAGGGGGATAGCTGGAACACAGATGAAGATGGGATGAGAGGGCTTGCATAGATATTGGTAGAACCCAGTTGTTTTATGAGACTTATTTAATTGATCACTTTGTTAACTTCTCAAATCCCACCACCTCCCTCATAATCAAACAGCCTTAAGTTCCCACCTACATGATATTCCAGCCTCCTCAGAATTGTTTGGGTCCATGGCTTGGGATGGAAAAATAAATGCACAAGTACAGAGACAAGTCCAATACTACATCATTGTAGACTGGTTCCAGGTTTCCATATTGATTGCTGTTAACAAAGTTCTTCAAAAACATCTTCAAAAACATTGAAATTCACAATGAGATGTAAACACGTCACCTCGACAATAATTTAACATGAAATATGTTTATAATTTTAATTACAGATGCCCCATTTGACCCAACATATCTATTGGGATTGTCTGTCTCCAACGTCATCTGCTCCATCGTCTTTGGTGAGCGGTTCGACTTTGAAGACAAGAAATTTATGACCCTGCTACACTATATAAGGGAGCTTTTCAAAATTTTCAACACAGTCTGTGGTCAGGTAAGAGATATATTATCTATCTGTCCGTCCGTCCGTTTGTCTGTCTATCTTTCCATCCACCCATATGCTAAATC
Organism: Discoglossus pictus; assembly: GCA_027410445.1. NCBI lineage: Eukaryota > Metazoa > Chordata > Amphibia > Anura > Alytidae > Discoglossus > Discoglossus pictus. The sequence goes on from CM050170.1 coordinate 4,854,892, forward strand.
TCCCATAACTCTTGTCCTTTCTTTGAAACAGCTATTCCATATCTTTCCAAATGTCCTCAAACATTTGCCTGGCCCACATCAAAAAATGTTCTTCTATTCTGAGAAGCTGCGACATTTTGTGATGGACATGGTCAAGATCCACCAAGAAACCCTTGATGAGAACTGCCCCAGGGACCTCATTGATTGCTTCCTTATAAGGATGGAAGAGGTGAGTTTCTAGAAAGTGTAAACGGACCTCATGAAATTGGGAACAGAAAAGAAGATGAATATCATTATTAATTTATATTGTAAGTAGTGGGTTTGTTTATATTATATCTATTTAATCGTCTCAGGAAAAGAAGAATCCCAAGACGGAATTTTATTTTGACAATTTAGTCGGGACGGTCATTGATCTGTTCTTCGCCGGGACCGAGACCACTAGCATGACTCTGAGATACGCCTTCTTAATTTTACTTAAATATCCCAAAATACAAGGTAAAATTATTAAGTGCAATGAAAACTAAGTCCACAACCATCTCAGGTATCTTCTGTACCTTCCATTGTCTATACCTATTACCTCCTAACCACATCCAGCTTCAATCAAAAGCCAACATTAAGTTTGTTATGGAGGAGATTACATATGGAGCTTTTCAAACTACAAGGTATTATTGTCAGGAAGGATGCTTGAGGTCATCTTTGAGGCTTCAAAGGTTCTGTAAAGGTTATAGCTGAATACTAACCACTTGGTATCTTCAGGGCTAACATTTTCAATCTGTACTTTGATATAAAAATGAGTTAAGTATCAACTCATAATCTTTGTACTAACTTCATATATTTATTCAGAGAAGATCCACCAGGAAATTGACCATGTGATTGGCCAAGATCGCTGTCCATCAGTGGAGGACCGGACCAAGATGCCATATACGGAAGCCGTGATTCATGAACTTCAGAGATTTGCCGATATTGTCCCTTCTGGATTTGCCCATGCACCGAGCAAAGACACAACTTTCAGAGGATACCAGATTCCCAGGGTTAGATTGAAGAAACATTCGAGGGAACACAACGATATTGGTTCTACTGTATTTGGGATTGACTCAATGCTTTGTACTGTTTCCTTTTAGGGCACGCTTGTTTTCCCAATATTGACCTCTGTGCTGAAGGATGGTAGACACTTCAAAAATCCACATCAGTTTGACCCGGAGCATTTCCTTGATACTAATGGCTGCTTTAAGAAAAACAATGCTTTTATACCATTTTCTATAGGTAAGAACATCAATGATAGTGTGAAAGCAAACAATAAACTAGAGGTTGAGAGTTATGGCATCCATTTATTGATGACCATGTATGTAAGAACGCTTCTCAGAAGTGTATTGTCCACATGTGATCTTGACTTGAGGTGGTCTTCAATCCATGTGTCTCATTCCACCATCTCATTCCAGGGAAACGGATATGCGCTGGAGAGGGCATGGCTCGTATGGAGCTCTTTTTGTTCTTCACCACCATCCTTCAGAAGTTCACGTTGAAGCCCACAGTAGATGAGAAGGATATTGAGATCACACCAGAACCCAACACCAATGCATCAATACCTCGGACCTACAAGATGTATGCAATCCCTCGCTGAAAACACAGTGGTCTTACCAATAGCATTATATGTCTTCAACCAACTTCAAGAAACAATATCTGCTTTAGGATAGGTATATTGATGATGTTTCTAAGCAATTGAAGATAAACCTAAAAATGTATTTAATCAGGTTAACAAAACTAGACATTTTTAGCTATGCATACAATAATAGTATAAAAGAGAGCGATATGGGATGACTCTGACTGTATAAAAAATATATTGTGAGAATAGCATTGATTAAAATGAAGAATTATATTATCACTATATCAATTCTATATTTTGTTTTTACTTAAAGTGTATACATCTGTCTAAGGTCTATATCAATCAGGAATGATCATTTGCAATAGAGTCTGAAACTAATCCAGATAATCCTAGCTTGTGATCCTACCTCACCTTACCTCTTGGCTTAACCTATTGCATCCATGCCTCATCCTCATCTTCACCGTGTTAGTCCACTAGAATTCACTCCTCACATATTCATTCCACACCAACAAGTCAAAATACAAACTTCCATATCATATTCACTGTTCCTAGCACAACCCACATCACTTTCCCACTCCAACTCCAATGGATTCCCATCTACTACCAATCCTTTCCTACAATTTCCTACATGGCCATGCTCTTCCATATCTCGCCTCCATAACCCACACCTCCACTTTCCCGTCTCAACTCCATTGGCTTCCAGTCTGTTACCAATGCTTTATCAAACTCATAACCCGTTCTACAATTTCCTTCATGGCCATGCTCTTCCATATCTCGCCTATGTATGTTCACACTATGTGGTCTGAACATCTCTGAATATTCACCTAGCATTAAGGTTTATTGGAGTGGGAGTTGTCTTAATCAGTACTTATTTGTGCTGATGTAGTAACTTTATAGCCGATGGATAAAGGAAACATCTCCAACAATTTTACGGTCACAGAGAGTCTGAAATGACTGAACGACACACACACATACATGGTTGTAGTCATTGGTGTCTCAATCAGGTATTTAATGTAAGCGGGCAATTTCGTTTACATAAAAGGGATAACTACGACCATTACAAAATGCGCTTAATGAATGTTTATTATGGCAACTTCACTTGCTCAAGCCTGGCTGGCTCAGTCACCAAACTCTATGTATCCATTTGGTTGTACTGACGAAACAAGGGTAAAATTATTTTTTTTACATAGGGTAGTTGGCGCTGCATAACTTTGTTCATTAAAACTAGTTCCCATTACCAAGATTTTATCTAAAGATCTGAATAAATATATCCTATAGAGGACATCAAGAAGGTCAATACTTTTAATGCTATTGTGATACATTATAGATTAATTGTATAAAATCAAGTCCACATGGACTCATCATCTGGTAAAATCTCAAGTGCGATTAGGAGATATTTGTGCTTACAGATGTTTCACAGTAATTAATACCTCTGGGCTTTACGTTACCTCTAGAGATGTCCTCATGGAATATTATAAAACCTTATACTAAATGGAGAAGTTAGAAGCCCAGGATGAATGGCCCTGAGAGAAGGTAAGTGTGTGCGTGTGGTCCATTATGACCATGTGGTCCTTTCTTGATGCCATCAATATTTTATTATCATCTGTTACATCAAGTGCAGAGAAGATTATATTCAAAATAAACTCGACTTAATGTAATATTAGGATACTGTTACCAACCGAACTTAATAAAATCTGAGTGTAACAATTCTGCAACTAATAATCACAAAAATAGATAACCAAAAAAAGTCTTCAACGGTTCAAGTGCTTACCACTATAAATTTACAAACGACAAAAAATAGGTAAACCATTATTTATACCGGGAAATCAACTACGGCGAATTAAAAAAAATCTGATGCTTAAAAAAATATATAACCATCTGATAATACTAGTAGTTCTAGAGGGGATGTGTATTTGGAAATCTATATCACAAATCCCAATAATGGGTTAAAGTTATTTGAAAGCATTTATCTACTAATATACCTTAATAGACTTAAAATGTAAATCAATATCACTGGTACAATTCATTCGTGCCCGTAAGCATTGTCTGATTGGCATACTTGTCCATGATAAAAAAGAGTTAGTGGCTGTGGGCGTCCTAAAGATTGAGGTTTCCACATTACCTGTAGGAGTCTTTGTAATGGTCAAATCCAGAATATGTATATGTATACCCCAATTGGTTCACATTTCATGCTTGTATAAATGACAAGTCCTGTGTTGTGCCTGTCCACAATCTATAAAGCGATGCCATGATAGAACATGTTGTGTATGGTGTGCCATCATATCATTGAATACCTGTGTGTCTTCCCGCTGAGCTAAAAAAAGGTTGGCATCATTGGGCGTGCAAGTGGTACCCATGGAAGTACCCCTTTTTTGATGGTACCACTCAGTCAGTAGGTCTCTGAAATGAGCATCGGGATACTAGCCAGTGTGTGGGGCACACCGTAGCCCTTTAGTAAGGAGGTATCTTAAACAAGACATAGGGTTACTAGCCAGTGTGTGGGGCACATCATAGCCCTTCAGTCAGGAGGTCTCTGAAACGAGACATAGGGATGCTAGCCAGTGTGTGGGGCACACTATAGCCCTTCAGTAAGGAGGTATCTGAAATGAGACATAGGGATACTAGCCAGTGTGTGGGGCACACCATAGTCCTTCAGTCAGGAGGTCTCTGAAACGAGACATAGAGATGCTAGCCAGTGTGTGGGGCACACCATAGACCATCAGTAAGGAGGTCTCTCACACAAGACATAGGGATACTAGCCAGTGTGTGGGGCACACCATAGCCCTTCAGTCAGGAGGTATCTGAAACGAGACATAGGGATACTAGCCAGTGTGTCGGGCACACCATAGCAATTCAGTAAGGAGGTCACTGACACGAGACATAGGGATACTAGCCAGTGTATGTGGCACACCATAGCCCTTCAGTAAGGACTTCTCTGACACGAGACATAGGGATACTAGCCAGTGTGTGGGGCACACCATAGCCCTTCAGTAAGGACTTCTCTGACACGAGACATAGGGATACTAGCCAGTGTATGTGGCACACCATAGCCCTTCAGTAAGGACTTCTCTGACACGAGACATAGGGATACTAACCAGTGTATGTGGCACATCATAGCGCTTCAGTAAGGACTTCTCTGACACGAGACATAGGGATACTAGCCAGTGTGTGGGGCACACCATAGCCCTTCAGTAAGGAGGTATCTGACACAAGACATAGGGATGCTAGCCAGTGTGTGGGGCACACCATAGCCCTTCAGTAAGGAGGTCTCTGAAACGAGACATAGGGACACTAGCCAGTGTGTGGGGCACACCATAGCCCTTCAGTCAGGAGGTCTCTAATAAACGAGACATAGGGATGCTAGCCAGTGTGTGGGGCACACCATAGTCCTTCAGTCAGGAGGTCTCTGACACGAGCATAGGGATACTAGCCAGTGTGTGGGGCACACCATAGCCCTTCAGTAAGGAGGTCTCTGAAATGAGACATAGAGATGCTAGCCAGTGTGTGGGGCACACCATAGCCCTTCAGTCAGGAGGTCTCTGAAACGAGACATAGGAATAATAGCCAGTGTGTGGGGCACACCATAGTTCTTCAGTCAGGAGGTCTCTGAAACGAGACATAGGGATACTAGCCAGTGTGTGGGGCACACCATAGCCCTTCATCCAGGAGGTATCTGACACGAGACATAGGGATACTAGCCAGTGTGTGGGGAACACCATAGCCCTTCAGTCAGGAGGTATCTGAAACAAGACATAGGGATACTAGTCAGTGTATGTGGCACACCATAGCCCTTCAATAAGGACTTCTTTGACACGAGACATAGGGATACTAGCCAGTGTGTGGGGCACACCATAGCCCTACAGTAAGGAGGTCTCTGAAACTAGACATAGGGATACTAGCCAGTATGTGGTGCACACCATAGTCCTTCAGTCAGGAGGTCTCTGACACGAGCATAGGGATACTAGCCAGTGTGTGGGGCACACCATAGCCCTTCAGTAAGGTGGTCACTGACGCGAGACATAGGGATACTAGTCAGTGTATGTGGCACACCATAGCCCTTCAATAAGGACTTCTTTGACACGAGACATAGGGATACTAGCCAGTGTGTGGGGCACACCATAGCCCAACAGTAAGGAGGTCTCTGAAACTAGACATAGGGATACTAGCCAGTATGTGGTGCACACCATAGTCCTTCAGTCAGGAGGTCTCTGACACGAGCATAGGGATACTAGCCAGTGTGTGGGGCACACCATATCCCTTCAGTCAGGAGGTCTCTGAAACGAGACAAAGGGATGCTAGCCAGTGTGTGGGCACCCCATAGCCCTTCAGTCAGGAGGTCTCTGAAACAAGACATAGAGATGCTAGCCAGTGTGTGGGGCACACCATAGCCCTTCAGTCAGGAGGTCTCTGAAATGAGACATAGGGGTGCTAGCCAGTGTGAGGGGCACACCATAGCCCGTGAGTCAGGAGGTCTCTGAAATGAGACATAGGGATGCTAGCATGTGTGTGGGGCACACCATAGTCCTTCAGTCAGGAGGTCTCTGAAATGAGACATAGGGATACTAGCCAGTGTATGTGGCACACCATAGCCCTTTAGTCAGGAGGTCTGTGAAACGAGAAATATGGATGCTAGCCAGTGTGTGTGGCACACCATAGCCCTTCAGTAAGGAGGTCTCTGAAACAAGACATAGGGATACTAGCCAGTGTGTGGGGCACACCATAGTCCTTCAGTCAGGAGGTCTCTGAAACGAGACATAGGGATGCTAGCCAGTGTGTGGGGCACACCATAGCCATTCAGTAAGGAGGTCTCTGAAATGAGACATAGGGATACTAGCCAGTGTGTGGGGCACACCATAGTCCTTCAGTCAGGAGGTCTCTGAAACGAGACATAGAGATGCTAGCCAGTGTGTGGGGCACACCATAGTCCATCAGTAAGGAGGTCTCTGACACAAGACATAGGGATACAAGCCAGTATGTGGGGCACACCATAGCCCTTCAGTCAGGAGGTATCTGAAACGAGACATAGGGATACTAGCCAGTGTGTGGGGCACACCATAGCAATTCAGTAAGGAGGTCACTGACACGAGACATAGGGATACTAACCAGTGTGTGGGGCACACCATAGCCCTTCAGTAAGGACTTCTCTGACACGAGACATAGGGATACTAACCAGTGTGTGGGGCACACCATAGCCCTTCAGTAAGGAGGTATCTGACACGAGACATAGGGATACTAGCCAGTGTGTGGGGTGCACCATAGCCCTTCAGTAAGGAGGTATCTGACAAAAGACATAGGGATAATAGCCAGTGTGTGGGGCACACCATAGCCCTTCAGTAAGAAGGTCTCTGAAACGAGACATAGAGATACTAGCCAGTGTGTGGGGCACACCATAGCCCTTCAGTCAGGAGGTCTCTGAAACGAGACATAGGAATACTAGCCAGTGTGTGGGGCACACCATAGTTCTTCAGTCAGGAGGTCTCTGAAACAAGACATAGGGATACTAGCCAGTGTGTGGGGCACACCATAGCCCTTCAGTCAGGAGGTATCTGACACGAGACATAGGGATACTAGCCAGTGTGTGGGGAACACCATAGCCCTTCAGTCAGGAGGTATCTGAAACGAGACATAGGGATACTAGACAGTGTGTGGGGCACACCATAGCCCTTCAGTAAGGAGGTCACTGACACGAGACATAGGGATACTAGCCAGTGTATGTGGCACACCATAGCCCTTCAGTAAGGACTTCTTTGACACGAGACATAGGGATACTAGCCAGTGTGTGGGGCACACCATAGCCCTTCAGTAAAGAGGTATCTGACACAAGACATAGGGATACTAGCCAGTGTGTGGGGCACACTGTGACAGATCCATCTGTATAGTATAAGTATTAAACGTGTATGTACCCCTAGACATGGATATATCCCTTACAGTGTCCCCCCATGCATGATGTTTATACTCATTTTAATGAGAATCAGGTGATAGAGTCAATGTGTGAGTGGTATGTGAGTGGCATGACCGGTGAGTTATGGGGACAAATATGAAAATGTGTTACAGATTAGTACCAGGCCCATTTATGAGCGGGGAGTGACTGGTGCCAGATGGTTGGAGGGCAAAGGTTATCTAACATGCACAGCAGAAGGTCAGACATATAGGCACCAACTATATGGCCTGTCTACAGGGTTTCTCTGCCCCAGAACCAGGGGCAGAGAGAGAGAGACATACATGTTCTTCCTTCCCTACCTGTGCAAGAATGAATAAGGTTGACGCCCCTAAAGGCGGCCCTGGGGGAGGAGACTAAAAGTTCCCACGGATTAGCCCCGTCAGATTAGACAGAGGTAATTAGCTGATTCTAAGAGTTACTCCATTGGCCCAGAAGGGGATGGGGGTTTGGCTAAAGGTAGCCACTCCCTATAATGTGTTGGGCAAGGTTTTAAATAAGCTGAACCGATTCAATAAAGTGTTCTTAATTTTCATCACAACTTGAGTAAAGATGTATTATTGACCAAAGGACATGCTGGTAGTAAAGATCGTCAGACTTACTATCCAGGCTGCCCAGCGCACACTACCCAAATGCTGGGACATATAGGTCTTTGTACCGTAACACACACCATAGCCCTTCAGTAAGGAGGTCTCTGAAATAAGACATAGGGATACTAGCCAGTGTATGTGGCACACCATAGCCCTTCAGTCAGGAGGTCTGTGAAACGAGATATATGGATGATAGCCAGTGCGTGGGGCACACCATAGCCCTACAGTAAGGAGGTCTCTGAAACTAGACATAGGGATACTAGCCAGTATGTGGGGCACACCATAGTCCTTCAGTCAGGAGGTCTCTGACACGAGCATAGGGATACTAGCCAGTGTGTGGGGCACACCATAGCCCTACAGTAAGGAGGTATCTGAAACTAGACATAGGGATACTAGCCAGTGTGTGGGGCACACCATAGTCCTTCAGTCAGGAGGTCTCTGACAGGAGCATAGGGATACTAGCCAGTGTGTGGGGCACACCAAAGCCCTTCAGTCAGGAGGTCTCTGAAACGAGACAAAGGGATGCTAGCCAGTGTGTGGGCACCCCATAGCCCTTCAGTCAGGAGGTCTCTGAAACAAGACATAGAGATGCTAGCCAGTGTGTGGGGCACACCATAGCCCTTCAGTCAGGAGGTCTCTGAAATGAGACATAGGGGTGCTAGCCAGTGTGAGGGGCACACCATAGCCCGTGAGTCAGGAGGTCTCTGAAATGAGACATAGGGATGCTCGCATGTGTGTGGGGCACACCATAGTCCTTCAGTCAGAAGGTCTCTGAAATGAGACATAGGGATACTAGCCAGTGTATGTGGCACACCATAGCCCTTCAGTCAGGAGGTCTGGGAAACGAGAAATATGGATGCTAGCCAGTGTGTGGGCACCCCATAGCCCTTCAGTCACGAGGTCTCTGAAACAAGACATAGAGATGCTAGCCAGTTTGTGGGGCACACCATAGCCCTTCAGTAAGGAGGTCTCTGAAACGAGACATAGGGATACTAGCCAGTGTGTGTGGCACACCATAGTCCTTCAGTCAGGAGGTCTCTGAAACGAGACATAGGGATGCTAGCCAGTGTGTGGGGCACACCATAGCCATTCAGTAAGGAGGTATCTGAAATGAGACATAGGGATACTAGCCAGTGTGTGTGGCACACCATAGTCCTTCAGTCAGGAGGTTTCTGAAACGAGATATAGAGATGCTAGCCAGTGTGTGGGGCACACCATAGTCCATCAGTAAGGAGGTCTCTGACACAAGACATAGGGATACAAGCCAGTGTGTGGGGCACACCATAGCCCTTCAGTCAGGAGGTATCTGAAACGAGACATAGGGATACTAGCCAGTGTGTGGGGCACACAATAGCAATTCAGTAAGGAGGTCACTGACACGAGACATAGGGATACTAACCAGTGTGTGGGGCACACCATAGCCCTTCAGTAAGGACTTCTCTGACACGAGACATAGGGATACTAACCAGTGTGTTGGGCACACCATAGCCCTTCAGTAAGGAGGTATCTGACACGAGACATAGGGATACTAGCCAGTGTATGTGGCACATCATAGCCCTTCAGTAAGGACTTCTCTGACACGAGACATAGGGATACTAGCCAGTGTGTGGGGCGCACCATAGCCCTTCAGTAAGGAGGTATCTGACAAAAGACATAGGGATAATAGCCAGTGTGTGGGGCACACCATAGCCCTTCAGTAAGTAGGTCTCTGAAACGAGACATAGAGATGCTAGCCAGTGTGTGGGGCACACCATAGCCCTTCAGTCAGGAGGTCTCTGAAACGAGACATAGGAATACTAGCCAGTGTGTGGGGCACACCATAGTTCTTCAGTCAGGAGGTCTCTGAAACAAGACATAGGGATACTAGCCAGTGTGTGGGGCACACCTTAGCCCTTCAGTCAGGAGGTATTTGACACGAGACATAGGGATACTAGCCAGTGTGTGGGGAACACCATAGCCCTTCAGTCAGGAGGTATCTGAAACGAGACATAGGGATACTAGACAGTGTGTGGGGCACACCATAGCCCTTCAGTAAGGAGGTCACTGACACGAGACATAGGGATACTAGCCAGTGTATGTGGCACACCATAGCCCTTCAGTAAGGACTTCTTTGACACGAGACATAGGGATACTAGCCAGTGTGTGGGGCACACCATAGCCCTTCAGTAAAGAGGTATCTGACACAAGACATAGGGATACTAGCCAGTGTGTGGGGCACACTGTGACAGATCCATCTGTATAGTATAAGTATTAAACGTGTATGTACCCCTAGACATGGAAATATCCCTTACAGTGTCCCCCCATGCATGATGTTTATACTCATTTTAATGAGAATCAGGTGATAGAGTCAATGTGTGAGTGGTATGTGAGTGGCATGACCGGTGAGTTATGGGGACAAATATGAAAATGTGTTACAGATTAGTACCAGGCCCATTTATGAGGGGGAGTGACTGGTGCCAGATGGTTGGAGGGCAAAGGTTATCTAACATGCACAGCAGAAGGTCAGACATATAGGCACCAACTATATGGCCTGTCTACAGGGTTTCTCTGCCCCAGAACCAGGGGCAGAGAGAGAGAGACATACATGTTCTTCCTTCCCTACCTGTGCAAGAATGAATAAGGTTGACGCCCCTAAAGGCGGCCCTGGGGGAGGAGACTAAAAGTTCCCACGGATTAGCCCCGTCAGATTAGACAGAGGTAATTAGCTGATTCTAAGAGTTACTCCATTGGCCCAGAAGGGGATGGGGGTTTGGCTAAAGGTAGCCACTCCCTATAATGTGTTGGGCAAGGTTTTAAATAAGCTGAACCGATTCAATAAAGTGTTCTTAATTGTGACGAGTTCAGTCTCGTCAATGCGAATTGGAGAAGCTTAGAGGCCCACATTCTGCCTTTTGACTACGGCCCATGTTGACTTCCTCCTACAAAGACATAGAAGCCATACTCCATTTTGTAAGAAAGGACTGTGATCTAACTTTTGAACCACTGGACCAATTTGTATCATTTTGACACATGTTTGTATTTGGAGTATGCTGATTCTGAAAATGTATGTTTTATGTGAATGTGATGCATACTTTTAAAGTTATGAAAAATGTGTAGATATGTGCTACAGATTCTGACCATCCCCCATTAGGTAAACACTGAGGTAGGAGCTAAGATGGCAGAACAAGATAAACCTCACAGGGTGTCGCCAGGACTTGAACAAAGGGCCAGTCTATGGGGTTTCCCAGGGGCATAGACAAGGAGCAAACAGGAAGTTTCCATGAGGACAGTCTTTGTGAGAATGAGCATGGCAGCCATGCCGGGGGGGTGGCCCATGGGAGGAGTCTCATGGTTCCTACCCTGTCTGATTGGCCATAGGTAATTAGGGGTTGACCAAAGGTAGTCACTGCCCCTACGGTGTATGTGGAAATGGGTTTTTATATATGTCTTGGTTTTTAATAAAGAAGAGAGTTCTCTGCTTGACCCTCAACCACAGAGCGTGTGTCTCGTGCTTGGGGGAATGGGTGTCCTGCAGTAGCTGTCCCTATAGCACTGGACGGGCGGATCGGCTAAAAAGGCCTGGGCGCCCCCTTCTATGTCTGGGGGTGACCGTTACACTGATGGCAAGCGGCGGAATTGTTCCCACAGCCAGAAGGACAGCTACAGGAGACACCATTCTGTGGATTTACAAGTAGGGGGCAACGCATGTCCCAGCACAGCGACCCTAAAAGCAGCAGAATGGAACCAGCAGTGCTATACGAGGATGAGGACCTGGATGGCCGGGATGCATTAAGGAAAGGCATCTGGTACCAGGCCCTGGAAAATGTACAATACCAGCGGGGTGAGAGTCTCCCCAGTGAAGAGCAACGTTTGCAGAAGCAAGTGGCCCTGCGCATGCCCTTCCTGGGAGAGCAGCCCCTTGAGGAATGGGTGGAGGAACTAAAGCTCCGTGCATGGCAGGAGCTATGGCTGGAGGATGCCTACCAGGCGCTCTGGTGGTATATGGCACAGTATACACGCTGGACAGCCGAGCATGACAAGCCAGAGGGAGAGGAGTTTGATGGTCCTGGCTTGTTATGGGAGTCATTTGCAGAGCCTGACTTCGGGAGCCCTGCGCAGACCAGACTTGAGGATATTTTCTATGAGAGGGAGGCTAGGCATGACTGGGATGACCCCCATGAGGTCGAGCAAGACCTTGTTCACCTAGCAACCCTGGAGTGGGAACTGGAGAAGGACTACCGAGATCTCTTCCATTCCATTGGGAAGGCTCAGCATTACAACAAGGTGAGAGACCCAGACCCCTTCAGATGGGAAGATATTGTAGAGATTTATTGGGAGGAATCACAGGCGGCCGGTGGAGATGGGACCGAGGTCTCTCCACCGGCCCTACAGGGATGCTGGGTGGCTAGCCCAGATCCCCAGCGCCAGTGTGAAGTGCAGGGAGTGGAGAGCATTGTCTCCCCTCCCCAGCGGAAGCGTACCTTGCAAGGAGAGGAGAGCAGCGTCCTCCCTCCCCAGCGTCAGGGTGAGCTGCAGGGAATTGAGAGCTCAGACTCCATTCTCCAGCAACAGGCTGAGCTACCAGGGGCAGAGACGGTCGGTCCTGTCTCCCAGCAACAGGGCTGTTTAGCCAAAGGGGAGACCGTCGGTCTCCCCACCCTACAACCAGGCCCCAAACAGGCTACTTCCGTGGTAGCGCTGGCACCAGGGCAGAGTACCGCTGGTCTCTGCCCACTCAGCAACCCACCAAGGCTGCTTACCAGTGCCCAGCACAGCCGTGGTGAGGCACCTGGACATGGACAAGTTTCTCCTCTACCCAGGTGTAGTAACCAGTTATTGTGGGTGGGCTGTACTGCTGATTGTGTTTTGTGGGTGGCCTTCCAGACTAACCCGGAATCTGACCGGCAGGAGGTCAGATATCCGGTTAGTCTTTTTGGAAAGGGGGAGAGATGTGACGAGTTCAGTCTCGTCAATGCGAATTGGAGAAGCTTAGAGGCCCACATTCTGCCTTTTGACTACGGCCCATGTTGACTTCCTCCTACAAAGACATAGAAGCCATACTCCATTTTGTAAGAAAGGACTGTGATCTAACTTTTGAACCACTGGACCAATTTGTATCATTTTGACACATGTTTGTATTTGGAGTATGCTGATTCTGAAAATGTATGTTTTATGTGAATGTGATGCATACTTTTAAAGTTATGAAAAATGTGTAGATATGTGCTACAGATTCTGACCATCCCCCATTAGGTAAACACTGAGGTAGGAGCTAAGATGGCAGAACAAGATAAACCTCACAGGGTGTCGCCAGGACTTGAACAAAGGGCCAGTCTATGGGGTTTCCCAGGGGCATAGACAAGGAGCAAACAGGAAGTTTCCATGAGGACAGTCTTTGTGAGAATGAGCATGGCAGCCATGCCGGGGGGGTGGCCCATGGGAGGAGTCTCATGGTTCCTACCCTGTCTGATTGGCCATAGGTAATTAGGGGTTGACCAAAGGTAGTCACTGCCCCTACGGTGTATGTGGAAATGGGTTTTTATATATGTCTTGGTTTTTAATAAAGAAGAGAGTTCTCTGCTTGACCCTCAACCACAGAGCGTGTGTCTCGTGCTTGGGGGAATGGGTGTCCTGCAGTAGCTGTCCCTATAGCACTGGACGGGCGGATCGGCTAAAAAGGCCTGGGCGCCCCCTTCTATGTCTGGGGGTACCGTTACATTAATTTTCATCACAACTTGAGTAAAGATGTATTATTGAACAAAGGACATGCTGGTAGTAAAGATCGTCAGACTTACTATCCAGGCTGCCCAGCGCACACTACCCAAATGCTGGGACATATAGGTCTTTGTACCGTAACACAAACCATAGCCCATCAGTAAGGAGGTCTCTGAAATAAGACATAGGGATACTAGCCAGTGTATGTGGCACACCATAGCCCTTCAGTCAGGAGGTCTGTGAAACGAGATATATGGATGATAGCCAGTGTGTGGGGCACACCACAGTCCTTCAGTCAGGAGGTATCTGACATGAGACATAGGGATACTAGCCAGTGTGTTTGGCACACCATAGCCCTTCAGTAAAGAGGTATCTGACAAAAGACATAGGGATACTAGCCAGTGTGTGGGGCACACCATAGCCCTTCAGTCAGGAGGTCTTTGAAACGAGACATAGGGATACTAGCCAGTGTGTGGGGCACACCATAGCCCATCGGTAAGGTGGTATCTGACACGAGATATAGGGATACTAGCCAGTGTGTAGGGCACACCATAGCCCTTCAGTAAGGAGGTCTCTGAAACAACACATAGGGATGCTAGCCAGTGTGTGGGCACCCCATAGCCCTTCAGTCAGGAGGTCTCTAAAACGAGACATAGAGATGCTAGCCAGTGTGTGGAGCACATCATAGCCCTTCAGTCAGGAGGTCTCTGAAATTAGACATAGGGATACTAGCCAGTGTGTGGGGCACACCATAGCCCTTCAGTCAGGAGGTCTGTGAAACGAGACATATGGATGATAGCCAGTGTGTGTGGCACACCATAGCCCTTCAGTCAGGAGGTATCTGACACAAGACATAGGGATACTAGCCAGTGTGTGGGGAACACCATAGCCCATCAATAAGGTGGTATCTGACATGAGACATTGGGATACTAGCCAGTGTGTGGGGCACACCATAGTCCTTCAGTCAGGAGGTATCTGAAACAAGACATAGGGATGCTAGCCAGTGTATGGGGCACACCATAGCCCTTCAGTCAGGAGTTATCTGACACGAGACATAGGGATACTAGCCACTGTGTGGGGCACACCATAGCCCTTCAGTCAGGAGGTATCTTAAAGGAGACATAGGGATACTAGCCAGTGTGTGGGGCCACACCATAGCCCTTCAGTAAGGAGGTCACTGACACGAGACATAGGGATACTAGCCAGTGTATGTGGCACACCATAGCCCTTCAGTAGTAAGGACTTCTCTGACACGAGACATAGGGATACTAGCCAGTGTGTGGGGCACACCATAGTCCTTCAGTCAGGAGGTATCTGACATGAGACATAGGGATACTAGCCAGTGTGTGGGGCAACCCATAGACCTTCAGTAAAGAGGTATCTGACACAAGACATAGGGAAACTAGCCAGTGTGTGGGGCACACCATAGTCCTTCAGTCAGGAGGTCTCTGAAATGAGACAGGGATACTAGCCAGCGTGTGGGGCACACCATAGCCCTTCAGTCAGGAGGTCTTTGAAACGAGACATAGGGATACTTGCCAGTGTGTGGGGCACACCATAGCCCATTGGTAAGGTGGTATCTGACACAAGACATAGGGATACTAGCTAGTGTGTAGGGCACACCATAGCCTTTCAGTCAGGAGGTATCTTAAAGGAGACATAGGGATACTAGCCAGTGTGTGGGGCCACACCATAGCCCTTCAGTAAGGAGGTCACTGACACGAGACATAGGGATACTAGCCAGTGTATGTGGCACACCATAGCCCTTCAGTAAGGACTTCTCTGACACGAGACATAGGGATACTAGCCAGTGTGTGGGGCACACCATAGTCCTTCAGTCAGGAGGTATCTGACATGAGACATAGGGATACTAGCTAGTGTGTAGGGCACACCATAGCCCTGCAGTCAGGAGGTCTCTAAAACTAGACATAGGGATACTAGCCAGTGTCTGGGGCATACCAGAGTCCTTCAGTCAGGAGGTATCTGAAATGAGATATAGGGATAGTAGCCAGTGTTTGTGGCACACCATAGTTCTTCAGTCAGGAGGTATCTGAAACGAGACATACGGATACTAGCCAGTGTTTGGGGCACACCATAGTTCTTCAGTCAGGAGGTCTCTGAAACGAGACATAGTGATGCTAGCCAGTGTTTGGGGCACGCCATAGCCCTTCAGTCAGGAGGTCTCTGAAACGAGACATAGGGATACTAGCCAGTTTGTGGGGCACACCATAGCCCTTCAGGAAGGAGGTATCTGACACAAGACTTAGGGATACTAGCCAGTGTGTGGGGCACAACATAGCCATTCAGTCAGGAGGTATCTGACACGAGACATAGGGATACTAGCCAGTGTGTGGGGCACACCATAGCCCTTCAGTCTGGAGGTCTCTGAAACGAGACATAGGGATGCTAGCCAGTGTGTGGGGCACACCATAGCCCTACAGTAAGGAGGTCTCTGACACGAGACATAGGGATACTAGCCAGTGTGTGGGGCACACCATAGCCCTTCAGTAAGGAGGTATCTGACACAAGACAAAGGGATACTAGCCAGTGTGTGGGGCACGCCATAGCCCTTCAGTTAGGAGGTCTCTGAAACGAGACATAGGGATACTAGCCAGTTTGTGGGGCACACCATAGCCCTAAAGTAAGGAGGTATCTGACACAAGACTTAGGGATACTAGCCAGTGTGTGGGGCACACCATAGCCGTTCAGTCAGGAGGTATCTGAAACGAGACATAGGAATACTAGCCAGTGTGTGGGGCACACCATAGTTCTTCAGTCAGGAGGTCTCTGAAACGAGACATAGGGATACTAGCCAGTGTGTGGGGCACACCAGAGCCCTTCAGTAAAGAGGTCACTGACAGGAGACATAGGGATACTAGCCAGTGTATGTGGCACACCATAGCCCTTCAGTAAAGACTTCTTTGACACGAGACATAGGGATACTAGCCAGTGTGTGGGGCACACCATAGCCCTTCAGTAAGGAGGTATCTGACACAAGACATAGGGATACTAGCCAGTGTGTGGGGCACACCATAGTCCTTCAGTCAGGAGGTCTCTGAAATGAGACATAGGGATGCTAGCCAGTGTGTGGGGCACACCATAGCCCGTGAGTCAGGAGGTCTCTGAAATGAGACATAAGGATGCTAGCCAGTGTGTGGGGCACACCATAGTCCATCAGTCAGGAGGTCTCTGAAATGAGACATATGGATACTAGCCAGTGTGTGTGGCACACCATAACCCTTCAGTAAGGAGGTCTCTGAAACGAGACAAAGAGATGCTAGCCAGTGTGTGGGGCACACCATAGCCCTTCAGTCAGGAGGTCTCTGAAATGAGACATAGGGATGCTAGCCAGTGTGTGGGGCACACTATAGCCCTTCAGTCAGGAGGTCTCTGAAATGAGACATAGGGATGCTAGCCAGTGTGTGGGGCACACCATAGTCCATCAGTCAGGAGGTCTCTGAAATGAGACATAGGGATACTAGCCAGTGTATGTGGCACACCATAGCCCTTCAGTCAGGAGGTCTGTGAAACGAGACATATGGATGCTAGCCAGTGTGTGGGGCACACCATAGCCCTTCAGTCAGGAGGTCTCTGAAACGAGACATATGGATGCTAGCCAGTGTGTGTGGCACACCATAGCCCTTCATTAAGGAGGTCTCTGAAACGAGACATAGGGATACTAGCCAGTGTGTGGGCACACCATAGCCCTTCAGTAAGGAGGTCTCTGAAATGAGACAGGGATACTAGCCAGAGTGTAGGGCACACCATAGCCCTTCAGTCAGGAGGTCTCTGAAACGAGACATAGGGATACTAGCCAGTGTGTGGGGCACACCATAGTCCTTCAGTCAGGAGGTATCTGACACGAGACATAGGGATACTAGCCAGTATGTGGGGCACACCATAGCCCATCAGTAAGGTGGTATCTGACACGAGACATAGGGATACTAGCCAGTGTGTGGGGCACACCATAGCCCTTCAGTCAGGAGGTATCTGAAAGGAGACATAGGGATACTAGCCAGTGTGTGGGGCACACCATAGCCCTTCAGTAAGGAGGTCACTGACACGAGACATAGGAATACTAGCCAGTGTATGTGGCACACCATATCCCTTCAGTAAGGACTTCTCTGACACGAGACATAGGGATACTAGCCAGTGTGTGGGGCACACCATAGCGCTTCAGTAAGGACGTATCTGACACAAGACATAGGGATACTAGCCAGTGTGTGGGGAACACCATAGCCCTTCAGTCAGGAGGTCTCTGAAATGAGACAGCGATACTAGCCAGCGTGTGGGGCACACCATAGCCCTTCAGTCAGGAGGTCTCTGAAACGAGACATAGAGATACTAGCCAGTGTGTGGGGCACACCATAGCCCATCGGTAAGGTGGTCTCTGAAACGAGACATAGGGATGCTAGCCAGTGTGTGGGGCACACCATAGCCCTTCAGTCAGGAGGTCTCTGAAACGAGACAAAGGGATGCTAGCCAGTGTGTGGGCACACCATAGCCCTTCAGTCAGGAGGTCTCTGAAACGAGACAAAGGGATGCTAGTCAGCGTGTGGGCACCCCATAGCCCTTCAGTCAGGAGGTCTCTGAAACGAGACATAGGGATACTAGCCAGTGTGTGGAGCACACCATAGCCCTTCAAATAGGAGGTCTCTGAAACGAGACATATGAATGCTAGCCAGTGTGTGTGGCACACCATAGCCCTTCAGTAAGGAGGTCTCTGAAACGGGACATAGAGATGCTAGCCAGTGTGTGGTGCACACCATAGCCCTTCAGTCAGGAGGTCTCTGAAATAAGACAAAGGGATGCTAGCCAGTGTGTGGGGCACACCATAGCCCGTGAGTCAGGAGGTCTCTGAAATGAGACATAGGGATGCTAGCCAGTGTGTGGGGCACACCATAGTCCTTCAGTCAGGAGGTCTCTGAAATGAGACATAGGGATACTAGCCAGTGTATGTGGCACACAATAGCCCTTCAGTCAGGAGGTCTATGAAAAGAGACATATGGATGCTAGCCAGTGTGTGGGGCACACCATAGCCCTTCAGTCAGGAGGTCTCGGAAACAAGACATATGGATGCTAGCCAGTGTGTGTGGCACACCATAGCCCTTCAGTAAGGAGGTCTCTGAAACGAGACATAGGGATACTAGCCAGTGTGTGGGGCACACCATAGCCCTTCAGTAAGGAGGTCTCTGAAATGAGACAGGGATACTAGCCAGCGTGTGGGGCACACCATAGCCCTTCAGTCAGGAGGTCTATGAAACGAGACATAGGGATACTAGCCAGTGTGTGGGGCACACCATAGTCATTCAGTCAGGAGGTATCTGACACGAGACATAGGGATACTAGCCAGTGTGTGGGGCACACCATAGCCCATCAGTCAGGAGGTATCTGACACAAGACATAGGAATACTAGCCAGTGTGTGGGGCACACCATAGCCCATCAGTAAGGTGGTATCTGACATGAGACATAGGGATACTAGCCAGTGTGTGGGGCACACCATAGCCCTTCAGTCAGGAGGTCTCTGAAACGAGACATATGGATGCTAGCCAGTGTGTGTGGCACACCATAGCCCTTCAGTAAGGAGGTCTCTGAAACGAGATATAGAGATGCTAGCCAGTGTGTGGTGCACACCATAGCCCTTCAGTCAGGAGGTCTCTGAAATGAGACATAGGGATGCTAGCCAGTGTGTGGGGCACACCATAGCCCGTGAGTCAGAAGGTCTCTGAAATGAGACATAGGGATGCTAGCCAGTGTGTGTGGCACACCATAGCCCTTCAGTAAGGAGGTCTCTGGTACAAGATATAGAGATGCTAGCCAGTGTGTGGTGCACACCATAGCCCTTCAGTCAGGAGGTCTCTGAAATGAGACATAGGGATGCTAGCCAGTGTGTGGGGCACACCATAGCCCGTGAGTCAGAAGGTCTCTGAAATGAGACATAGGGATGCTAGCCAGTGTGTGGGGCACACCATAGTCCTTCAGTCAGGAGGTCTCTGAAATGAGACATAGGGATACTAGCCAGTGTATGTGGCACACAATAGCCCTTCAGTCAGGAGGTCTATGAAACGAGACATATGGATGCTAGCCAGTGTGTGGGGCACACCATAGCCCTTCAGTCAGGAGGTCTCTGAAACAAGACATATGGATGCTGGCCAGTGTGTTTGGCACACCATAGCCCTTCAGTAAGGAGGTCTCTGAAACGAGACATAGGGATACTAGCCAGTGTGTGGGGCACACCATTGCCCTTCAGTAAGGAGGTCTCTGAAATGAGATAGGGATACTAGCCAGCGTGTGGGGCACACCATAGCCCTTCAGTCAGGAGGTATCTGAAAGGAGACATAGGGATAATAGCCAGTGTGTGGGACACACCATTGCCCTTCAGTAAGGAGGTCACTGACACGAGACATAGGGATACTAGCTGTAACGGATACTCCTGGCACCCCAACCGGGTACCTCCGTTGATAGACGCGTCCTAGTTTGCGCCGAGTCCTACAAGCACCGCACCGGACACTTCAACCACCACCGACTCCACAACTGCCGTAGTTTAGCTGGAGCCGTGCCGTCTTCCTTCCACCCTGTATGAATCTCCAGCATCCAGGACCGTGTGGGGAAGACCTCTCCTCCAAGGAGGACACATCAGGAACAAGCGTTCAGTAGTTACAGCTCAAGGGAGTATGCAAAAGCATAGCAATCCCCAGTAATATATAGCGATCCCCTCCAATAACGAGATGAGACTACGTTTTGAAGGGTCAAGTAGAGCTATAACTTTAATGACAGGGGATCTCCTTTTATTCAATGGTTCCCTCTGAAGGGCTACACCCACATAATTATCACAGCCAATTATATACATGGTTCAACCCCCACATCTCCTCCCCTCAGATAACAGGTAACACAATTAAAACAGACACAATTTTAACCACATTCTGGATGTACCCCAAAAACAGGGGGTACACCTTTAAGTCCAGCGCCGTTCAATATCTCTCACCCAGGGGAACAACATATAAAAAAATGTCATGAATCAGACCAGGGGTTCAAAAGTTAGTAAAAGTATCTTTTACCCATAACACACAGACATTTCACAGGCAATACATATCCCTCATTGTTGACCACACAATACACATAGAGGGACAATAGGTGGGTCACCTCATTATTCAAGAGTCCCTACCCCCATTGTTCATGGTACCATCTTGTCTGCTAAAACCCTTTTGTTCTGCTATCTCTTGTGTGTTTTAGCAGATACTATTAATAGGCAGATGGGCAACTCCTGACCAAGTGTATGAGACCAAAGATATTTGACTGTGTAACGGTACCCCCAAACATATAAGGGGGCGCCCAGGCCGTTTTAGCCGATCTGCCCGTCCAGTGATATAGGGACAGCTACTGCAGGACACCCAATCCCCCAAGAACGGATCCAAGGGGAATATACTGCAAGCCTTGAACTGGAACCTA
Source organism: Discoglossus pictus (assembly GCA_027410445.1). Taxonomy (NCBI): domain Eukaryota; kingdom Metazoa; phylum Chordata; class Amphibia; order Anura; family Alytidae; genus Discoglossus; species Discoglossus pictus. The sequence continues at coordinate 4,876,143 of CM050170.1, forward strand.
ACGAATAGCCGCTAGCAGCTGAACAGGAAAAGCACCCCAAGATGCTTACACTCCTGGCAGTCAGTCTGCAACAGCATCCCATGAATTCCCCCAAAGCACGAGACACAAGCTCTGTGTTTGAGGGTCAAGCAGTGAACTCTCTCCTTTATTAAAAAACAAAAACATATTAAAACCATTTCCACATACACAGTAGAAGGTGGGGCTACCTGAGGTCGGCCCCCAATGGCCTCTGGCCAATCACATAGTGTCACACCGTGGGAAATATGAGACTCCTCCCAGGTCCGCCCACTAGGTGTGGCTAATAGAGTCATTTGGCTTCTGACCACCGGAGGGGAAACATGGCCTTTAGCAGTCCCTCTGTGCCCCTGCTAAGAAAGCTGAGAAACCCCAGGGGTTTTGGAGCCGGTATGTCTGGGGGCTCCCTTTGTTCTGCTATTTCCCCTGCTGGGCATGTAGATAACCTTTGCTCTTAACCACCTGGCCTTAGTGAGTCATAGATGGGGGTGGTCATAATCTGTAACACATTTCTACACATTTTTCATAACTTTAAAAGTATGCATTACATTCACATAAAACATACATTTTCAGAATCAGCATACTCCAAATACAAACATATGTCAAAATGATACAAATTGGTACAGTGGTTCAAAAGTTAGATCACAGTCCTTTCTGACCAAATGAAGCATGGCTTCCATGTCTTTGTAGGGGGAAAGTCAACATGGGCCTTAGTCAAACGGCAGATCGTGGGCAACCAAGCTTCTCCAATTCGCAGTGACGAGACTGATCTCGTCACATCTCTCCCCCTTTCCAAACAGACTAACAGGGTATCTGACCTTTCGGTCAGATCCCTGGTTAGTCCAGAAGGCCACCCACAAAACACAATCAGCAGTACAGCCCACCCACAATAACTGGTTACTACACCTGGGTAGAGGAGAAACTTGTCCATGTCCAGGTGCCTCACCACGGCTGTGCTGGGCACTGGTAAGCTGCCTTGGTTGGTTGCTGAGTGGGCAGAGACCAGCGGTACTCTGCCCTGGTGCCAGCGCTACCACGGAAGTAGCCTGTTTGGGGCCTGGTTGTAGGGGGGGGAGACCGACGGTCTCCCCTTTGGCTAAACAGCCCTGTTGCTGGGGAACAGGACCGACCGTCTCTACCCCTGGTAGCTAAGCCTGTTGCTGGAGAATGGAGTCTGAGCTCTCAATTCCCTGCAGCTCACCCTGACGCTGGGGAGGGAGGACGCTGCTCTCCTCTCCCTGCAAGGTACACTTCCGCTGGAGAGGGGAGACAATGCTCTCCACTCCCTGCAAGGTACACTTTTGCTGGGGAGGGGAGACAATGCTCTCCACTCCCTGCACTTTACACTGGCTCTGGGGATCTGGGCTAGCCACCCAGCATCCCTGTAGGGCCGGTGGAGAGACCTCGGTCCCATCTCCACCTGCCGCCTGGGGTTCCTCCCAATAAACCTCTACAATATCTTCCCAGCTGAAGGGGTCTGGATCTGGGTCTCTCACCTTGCTGTAATGCTGAGCCTTCCCAATGGAGTGGAAGAGATCTTGGTAGTCCTGCTCCAGTTCCCACTCCAGGGTTGCTAGGTGAACAAGGTCTTGCTCTACCTCATGGGGGTCATCCCAGTCATGCCTAGCCTCCCTCTCATAGAAAATATCCTGAAGTCTGGTCTGCGCAGGGCTCCCGAAGTCAGGCTCTGCAAAGGACTCCCATAACAACCCAGGACCATCAAACTCCTCTCCCTCTGGCTTGTCATGCTCGGCTGTCCAGGGTGTATACTGTGCCATATACCACCAGAGCGCCTGGTAGGCATCCTCCAGCCATAGCTCCTGCCATGCACGGAGCTTTAGTTCCTCCACCCATTCCTCAAGGGGCTGCTCTCCCAGGAAGGGCATGTGCAGGGCCACTTGCATCTGCAACCGCTGCTCTTCACTGGGGAGACTCTCACCCTGCTGGTTTTGTACATTATCCAGGGCCTGGTACCAGATGCCTTTCCTTAATGTATCCCGGCCATCCAGGTCCTCATCCTCGTATAGCACTGCTGGTTCCATTCTGCTGCTTTTAGGGTCGCTGTACTGGGACATGCGTTGCCCCCAACTTGTAAATCCACAGAATGGTGTCTCCTGTAGCTGTCCTTCTGGCTGTGGGAACAATTCCGCCGCTTGCCACCAGTGTAACAGTACCCCCCGCACATAGAAGGGGGCGCCCAGGCCGTCTTAGCCGATCCGCCCGTCCAGTGATATAGGGACAGCTACTGCAAGACACCCAATCCCCCAAGAACTGGATCCAAGGGGAATATACTGCAAGCCTTGAACTGGAACCTCACGAGTAACCGCTAGCAGCTGAACAGGAAAAGCACTCCCAAGATGCCCACCCTCCTGGCAGTCAGTCTGCAACAGCACCCCATGAATCCCCCCAAGCATGAGACATAAGCTCTGTGGTTGAGGGTCAAGCAGTGAACTCTCTCCTTTATTAAAAAACAAAAACATATTAAAACCATTTCCACATACACAGTAGAGGGTGGGGCTACCTGAGGTCGGCCCCCAATGGCCTCTGGCCAATCACATAGTGTCACACCGTGGGAAATATGAGACTCCTCCCAGGTCCGCCCACTAGGTGTGGCTAATAGAGTCATTTGGCTTCTGACCACCGGAGGGGAAACATGGCCTTTAGCAGTCCCCTGTGCCCCTGCTAAGAAAGCTGAGAAACCCCAGGGGTTTTGGAGCCGGTATGTCTGGGGGCTCCCTTTGTTCTGCTATTTCCCCTGCTGGGCATGTAGATAATCTTTGCTCTTAACCACCTGGCCTTAGTGAGTCATAGATGGGGGTGGTCAGAATCTGTAACACATTTCTACACATTTTTCATAACTTTAAAAGTATGCATTACATTCACATAAACATACATTTTCAGCATACTCCAAATACAAACATATGTCAAAATGATACAAATTGGTCCAGTGGTTCAAAAGTTAGATCACAGTCCTTTCTGACCAAATGAAGCATGGCTTCCATGTCTTTGTAGGGGGAAAGTCAACATGGGCCGTAGTCAAACGGCATTACGTGGGCAACCAAGCTTCTCCAATTCGCAGTGACGAGACTGATCTCGTCACAGACTGCATACCACACAATACAATATTTTTACAGATATAACCACAACATATTATAACCCAGAACATATCTGCAGATAGCTTAGGTCTGAGCACCCATTATTACTGAATGGCGCTCAGACCACATACATACAGTTCAATGGCCATGGAACCAAAGTCTTTCTGCATAGGAAAATAAAGTATTTAAATGCCGGTCCATAGTCAAAAGGCAGGAGGCTGGCAAACAGTCCTCTCCAAGACAAAGTGGCGAAGGGCACTTCGTCACACTAGCCATTGTATGTGGCACACCATATCCCTTCAGTAAGGACTTCTCTGACACGAGACATAGGGATACTAGCCAGTGTGTGGGGCACACCATAGTCCTTCAGTCAGGAGGTATCTGACACGAGACTTAGGGATACTAGCCAGTGTGTGGGGCACACCATAGCCCTTCAGTAAGGAGGTATCTGACACAAGACATAGGGATACTAGCCAGTGTGTAGGGCACACCATTGCCCCTCAGTCAGGAGGTCTCTGAAACGAGACATAGGGATGAGAGCCAGTGTGTGGGACACACTATTGCCCTTCAGTCAGGAGGTCTCTGAAACGAGACATAGAGATGCTAGCCAGTGTGTGGGGCACACCATAGCCCTTCAATCAGGAGGTCTCTGAAATGAGACATAGGGATGCTAGCCAGTGTGTGGGGCACACCATAGTCCTTCAGTCAGGAGGTCACTGAAATGAGACATAGGGATACTAGCCAGTGTATGTGGCACACCATAGCCTTTCAGTCAGAAGGTCTGTGAAACGAGACATATGGATAAAAGCCAGTGTGTGGGGAACACCATAGCCCTTCAGTAAGAAGGTCTCTGAAACGATACATAGGGATACTAGCCAGCGTGTGGGGCACACCATAGTCCTTCAGTCAGGAGGTCTCTAAAACTAGACATAGGGAAACTAGCCAGTGTGTGGGGCACACCATTGTCCTTCAGTCAAGAGGTATCTGAAACGAGACATAGGGATACTAGCCAGTGTTTGGGGTACACCATAGTTCTTCAATCAGGAGGTATCTGAAACGAGACATAGGGATACTAGCCAGTGTTTGGGGCACACCATAGTTCTACAGTCAGGAGGTCTCTGAAACGAGACATAGTGATGCTAGCCAGTGTGTGGGGCACACCATAGCTCTTCTGTCAGGAGGTCTCCGAAACGAGACAAAGGGATGCTAGCTAGTGTGTGGGCACCACATAGCCCTTCAGTCAGGAGGTCTCTGAAACGAGACATAGAGATGCTAGCCAGTGTGTGGGGCACACCATAGCCCTTCAGTCAGGAGGTCTCTGAAATGAGACATAGGGATGCTAGCCAGTGTGTGGGGCACACCATAGCCCTTCAGTAAGGAGGTCTCTGAAATGAGACATAGGGATACTAGCCAGTGTGTGGGGCACACCATAGCCATTCAGTCAGGAGGTCTCTGAAACGAGACATAGAGATGCTAGCCAGTGTGTGGGGCACACCATAGCCCTTCAGTCAGGAGGTCTCTGAAATGAGACATAGGGATGCTAGCCAGTGTGTGTGGCACACCATAGCCCTTCAGTAAGAAGGTCTCTGAAACGAGACATAGGGATACTAGCCAGTGTGTGGGGCACACCATAGCCATTCAGTCAGGAGGTCTCTGAAATGAGACAAAGGGATGCTAGCCAGTGTTTGGGCACCCCATAGCCCTTCAGTCAGGAGGTCTCTGAAACGAGACATAGAGATGCTAGCCAGTGTGTGGGGCACACCATAGCCCTTCAGTAAGGAGGTCACTGAAACGAGACATAGGGATACTAGCCAGTGTGTGGGGCACACCATAGCCATTCATTCAGGAGGTCTCTGAAACGAGACATAGAGATGCTAGCCAGTGTGTGGGGCACACCATAGCCCTTCAGTAAGGAGGTCTCTGAAACGAGACATAGGGATACTAGCCAGTGTGTGGGGCACACCATAGCCATTCAGTCAGGAGGTCTCTGAAACGAGACAAAGGGATGCTAGCCAGTATGTGGGCACCCCATAGCCCTTCAGTCAGGAGGTCTCTGAAACGAGACATAGAGATGCTAGCCACTGTGTGGGGCACACCATAGCTCTTCTGTCAGAAGGTCTCTGAAACGAGACAAAGGGATGCTAGCCAGTGTGTGGGCACACCATAGCCTTTCAGTCAGAAGGTCTGTGAAACGAGACATATGGATAAAAGCCAGTGTGTGGGGCACACCATAGCCCTTCAGTAAGAAGGTCTCTGAAACGATACATATCGGATGCTAGCCAGTGTGTGGGGCACACCATAGCCCTTCAGTCAGGAGGTCTCTGAAATGAGACATAGGGATGCTAGCCAGTGTGTGGGGCACACCATAGCCCTTCAGTAAGGAGGTCTCTGACACGAGACATAGGGATACTAGCCAGTGTGTTGGGCACACCATAGCCATTCAGTCAGGAGGTCTCTGAAACGAGGCATATCGGATGCTAGCCAGTGTGTGGGGCACACCATAGCCCTTCAGTCAGGAGGTCTCTGAAATGAGACATAGGGATGCTAGCCAGTGTGTGTGGCACACAATAGCCCTTCAGTAAGGAGGTCTCTGAAACGAGACATAGGGATACTAGCCAGTGTGTGGGGCACACCATAGCCATTCAGTCAGGAGGTCTCTGAAACGAGACAAAGGGATGCTAGCCAGTATGTGGGCACCCCATAGCCCTTCAGTCAGGAGGTCTCTGAAACGAGACATAGAGATGCTAGCCAGTGTGTGTGGCACACAATAGCCCTTCAGTAAGGAGGTCTCTGAAACGAGACATAGGGATACTAGCCAGTGTGTGGGGCACACCATAGCCATTCAGTCAGGAGGTCTCTGAAACGAGACAAAGGGATGCTAGCCAGTGTGTGGGCACCCCATAGCCCTTCAGTCAGGAGGTCTCTGAAACGAGACATAGAGATGCTAGCCAGTGTGTGGGGCACACCATAGCTTTTCTGTCAGGAGGTCTCTGAAACGAGACAAAGGGATGCTAGCCAGTGTGTGGACAGCCCATAGCCCTTCAGTCAGGAGGTCTCTGAAATGAGACATAGAGATGCTAGCCAGTGTGTTGGGCACACCATAGCCCTTCAGTCAGGAGGTCTCTAATGGGATTTTCCAAATCTAGTCATAAAATTATTTAATAAACACTACACAATTACTCATATTGCGATCATCCATATCCACCATGAACCTCCTAACGGGAAATATTGAAACAAGATCCTTCAAAACCAGAGCTTAAGCTTTTTAGTTGTACATCATGGATTGTATGGGGAGGATTGTCACATAGATCCTGAAGAAGATGCAATGTAGGATAATGGAAACCAGTGATGCCAACAAGTGATCAAACATGTCCTTATTGTACCCAGTATATAATCTGCAAAGTCAATGTTGCTTCACTAGTTGACAATATTTCTAAGACTTCAACCTTGTTGATTAACTTTCTTGGCCATTCATTGGTCTCCTATTGCTCCTAAGTTGGCAAGTTCATTATAAATCATTTCACCCTCCTACAGAAACCTTAGTTGCCCTACACCCATTCCAGTTGCCAACATTACCGCCATATTTGTCATCTCTATGGGGCACACATATGGTGGATCTGCTTTGATAGAAAGCCAAGCTCACTTATAGTAGGGATGTGTTGGAGGAGTAATGGTTACATTGGACTGGGAATGTGCCTAAGTGTTTAAGATGGCCACTTATTGGCTTCAGCTTACTTAGTTAAACTCCATTTAAATGTTTGTTAATTCGAATTTCTGGTGTGGCTCCTCTTAATAGTCATTAAATTATTATTTTGGCAATAAAATGTTGGGACGTTTTAATGTCTTCCATATACTACCAACTGATTCCCTTTCAACTTTAAAATGTCTTGTTAGTTAATCAAAAATATATCTGCAATTCCTCTCCTGTCCATTGGCTCCTTATATCTTCTGAATAAAATGTAAAATCATGACCTTAAGTACTGTATTAAGTAGCCATTAACACCACTGCACCCTGTATATAGATTTTCTATCATCAACGTTCCAATGTTCAAGACCTTCTTATCAGCTCTTCTCACATACATCTACAAAGCACTCCTTAAGCTGGACTTACTGTTTATCTAAACCCTTAATGGTTACAACCCAAAGACTCCACTGGAAATCGCGGTCTACTTGCCTGTTGACTTGACCAATGGCCATAATTCATGATCTTGAGCTTCAATCTCTCTTGTCTTCTATATTGTAAGGTCTTTGCCAAAGGTCCTCATGTCCTCTTCTTTCAGTATGTTGTATCAATATTTAATATTCTATTTATAATATACTTAACCACTTACATATATTAATCTTGGCACAATACAAATAAAGAACAAGAATACAAATAGCTTTAAAAAGTTAATTTATTATTTGGGATAGCATAAAAATTAGCCTTAGGTGCCCTATTTTTCTTAATATTTAAACCATTTCCGTACTATGTTATGCTGATGACTCAAGTCTATCTCTCTTACTTATTCTTCTTCCTATTGACCTGTGTCCTACCACATCTAACTGACATGTCCTTTGGCTTTCCAAATAAATATCAACTCCAAGATTATTACCTATTCCTCATCCCCTACCACTGCTAAAGATCAAACTTCTGTAGGCAACAAAGCAACCTGTGAATCATCTCAAGAATGTTTTCTTAGATTAACACTTGACATCAAGCTGCCGATTCCCCTTCTGTTGGCGACAAAGCAACTTCCTCAACATCTCAACAATGTTGTCTTAGATTAACACTTGACTTCAAGCTGGTGATTTCCATTCTGTAGGCAACCAATAAACCTCCCCAGCATCTCAAGAATATTGTCTTAGATTAACACTTGACTTCATTCTGGTGATTCCCCTTCTGTAGGCAACAAAGCAACCTCCCCAGCATCTAAATAATGTTGTCTTAGATTAACACTTGACTTCAAGCTGGTGATTCCCATTCTGTAGGCAACAAAACAACCTCCCTATCATCTCAAAAATGTTTTTTTAGATTAACACTTGACTTCAAGCTGGTGATTCCCCTTCTGTAGGCAACAAAGCAACCTCGTCAGCGTCTAAAGAATGTTGTCTTAGATTAACACTTGACTTCAAGCTTGTGGTGCCCCTTCTGTAGGCAACACAGCAACCTCCTCAGCATCTTAAGGATGCTGTCTCATATTAACGCTTGATTTCAAGATGGTCTTCATCATCCACATTCTATCACTCACTAAATCTTCATTTATCCATCTCTGGATCGTCTCCTGCCTCTCACAAGACACTACAAAGACCCAACCCATTAGCTTATTGTGTCCTAAATTGATTACTTCAACATCCTCCTAATTATTCTTCCTCTAAACACATTATTCTGAAATATACCTTCAGACCCATCAACCTCATCCAACACTTGTTTGTATATAATATAATAATTACTTAAAAAAATCTGTCTATTTGTTGGGGTACACCAAGTCTTATCATGGGCCTCCGGCATTCTCAATCCATCTTCTTGGTTTCAGTGCTATATTTTGCTTCCAGTAGATCGTTCCAACATTGACCATTGTCTTGGTGCCATATTTCACTTAAAGCTCTTCTTCATCATCCACATTCTCTAAATCCCTAAATCCTGCTATCTCCATCTCTCAAATATTTCTAAAATTAATCTAGCGAAACAATGCAAATACCCAAATCCAAGTACTCATCATGTCCTGGCTTGAATACTACAATTAGCTTCTAATTGTTTTACTCGCACCTACTTGTCCGCACACCAACCTATCCCAGACCAGTTCATCATAGGCAGCTCTCATCCCAAAGGTCCCACATGTTTTCCATAGTTCTTGAAGGATACATTTCAAAATCTTGAGCCCAATGTACAAAAGTATTAACATCACCACACCAACCCGATACCACAAGTCTTTTCTCCATACTGCACCATATGCTCTGCTCATGATGTGCTCATTTCATCCATAACCAGCACCTCCTCCAATATAATACTTTTCTTGCTCCCACTCGAAATGATCTACTTCATTAGGGTCTTCCTTTGTCTTTAGATATTCTCTGTAAACCCATCTGTTCAAGTAAGCCTAACACTTATCCCCTTAACTCCACCAACCACAACCAACAATTCTGTTGGTCTCACATCCCTCCCTCAATCTAAGGTGTATGCACCAAGCAGTTCAACCTAATTTATCTATGCGGTCAACTTCTTCACCAGGTCTACCAATAGCAAGGGGTGAAACAGAAAGATATAAAAAGAGGTGGATACTGAAACGGTCAGAGCTTTCTATCATGAGCTTGGATCATCTTCACACCAAGTAGATTTGGTGTCAAGAGACAACTCTATGTGCTTTGTGTTGGGTAGTGTTGGGCATTGGGAGAACATTTACAATATACTGAAGATATGTATTGTGTTTCCAGTTTCTTATCTTGTACAACCTCCATAAATGATTCTCAGTTGTGTTCCTCAGTTCCATTGGTTCAACACATTTAATGTCTTGACAATGACCATGTGTAAAAAATACTTATATTATAATTTCCTACGAGTCCTCATGGGTCCTCAACACCTTCTGTACCAGTATATTTATATTTGTCATGCTTGCTTATGCTTCCTCATGGTCGAGGAGTGATACTGAATTAATACTCTTTCTGTTGTCCTTCATAGAAAATGGACAAAATGGAGCAGATAAATCACACAATGGTAAGCTATTTTATTCTTAAAGGAATTTCCGATGCTCCTCATCTACAAGTTCCCATCTTCATTTTGGTTCTAATCATTTATCTTCTCACCATTGGTGGTAACACCTCTATTATTCAGCTTGTCTACAAGGAACCTCAACTTCACACTCCAATGTACTTCTTTTTAGGAAACTTGTCTCTCCTGAATATGTCTTCCACCACTGTCGCTTTACATAGGACTCTCACTAACTTCATATCCGGGGACAAGACCATTTCTTACGTTGGTTGCATTGCCCAGTTCTATTCTTTTGCTTCCTTGGCCGCTGATGAGTTATTGATGCTCGCGGCCATGAGTTACGATCGGTATGTGGCCATCTACAACCCATTGCGTTACCAAATCATCATGAACCATAAAATATGTTCTCTGTTGGCCATTGTCTGTTGGGTTTTGGGTTATGTAGAATTCATACCCTATGTCGTGTTATTATCTCGCCTTTCCTGTTACAGATCTAACATCATCAACCATTTCTATTGTGATATTGTGCCTATATTAAACCTCTCTTGCAGTGACATCTCAACCCTGACGGCCTTGATTTTCACCGAAGGAATGTTTATTACAATTCTCACTCCATTTTTTCTTACCTTCATCTTTTACATTTTCATCATTGTCACCATCTTGAGAATCCGCACAAGTTCTGGGAGGCGTAAAGCCTTCTACACATGTTCCTCACATCTCACTGTGGTCTCCTTCCTTTATTTGAGTCTGACTTTCCAGTATCTTTCTCCAAACTCCATCGACACCCTAGACTCCAATAAACTTTTCTCTCTCTTTAACACAGCCACTGTCCCGCTGCTTAATCCATTAATCTACAGCTTGAAAAACAAAGATGTAAAGTCAGCTCTAAGACGAAGACTGAAGTTCTCATGTTAAAGGTTTTGACATAATCTTCATATGAAAATAAAATATTGGGGTCATTCACTGGGGAAAACTTAGTAAAAGGCTAAAACATGTGGAGAATACTTGAAGGAACATTGTGATGTCCTATAAATCAAAATGAAATAAAGTTCTGATCTATATGTATATAACAATAAAGACCAAAAGGCGGAAAAAGTCTATAAACATTATCTTGGAGAAATCTGGTTGGATAAATCCATTGGTGACCAATCCTTCCCCCGTTTTGAATGCCACCTTGCCATTGTGAAAGGGCTTGTGTACCTTCATGAAGCTGTGACCTTGTAGGTTCACCCAAGATGGGCTGGTCTTAGCAGAGAGGTCAGGCACATTGTGGTCCACTGGTCATGTCCAAAAGTTCTCCAAAGCTCATTAAAACATGACCATCATCTTCTGAAACAGCTGGTGGGATTCCATGTTTTAGTTGCAAAAGACCAACCAGAGAACACGGTCTATGAGCTAAATTAACCATGCCATCAATCTGGTCTGTATCTGGAAAATATTGTTGCTTAGACGTTTAGTTGTGTCGACTCTCCAACACCCTATGGACCTCAGCATGCCAGGCACAATCATTATATCTCTGGTTGTGCTTATCTACAATGTTATCTTGGCAAAGATACTGGAGTGGGTTTGCACTTTTCCAGTGGATTGCGATTCGTTTGACCTCTCTGCTATGACCTGCCCATTTTGGGTGACCTTACATGGTATAGCTCACAGCTTCATTGCAGTACACAAGCCCTTCACCACAACAACATAGCGATCCAGAAGATGCAAGAATCTAAAATAAACAACTGATGGTAGAGCAGTTTTACCCAACATCGTCTTTTTGTTTTCCAATATTTTTCTTAGACGCTACATTAAAATGTATTGAGTGAATACGCCATGGTTGAGACACAAATATTATTAAATATACTCGGAGATACGGAATTGAGGTCCATGCTGGTGACATCTCTACAATCTAGATAAGATTATTGCATGAGATAGACAAGCGTGTGATCAGTGCAGGAGCTATCTCTTTGGAGTGGAGGTATCCCTGCGAGTATGTGAGCAAGGTATGCACGCACCCAGTTAAACACTCAGCAGGACGGGGATGAAGGAGGGAGGGAAGAGTAAGCACTCTACACTCTAGTTTCAGGCAGGAGCCACCTAGTGGTCAGTTTGTGAACTGCAGCATTTCATATATAAGCCAAATTAGGGGTTTTTAAGCTAAAAAATGGGCGCCCCTTACAGGGAAGCTGCTACCTAGTTTGCCTAAGGGGTAATACGGCCATGTGTGTGAAGACATGTGATGGACAGCTTATGATTTGGTTGGTGACCTAACAACATCATTTGGAGGTTTTAATTAGGCATTGGTTATTAATTCATTTTCCTTGATTTAAATAGCAACATTCAATATTAAACTTAGTGTCATCTGCTGTTTGTATCCACCCACTATAAGGTCAATGTGAATGTGACTTTATCTACGTGCTACATTTTCAGACATAATGTTTACCACAGACAAAGTGATGTCCAGTGGTAGGAGACTTCACTTGCCTTCACCTCAATGAAAACAACCACTGTAGCCCAGTTGGAAACCATTTTACCTAGAAAGATGACTCTATAGATTGCCTGACCATGTGGGTTTGTGTCGTTAAGTTGTGTCTAACTCTACATGACCTCATAGACCACAACCCCCCAATGCTGATCCACTTAGTATTTTTGGCAGAGATATTGGAGGGGGTTCCCAGGTCCTTCTCCAGTGGGTCACAAGATGATCTTACTATTATTATCTGCATTAGCTATACACCAAGACGATCTTTCTATTAGTAGGAAGATAGAGATACATAGATAGATAGATAGATAGATAGATAGAGAGAGGGGGGGGGGAGAGAGAGGGAGAGAGAGGGAGAGAGGGGGAGAGAAGAGAGAGGGGGGAGAGAAAAGAAAGTGGAGGGAGAGAGAGAGAGAGAGAGAGAGAGAGAGAGAAAGAGAGAGAGAGAGGAGAGAGAGGAAAAAGAGAGCGGGAGAGAGAGAGAGCTCTAGGGAGGGAGAGAGAGGGAGAGAAAAAGGAAAGGGGGTGAGAGAGAGAAGGAGAGAGAGGGGGAATGAGGGAGAGTAAGGATGGAGAGAGAGAGATGGAGAGAGAGGGAGAGGGAGAGAGGGAATGAGGGAGAGAGAGACAGAGAGGGGGGAGAGAGAGAGAAAGAGGGATAGAGAGAGGGTGGATGAGAGGGGGGAGAGAGAGAGGGACAGGGAGGGAGAGAGGGGAGAGAGAGAGTGAGGGAGGATATGTGGGAGGGAGAAAGATAGAGATAGAGAAAGGGAGAGATAGAGATAGAGGTATAGAGAGGGATAGAGAGAGAGAGAGAGAGGGATGAGTGGGAGGGAGAGAGAGATAGAGGGAGAAATAGAGAAAGAGGGAGGAGTTAGAGAGAGAGGGAGAGAGAGAGAAATAGAGGAGAGAGAGAGGGAGAGAGGAATAATAGGAGGGAGAGAGAGAGGGAGAGAGGAATAGAAGGAGGGAGAGAAAGGGGGGAGAGGAGAGAAAGGGAGAGAGAGAGAGAGGGAGAGAGGGATTGAGAGAGAGAGAGGGGGACTGGGGGAGAAAGAGAGAGAGATAAAGTGAGAAAGAGAGGAAGAGAGAAGGGTAGAGAAAAAGAGAGAGAGCGAGGGAGAGAGAGAGAGAGGACAGAGAGGAAAAAGAGAGAAGGAGAGAGCTAGATGGAGGGAGATAGAGGGAGAGCAAGAGAAAAGAGCTGGAGAGAGAGAAGGAGAGAGAGAGAGAGAGAGTGAGGAGTGAGAGAGAGAGGGAGAGATAAAGAAAAAGAGAGAGAGGGAGAGGGAGGGAGTGACAGAGAGGAGAGAGAGAGGGATAGAGGAAGATAGAGAGAGAAGTGGAGAGAGAGATAGAGAGAGAGGAGAGAGAGAGAGAATGAGGGATAGAGAAAGATAGAGTGAGAGAGGGAGAAAAAGAGGAGAGAGAGAGGTAGAAGGATAGAGTAAAAGAAGGAGAGAGATGAAAGGGAGAGAGAGTGAAGAGAGAAAGGGAGGGAGAGAGAGGGAGGACTGGGAGAGTAAGAGAGAGAGAGAAAGCAAGAGAGAGAGGAAGAGAGAAGGAGAGAGAGAGAGAGAGAGAGAGGGATAGAGGAAGATAGAGAGAGAGAGAAGTGGAGAGAGAGGAGAGAGAAAGAAAAAGAGAGAGGGAGGAGTGAGAGTGAGAGAGGGAGAAAAAGAGGAGAGAGAGGGAAGGATAGAATAAAAGAAGGAGAGAGATGAAAGGGAGAGAGAGTGAAGAGAGAAAGGGAGGGAGAGAGAGGGAGGACTGGGAGAGTAAGAGAGAGAGAGAGAGAAAGCAAGAGAGAGAGGAAGAGAGAAGGAGAGAGAGAGAGAGGGATAGAGGAAGATAGAGAGAGAGAGAAGGGGAGAGAGAGGGAGAGAGAGAGAGAGGGAGAGTGAGAGAGAGAGGGAGGGAGTGAGAGAGAGGAGAGAGAGAGGGATAGAGGAAGATAGAGAGAGAGAGAAGTGGAGAGAGAGGTGGAGAGAGAGGAGAGATAGAGAGAATGAGGGATAGAGAAAGATAGAGGGAGAGAGGGAGAAAAAGAGGAGAGAGAGAGGTAGAAGGATAGAGTAAAAGAAGGGGAGAGATGAAAGGGAAAGAGAGTGAAGAGAGAAAGGGAGGGAGAGAGAGGGAGGACTGGGAGAGTAAGAGAGAGATATAGAGAAAGCAAGAGAGAGAGGAAGAGAGGAGAGAGAGAAAG
>CM050170.1:4891108-4941044 GCA_027410445.1 Discoglossus pictus
AAGAGAGAACGTGATGAGAGAGATGGAGAGAGAGGGAAAGAGAAGAAGGAAGAGAGGGAGAGAGAGAAAGAGAGAGAGAGAGAGAGAGGGAGAGTGATGAGAGAGAGGGAGACAGAGGGAAAGAGAAGAAGTGAGAGAGGGAGAAAGACGGAGAGTGATGAGAGAGAGAGACAGAGGGAAAGAGAAGAAGGGAGACAGGGAGAGAGAGAGAGGGAGAAAGACGGAGAGTGATGAGAGAGAGGGAGACAGAGGGAAAGAGAAGAAGTTAGAGAGGGAGAGAGAGAGAGGGAGAAAGATGGAGAGTGATGAGAGAGAGGGAGACAGAGGGAACGAGAAGAAGGGAGAGAGGGAGAGAGAGAGAGAAAGATGGAGAGTGATGAGAGAGAGGGAGACAGAGGGAAAGAGAAGAAGGGAGAGAGGAAGAGAGAGAGGGTGAAAGACGGAGAGTGATGAGAGAGAGGGAAACAGAGGGAAAGAGAAGAAGTGAGACAGGGAGAGAGAGGGAGAAAGACGGAGAGTGATGAGAGAGAGGGAGACAGAGGGAACGAGAAGAAGGGAGACAGGAAGAGAGAGGGAGAAAGATGGAGAGTGATGAGAGAGAGGGAGACAGAGGGAAAGAGAAGAAGGGAGAGAGGAAGAGAGAGAGGGAGAAAGACGGAGAGTGATGAGAGAGAGGGAGACAGAGGGAAAGAGAAGTAGTGAGACAGGGAGAGATAGGGAGAAAGACGGAGAGTGATGAGAGAGAGGGTGACAGAGGGAACGAGAAGAAGTGAGACAGGGAGAGAGAGGGAGAAAGACGGAGAGTGATGAGAGAGAGGGAGACAGAGGGAAAGAGAAGAAGTGAGACAGGGAGAGGGAGAAAGACGGAGAGTGATGAGAGAGAGGGAGACAGAGGGAAAGAGAAGAAGTGAGAGAGGGAGAGAGAGAGAAGGAGAAAGATGGAGAGTGATGAGAGAGAGGGAGACTGAGGGAAAGAGAAGAAGTGAGACAGGGAGAGAGAGAGAGGGAGAAAGACGGAGAGTGATGAGAGAGAGGGAGACAGAGGGAAAGAGAAGAAGGGAGAGAGGAAGAGAGAGAGGGAGAAAGACGGAGAGTGATCAGAGAGAGGGAGACAGAGGGAAAGAGAAGAAGGGAGAGAGGAAGAGAGAGAGAGGGAGAAAGACAGAGAGTGATGAGATAGAGGGAGACAGAGTCAAAGAGAAGAAGTGACAGAGGGAGAGAGAGAGAGGGAGAAAGATGGAGAGTGATTAGAGAGAGGGAGACAGAGGGAAAGAGAAGAAGGGAGAGAGGGAGAGATGGAGAGAGATGGAGAAAGACAGAGAGTGATGAGAGATAGGGACACTGAGGGAAAGAGAAGATGGGAGAGAGGGAGAGAGAGAGAGAGAGAGAGAGGGAGAAAGACGGAGAGTGATGAGAGAGATGGAGAGAGAGGGAAAGAGAAGAAGGGAGAGAGGGAGAGATGGAGAGAGAGAGGGAGAAAGACAGAGAGTAATGAGAGAGATGGAGAGAGAGGGAAAGAGAAAAAGGGAGAGATGAAGAGAGAGAACAAGAAAGAGAGAGCGAGAAAGATGGAGAGTGATGAGAGAGATGGAGAAAGAGAACCAGAAAGAGAGATGGAGAGAGAGAACGAGAAAGAGAGAGAGGGAAAGACGGAGAGTGATGAGAGAGATGGAGAGAGAGAATGAGAAAGAGAGAGAGAGAGAGAGAGAGAGGGATGGAGATACTTGTGTAATACATCACATATACACCCACTCATCCCCCAGCACTGCATACTGACCAGTATGTAATATGTAATAAATCACATATACACCCACTCACCCCTCAACACTGGATACTGACCAGTATGTAATATGTAATACATTACATATACACCCACTCATCCCCAGCACTGGATACTGACCAGTATGTAATATGTAATACATCACATATACACCCACTCATCCCCCAGCACTGGATACTGACCAGTATGTAATATGTAATACATCACATATACACCCACTCATCCCCCAGCACTGGATACTGACCAGTATGTAATATGTAATACATCTTATATATACACCCACTCACACCCCAGCACTGGATACTGACCAGTATGTAATATGTAATACATCACATATACACCCAATCAACCCCAGCACTGGATACTGACCAGTATGTAATATGTTATACATCACATATACACCCACTCATCCCCCAGCACTGGATACTGACCAGTATGTAATATGTAATACATCTTATATATACACCCACTCACACCCCAGCACTGGATACTGACCAGTATGTAATATGTAATACATCACATATACACCCACTCATCACCCAGCACTGGATACTGACCAGTATGTAATATGTAATACATCACATATACACCCACTCATCCCCCAGCACTGGATACTGACCAGTATGTAATATGTAATACATCTTATATATACACCCACTCACACCCCAGCACTGGATACTGACCAGTATGTAATATGTAATACATCACATATACACCCACTCATCCCCCAGCCCTGGATACTGACCAGTATGTAATATGTAATACATCACATATACACCCACTCATCCCCAGCACTGGATACTGACCAGTATGTAATATGTAATACATCACATATACACCCACTCACCCCCCAGCACTGAATACTGACCAGTATGTAATATGTAATAAATCACATATACACCCACTCATCCCCCAGCACTGAATACTGACCAGTATGTAATATGTAATACATCACATATACACCCACTCATCCCCCAGCACTGGATACTGACCAGTATGTAATATGTAATACATCACATATACAACCATTCATCCCTCAGCACTGGTTACTGACCAGTATGTAATATGTAATACATCACATATACACCCACTCACCCCCCAGCACTGAATACTGACCAGTATGTAATATGTAATAAATCACATATACACCCACTCATCCCCCAGCACTGGATACTGACCAGTATGTAATATGTAATACATCTTATATATACACCCACTCACCCCTCAGCACTGGATACTGACCAGTATGTAATATTTAATACATCACATATACACCCACTCATCCCCAGCACTGGATACTGACCAGTATGTAATATGTAATACATCACATATACACCCACTCATCCCCCAGCACTGGATACTGACCAGTATGTAATATGTAATACATCACATATACACCCACTCATCCCCAGCACTGGATACTGACCAGTATGTAATATGTAATACATCACATATACACCCACTCACCCCCCAGCACTGGATACTGACCTGTATGTAATATGTAATACATCACATATGCACCCACTCATCCCCCAGCACTGGATACTGACCAGTATGTAATATGTAATACATCACATATATAGCCACTCATCCCACAGCACTGGATACTGACCAGTATGTAATATGTAATACAAAACATATACACCCACTCATCCCCAGCACTGGATACTGACCAGTATGTAATATGTAATACATCACATATACACCCACTCACCCCCCAGCACTGGATACTGACCTGTATGTAATATGTAATACATCACATATGCACCCACTCATCCCCCAGCACTGGATACTGACCAGTATGTAATATGTAATACATCACATATATACCCACTCATCCCACAGCACTGGATACTGACCAGTATGTAATATGTAATACAAAACATATACACCCACTCATCCCCCAGCACTGGATACTGACCAGTATGTATAATGTAATACATCACATATACACCCACTCATCACCCAGCACTGGATACTGACCAATATGTAATATGTAATACATCACATATACACCCACACATCCCCCAACACTGGATACTGACCAGTATGTAATATGTAATACATCACATATACACCCACTCATCCATAGCACTGGATACTGACCAGTATGTAATATGTAATACATCACATATACACCCACTCATCCCCGAGCATTGGATACTGACCAGTATGTAATATGTAATACATCACATATACACCCACTCATCCCCAGCACTGGATACTGACCACTAAGTAATATGTAATACTTCACATATACACCCACTCATCCCCCAGCACTGGATACTGACCAGTATGTAATATGTAATTCATCACATATACACCCACTCATCCCCCAGCACTGGATACTGACCAGTATGTAATATGTAATACATCACATATACACCCACTCATCCCCCAGCACTGGATACTGACCAGTATGTAATATGTAATACATCACATATACACCCACTCATCCCCCAGCACTGGATACTGACCAGTATGTAATATGTAATACATCACATATACACCCACTCATCCATAGCACTGGATACTGACCAGTATGTAATATGTAATACATCACATATATACCCACTCATCCCCAGCACTGGATACTGACCAGTATGTAATATGTAATACATTACATATACACCCACTCATCCCCAGCACTGGATACTGACCAGTATGTAATATGTAATACATCACATATACACCCACTCATCCCCCAGCACTGGATACTGACCAGTATGTAATATGTAATACATCACATATACACCCACTCATCCCCAGCACTGGATACTGACCAGTATGTAATATGTAATACATCACATATACACCCACTCATCCCCCAGCACTGGATACTGACCAGTATGTAATATGTAATACATCTTATATATACACCCACTCACACCCCAGCACTGGATACTGACCAGTATGTAATATGTAATACATCACATATACACCCACTCACCCCCCAGCACTGGATACTGACCTGTATGTAATATGTAATACATCACATATGCACCCACTCATCCCCCAGCACTGGATACTGACCAGTATGTAATATGTAATACATCACATATATACCCACTCATCCCACAGCACTGGATACTGACCAGTATGTAATATGTAATACAAAACATATACACCCACTCATCCCCCAGCACTGGATACTGACCAGTATGTATAATGTAATACATCACATATACACCCACTCATCACCCAGCACTGGATACTGACCAGTATGTAATATGTAATACATCACATATACACCCACACATCCCCCAACACTGGATACTGACCAGTATGTAATATGTAATACATCATATATACACCCAATCAACCCCAGCACTGGATACTGACCAGTATGTAATATGTAATATATCACATATACACCCACTCATCCATAGCACTGGATACTGACCAGTATGTAATATGTAATACATCACATATACACCCACTCATCCCCCAGCATTGGATACTGACCAGTATGTAATATGTAATACATCACATATACACCCACTCATCCCCAGCACTGGATACTGACCACTAAGTAATATGTAATACTTCACATATACACCCACTCATCCCCCAGCACTGGATACTGACCAGTATGTAATATGTAATACATCACATATACACCCACTCATCCCCCAGCACTGGATACTGACCAGTATGTAATATGTAATGCATCACATATACACCCACTCATCCCCCAGCACTGGATACTGACCAGTATGTAATATGTAATACATCACATATACACCCACTCATCCCCCAGCACTGGATACTGACCAGTATGTAATATGTAATACATCACATATACACCCACTCATCCATAGCACTGGATACTGACCAGTATGTAATATGTAATACATCACATATACAACCACTCATCCCCAGCACTGGATACTGACCAGTATGTAATATGTAATACATCACATATACACCCACTTATCCCCCAGCACTGGATACTGACCAGTATGTAATATGTAATACATCACATATACACCCACTCATCCCCAGCACTGGATACTGACCAGTATGTAATATGTAATACATCACATATACACCCACTCATCCCCCAGCACTGGATACTGAGCAGTATGTAATATGTAATACATCTTATATATACACCCACTCATCCCCCAGCACTGGATACTGACCAGTATGTAATATGTAATGCATCACATATACACCCACTCATCCCCCAGCACTGGATACTGACCAGTATGTAATATGTAATACATCACATATACACCCACTCATCCCCCAGCACTGGATACTGACCAGTATGTAATATGTAATACATCACATATACACCCACTCATCCATAGCACTGGATACTGACCAGTATGTAATATATAATACATCACATATACAACCACTCATCCCCAGCACTGGATACTGACCAGTATGTAATATGTAATACATCACATATACACCCACTTATCCCCCAGCACTGGATACTGACCAGTATGTAATATGTAATACATCACATATACACCCACTCATCCCCAGCACTGGATACTGACCAGTATGTAATATGTAATACATCACATATACACCCACTCATCCATAGCACTGGATACTGACCAGTATGTAATATGTAATACATCACATATACAACCACTCATCCCCAGCACTGGATACTGACCAGTATGTAATATGTAATACATCACATATACACCCACTTATCCCCCAGCACTGGATACTGACCAGTATGTAATATGTAATACATCACATATACACCCACTCATCCCCAGCACTGGATACTGACCAGTATGTAATATGTAATACATCACATATACACCCACTCATCCCCAGCACTGGATACTGACCACTAAGTAATATGTAATACTTCACATATACACCCACTCATCCCCCAGCACTGGATACTGACCAGTATGTAATATGTAATTCATCACATATACACCCACTCATCCCCCAGCACTGGATACTGACCAGTATGTAATATGTAATACATCACATATACACCCACTCATCCCCCAGCACTGGATACTGACCAGTATGTAATATGTAATACATCACATATACACCCTCTTATATCCGCCACATTTGAATACATGCTTTCTCCTTGCCATGTCAGCACTGATTACTAAATCCATTTTGCTGAGAAACCCGCTTTGTATCCTATATCGCCATCTTTACCCAAGGATTTAGGAATGGTGTGAATGTCCACATTGCTTTGCAGAGTGCTGACATTTTCTATCTAGGTTCACCCAAGGCTGAGTTTTCCCACCTTGATGTATTACCACCAAGCTTCATATCATTCTGAGTATTCCCATCTATCTTTACAAAATGCTCAGTATCCCCACATACATTCAAGAGGTGCAGAGTATTTCTTCCAAGCTTCATATGATTCTGAGTATTCCCACCAAGCTTCACACAATGCTGAATATCCCCACACAAGGTTTAATATTCCAATCCAACTTAGTATTACCACCAAGCTTCACACATTGTTCAGTTCTTTGTGAATAAGGAACGTTAGGTGGTGCCAGAAATTACTTGACACACTGAGATGTCCATACTGTCTTCTTGTTAGATTTAGGACAATGTGACAACTCCAGAAATGTCTTAAAACTTACACAAGTTGTAGTTTTTTATGATATCAAAGAATCTGATTAATCTAAATGAGAAGTATATATAGATATGGATTTTACTCATGAGTTATTATCCCTGACAAAGTCTGAAGACAAGAAACGAGTTGGTCTTGAGGTTTTTACCTTTTCTAATATATCTTTGTGATTGTTATTTTTATTTCTCTAATGGTGTGAAATAAAATATACTTTGTTACGACGCCTTTCTTGGGTCTCTACGTTCTTCTTATTTCAGACTTGATATTTGTTTTACGTCTTGGGCTGCTAAAGAGCTTGTAAACTGTTTAAGATAAGACCGGCTGACCCTTACAACCCAATATACTTTTTTTTTTTTTTTTCCTAGACACAAGGCAAAGTAAAATATAAGGCAAAAAAAAATAATATATATAATATATATATATATATATATATATATATATATATATATATATATATATATATACATAAATATAAATAAATACATATAATATATATATTTTTTTATTATTTATTTTTTCTAGGCACTAGACAAAATAATCACAATGATACAATTATGCTGTCCCATGTGTCTTAATTTTATCTTTTTTTTTGTTACATTGGGTGGTTAAATATAGTTGTTTGCAGAGTCAGTGGAGATTTGCTCATTAGTAGTTTGAAGATCACCAGCCCCGGAGACGTTGTCCCATGACTACTATCAGATAATAAAGCCCTCAGCCCGGTGTAGAGCAGGATGGGAGATCTCAGCTCCTTCATGCTGTACATGTCTCACCATCTTGGTGTCACTTCAGGAGAGTCCTTGGCCAACTGGAAGCAGGTATGTACACGTCTCGTCTATGGGTCTGAGGAGGCTACATTATTTACCATTAGACTCAATTATATATTTACAGAATTTATTTTTATTCTTGTGGAAAATATATAGTTTTTGAAATAAAATAAAACATACTCTTTGATTTTGTACTTTTTTTACAAATATTCTTTCTTTCTTTCTTTCTTTCTTTCTTCCTTCCTCCTCCATTTCTAGGTTTTGATTTGTTATTTAAGCTAATTAGTTAAGGTTAGCCAACAATGCATTGCCCTGAAGGATCAAAAGATGATATGGACCATATAGACCATAAACACTTTCTCTCAGGTTTCCATAAAGTGGGAGAGGTTCTCTGTAGGTGCATATCCTGAAAGGATTCTTTATCTGCCTCCTAGATACTACGGGCATGAACCAGACCAGTCAGAATAATTTCTTGGGGACATCTCCTGAGTAGAAGCTCCCAGAAACATCATAATAAGGTGTGGAGAGAGATGCTTCTCCAATTGCTTGTACCCTAATGTTTAAATGTAAGTATTAAAAGCTACTTTGGATTTATGTTATTCAAAGACTCTGAAGGCCGTGTGGGAGCTGGGACCATATGCCGAAAAGGATGCCATGGTAAGTGGGCTAGGGGAAAAACGTGGTAAATCTCCAGTTTTATTTCTGTATCACTACCCATAATACTTAGCAAGAGTACTGTTGTTTTCAGAAATTATGTGACAAAACTGGTCTTCAGATCTTCTTCAGACATATATAGGTGTACTCAAGTTCTTGTTTTCTTCATTATTTACTAAATAAATAAATGAAACCTTAGTGACCATGTCATGGATAGACTTATTAACCATGTTTGTGTGGTTGCCCAAACTAGGTCACAAGGATGGCATTTACCAACCAGACAGCAGTGATGTATTTCATCATTAGGGGAATTACAGATGACCCTTTGTTGATGACTATTATTTTCTTCCTTGTTCTCCTCTTCTATCTTCTCACTCTTGTTGGTAACATGACCATTCTTCTTCTGGTCTTCATGGATCCTCATCTGCACACTCCCATGTACTTCTTCCTGGGGAACTTGTCGGTCATAGACATATCATTCAGCACCCTCACTCTAAACAAGATCCTCACCAGCTATATATCAGGAGATAACACCATTTCATTTGTTGGTTGTATGATACAATTTTATATGTTTGCGATGTTAACAGGTAACGAGCTATTAATTCTAACAGTTATGAGCTACGATCGATATGTGGCCATTTGTTACCCATTGCGTTATCCAATGATCATGAGCCATAGAAAGTGTTATGTGTTGGCCACTTTCTGCTGGGTCCTGAGTGCTTTAGACTTCATCCCTTCACTTACTTTATTAGTAGGCTTCACTTGTTACAGATCTATTGAAATCAACCATTTTTTCTGTGACCTTGTACCACTTGTAAAGATTTCTTGCAGTGACACTTCTCGTTTTGAGCTTTCCATTTATATTTTTGGAATTTTTTTTTCTACTTTTACCTCTCTATTTACCATCGTCCCTTATATTTTTATTATTATGGCCATTTTGAAGATTAATACCAGTACTGGGAGACAAAAGTCCTTCTACACGTGTTCTTCACACATCACAGTAGTCGTTCTTCTCTATGTGACCCTCATCAGCCAATACTTGAGACCAACCTCGAATGACAGCATGGAGTCCAACAAGTTTTTCTCACTCTTTAACACATCTGCCGTCCCAATGTTAAACCCTCTGATCTACAGCCTGAAAAATAAAGATGTGAGATCAGCTCTGAGAAGTCTCAGGAGCAAATTAATTCAAGGTGTATTTGTCCATTTTATAAATATCACTACGAATTATTGTCATAAATGTATTAATACATAATTACCACAATAGATCCAATCATAACAATAAATATCAAACATCATCCAATAGGAATGGTACTCTGGGAGGTGATGTCAAGATGACCAACTGGGGTTCTTCAATATATTCTCTTAATTCTAGATGGAATGGTGTTGAAATCCCCATTGGCCTAGTAAATACACTCTATTTACCTTGTTAGAACAAGAAACTTCCATGAGCAACATAAAATAATATGTATAGATTTCCTAGATATTTTATAATGGAGAGTTCATTACTCCCACTTGGGAGATAGTCACAACCATTATGTGGTATGGAGGACAGAAAAGGCTTGTAATCTTGTGTATTAGTCCCAAACTCTATGGGGTCCGGAGGACAGAAGATACTTGTGGATTTTTTGTGTGTTAGACAAAGCATAATGGGGTCAGGAGGACAGAAGATCATTGTGGTCTTGTTTGTGTTAGATCAAGCATAATGGGGTCGGTGGTACAGAAGAGACGTGTGATCTTGTTTGTGTTGGTCCAAAGACAATGGGGTCTGGGGAACAGAAGAGATGTGTGGTGTTGCTTTTGTTGGTCCAAACACAATGAGGTCTGGGGGATAGAGGAAACTTGTGGTCTTGTTTGTGTTAGTCCAAGCAACAGAAGAGACATGTTTATGTTAGTCCAAACACAATAAGGTCTGGGGGACAGAAGAGACTTGTGGTCGTGTTTCTGTTAGTACAAGCAACAGAAGAGACATGTTTATGTTAGTCCAAACAAAATAAGGTCTGGGGGACAGAAGAGACTTGTGGTCTTGTTTGTGTTAGTCGAAGCAACAGAATTGGGTCTGGAGGACAGAAGAAATGTATTTGTATTAGTCCAAACACTATGATGTCTGGAGCAGTAGGAACACATCTGTAAGTTTCTTATATCAAGCAAACATAAACCAGTCACCATCTTGGGCAGATCCTCTCCTGCCCACTGAGAAAAAAACTGGAAGTGAAGAGATGCAGTTCTGATGGGATCTACAATGCAAAGTTCAGATGTAAGTTGTAAATGCTGATTTTGTTGCTAATGAATTACTAGATAAATAAATTAAATCTAATTGTTAGACCAATACAGTTGTCCTAGGGTCTGAGTGGGAGAAACATCTAAAGGACTTAAGAACAATCTGATCACATAAAGACAGTTTGCCGAGAAATATATTGCCAAAGGAAGAACATGAAGGAGACGTGAATGCAATGAGGAGAGAGAAGAAAAAGTTGAGTTGGGAAGGTAAACCAGATCAAAAGAGAGGAAGGGAAGTGAGGAGAAATAAGAGAGAAAAGCATATAAAAGGAAGATGGAGAGCCGAGAAAGAGAAGGTAAGTGATGACTGATTTTGGGACTCCCCTGAACGCACAAGCAACCCTGCCATTTGGTACTCTGGCAATCTCGGTTGCAAATATCAAAGACTATTAAACTGTACATGAGACTTGTTGTGGGGACTGTGACTGTGTCTTTTCTGTGTAGTGTACCATAATAATTAATTTTGAGGTTACTATATCATGTTATATGCACTGTAATAATGTCTTCTTACCTGTAACCAGTGGAAATACAGTTTCTGCCATGATTGTTAGTGGGACAACAAAGGGTTAAGTGTCTACAAGAATTTATATATACATATGACCCCTGAGGGCGGCCAGGCATACTCTCTCTATGGCCTCAGAAGGTGGTAAAATTGATAAAATGCCAGATATTGGAATCTGGGGCAGGGAGAGATCTGACCCCTGTCCTTAATGACTGCAAAAAATGCCAGATCAGATATATCTCAGGGGAAGGAATGTTGGGGGGTTGGTAGCCATAGTAACAAAGAGCACTTTATGTGGGGGGAGTCTTTTTGTGTTTGTGATATTTCTTGGGAAGAGAAAAAAATGGCCATTCTGACTCAAAGATACCAGTTAATGATGTTGTCTCAGTCTAAGTGAGACATTCTAACAAAAGGGATGCCTACCTGTGTCTGATGTTATGATTTCATCCTAATCAACGGGATGTTAATTATTTTTTAAGTAGCAACTTTAGTGCTGAGTTTGCAACCTTGGAGGTTCTGAGTTCTCCTAAGAGGTGTTTTGGCTGGGAGGTGAGATTGGAGTGCACTTGGCCCTGGGTCATCACAGAAAAGGAAAAAGGAAAGGATGCAGGAGAAGAGAGAAAAGTGATAAAGAAAGTGAGGGAAAGGAGATAAATAAAAATAAATTGAAACTAACTCTACATAATTGTTTATATTAGTACCCAAATATTGTATATTTGAATGTAATAGTTCAACTGAAACCAAAATATTATGATAAACATTTAGGATAAGTATTATCAATACAATAATTTATGAATAAAATGTTATGTGCTTATTATGTTTTTGTAATATAATTTGAATATTATTAAAAAAAGAGTGAACAAAACAACAGAAATAACTGTCCGGATAATGAGGCTGTCAGGATTTTACTCTGTATTTGGCTTTGTGTGTTTTTTTTGCCCCACAATTGACATCTGTCCAAGGTTTGGACATAGCTCAGTATAGCACCTACACTAAGGTATGTGATGTTGTTTCTCCTAATAAAACACTTTCACTATACATAAGAACTATTTTTTCTTATTATCTTACATAAATTATTTGTATAACTACAAATTAATGTATCCATATGTGCCAATTAACCTCTGGGTGAACAAGTACAAACAAGATGAATCAGCAACAGTATCAACTTTTGGCAGAGTTTCTAGATATTCTGGCTACCCAGCCCTGGACCACATCCAATGGAGCCCAGTTGTCTGCTGTACTCAGGAAGACTTGCTCAACTCTCCTCACAATGGATATCTTCGGATCGATAACTCTAATATTAATCTTTTTTCTCTCCAGTCTTCTCTTGTATTCAGCTGTCAAGACTCGGGAAAGCTTTAAAGGTCTTCCCCCAGGGCCATCTCCTCTTCCATTATTGGGAAATATATTGCAGATCGAGAGAGGCAAGTTGGTGCAGTCATTGTTAAGGGTGAGTTGGCATCTTCCTTCTTCCTAATGTGTTTAGTATTTGACTTGTTCACAACTAATTCTATGGTTCCTTCTACTCTTTGTTGCCCCCAGCCCTCTAAACCTCTTCAACCTCTACATTTATACTCTTTCAGTTCTATAGTTCACAATACCAGGCAGCTGTTGCAAAGGCAAAGTAAAATTTTAGCATGCATTAAGTAGGGTATAGGCAAGAAAAGTTGGTATAATTATGTCACTGGACCTATCCCTAATGGCTTCTTTGGTGGTCCAGTGGTTAGGATTCTGTGCTTTCACTGCTGCAATCCATGAACCAAGAGGTCACACCACCCTGAAGCCACACAGGGTTGGGCCTGGTCAGTACTTGGATGGGAGACAGCCTAGGAATGCCAGGAGCTATATGCTGGGGCCCACTGGAGAAGGAACTGGCAACCCACTCCTGTATTTCTGCCATGAAAACAAAGTGGATCAGCATTAGGACCCTCATGTGGTTTCTCAACTGAGGCCTTCATACATCTCACCACCAATTTGCCAACTCTGGATGTAAACCATGCACCAGTTTATTAGCTGTATCCCATCTCTGCAGGACCTCTATGTCCTTCGCAAGGACTGGTCTCTATAATGTGAAATTAGTGAAACATGTCTAGATATCAAAATTGATAAATTTGACCAAATGTCATTATTGTAGCCATATATATAGGAATAAGTCAGTAGGGATAGTTAACTCAAGTCTTCAGTTTTGATTACCTACTACAGTATATACAGTAGTTACATAGTTACATAGTTACATAGTTACATAGTTACATAGGGCCTCATTCTATTATCGGCCGCAGCCGCTGCGGGGCCGCAAGGACCGGCCGCAAGCTATTCTGCTATTCTATTCCCTTACGGCCGTAGGCTCCGGCAGGCTTGCGGCCGGTGCCTTGCTATCTCTTGCGGCCGATCGCGCCGGAGGAAAGCCTTTGATCTAAAACGGCCGCAAGAGATTTGCAATTCAATTGCTCCGGGAAACCTCTCTGCAAGGCTAAAAACGAGCCGCAGTTACTTGCAGGAAAAAGGTCTCGCTAGCACCAATTAAGCACATAAAATAGCTCAAATAAAGCCATCCTGCACTTTGAGAAGACTATAAAGGGATTTTAGGTGTTAGAAAAAATAGCACATAATTATCCTGTACTCAAATCCGTAAAATATTTCATTTTTAATATCCGTAAAATATCCATGTAAAAAGTCCAGAGTGCTTGGAGCACCTCAGACACGCCCACGCCGCAGCCGGCAAATAAACAGTTAATTTGAACTCGGGTTTGGGCAGATGTGCAAGCTTGAGAGTGGGTTCCTTTTATTCCTCATGTCCCCCAATATGATCCCTAGCATTTACAGAGCTGTACAGTGCAGGCTTGAATTTATTTTTGAGTTTTTATATTTCACAGTTTACGGCCGGTTCCAAGATATGCGGCCGGCCGTAAAAGGAGATCCTTGCGGGGCCGTATAATAGAATCGCGAGTTAACTGAACCCTCGCAAGGAATCGCAGCCTTACGGCCGATTTACGGCCGATAATAGAATGAGGCCCATAGTATTTAAGGTTGAAAAAAGACTTTCAGTCCATCAAGTTCAACCTTTTAAGATCTCCTCTGATCTGCAATATGCAGATTAACTATTAATTCATTAGTTGTTAATTATTAATCAATTATTTAATGTTTTTTTTTTATTTTATTAATAATTAGTCCAGAGGAAGGCAAATAGAAATAAAAACAAAAAAACACAAGCGAGACTTAGCCAATTGTCTTAACGGGAAATGTAAAAAATTTGGAACAATACTGTCTCTCTAATTATCCATGATAACCCTGAATTCCCTTTTTAATTAGAAATAAATCTAGTCCCCTTGTAAAGTTATATAGATTACTTGAGTTGACCAGATATCGTAATGGTAGCCATGCCTCCAGGAAAACGTCAGTTTGGATAGTTAACTTTATTCTTCATTTTTGTTTACCTACTATACAGATTACTAGATCCTTCAAATCTTCAAAGAAACGTATTTAGTATAAAAAGTTCTTGTGATATTTGTATAAATCTAGATCCGCAACTTATAACTTGTAGGTTGTCCAAATCCAGACACATCTGGACACCCATCACCTAAGAAATGCTCTCCTATTATTTTACAGATGAGTGACAAGTATGGTCCTGTGTTTACTGTCTATTTTGGCACACGGAGAGTAGTGGTTCTGAAGGGCTACCAAGCGATAAAGGAAGCCTTGGTGGACCAAGGGGATGAGTTCAGTGGTAGAGGTGAAATGCCCGCCTTTGATAAATGCTTCCAAAATACAGGTAAGAAATAAGCTCAAACAATAACCTACCTACAGATACGCTAACAGGAATGGTAGTATACCAGGCCCATCTGTCACTGCACTCTCTGAGCTCCATGAAGCTCATATTCATTGCTTGGTCTCCATCATGTTACTGGGCTAAATATACAACTTAATTGTTCCCTTTCCATTCAAGTCAGTGGAGATGGTCACACTGACCAAGGTCAATGACATCTAAAAGTTAATAAGGCTTGCAAAAGTTCAGGTCCATACATAAGTAAGATCAGGGACCTGGCCACTACTTAACCCATGAACAATCATGGAAGGACTCAAAGGAGCCAGGATAACTAGGCCTAGAAGGCTGTAGCCCATAAATATGTGTAGCTCACAGTAGCTAACGATCATAAAGTCGAATTAGGGAGTTACTACATGCTAATAATTCTGATAGTCGAGATCTAGAACTTACAGTGAACCCCACGCTGCTTATAGTCTTGATAGTCACTTTATACACACTCTAAACTCATTGGTGCCATTAGAGAGAATGAACCATGGTGGCTAAAGCCAAGAATATAACCATTGGCTGTTTCTTGTTAGGCATCATCTTCACCAATGACATGGAAGGCTGGAGGCTGCTCCGACGCTTCACTTTTATGACTTTCAGGGATTTCGGCATGGGGAAGAGAATAATCGAAGACTGGATCCATGAAGAGAATCAACATCTGATCTCAGAATTCAGAAAGACCAATGGTTTGTATATTTATCAAAGGTTATAAAGAAGTTTGTTCAGTGGCAACTGGCATCAAACCATCTACACTCTCATATGACTGAACAACGTGTCATGAATTCCTCGATATTTGTTCCCCAGAAATTCCTAATTTTTACTAATCACATGGTCAACTTGTCAAGTAATAAATGTTCTTCAGAATTAATAAATGGTCCACTATACCTCCATAAAAGGCTCTTTCAAAGATATCCACTCATAACGAGCAAATATATTTTAGAGAATACAAAATAAACAACCAGAACCTCTCCCACCAAACTTTGACCAACATCTATGTGTTGGATTTCCCATTTAATGTCCACTATTTGACCCAAAGTTGCTCTGTGTTCCAGGGACAGTGTTCAACCCAACCATTCTTCTGAGTCTTGCTTCTATGAATGTGATTTGCTGCATTTTGTTTGGCCACCGATTTAAATATGATGATGAAGAGTTTATATCGACAGTAGAAGTGATCCATGAGTCATTGAAGCTTATAAGCTGCGTCTGGGGGCAAGTAAGTGCTTATCTTTAATAGGGTGATGTAACATAATTACATGGTCTGTTGTATATTCCCTGGTTCTTTGTTGGAAGACACTGGACAACCTCATAAGTTGCTTAATTTGACCTTTCTCATAATCATTAATTCATCAGTTTCCTTTCTGAAACAGGCTAGCTTACAACTAAAGACATATATAACCCAGTTTCTTTGATGCGTTATTCCTTGCAGATGTATGACCTTTTCCCAAGTGTCATGCAATATGTTCCTGGGAAACATCATGGAATATTCAGGTGCCTCAACAGCCTCATCACATTCTCAGAGAGGAAGGTTGAGATGGTCAGACAGAAACTGGACCCGACCTGTCCTCAAAATTACATTGATACCTTTCTTATAAAGATGGAAAAGGTATTGTAACCATATATAGATGCCATTTCAGTTTTTGGAACCTACCAAAAGCAGCTTAATAGATAATGAGGTAGAAGCTTGGTCACATAGCCAATGAGGTGCTTCATGTGGGCAGCCAGTCAAGTAATTGAGGGATATCAGAGATACAATGGGATTTAGGAGGCTAGTGGACAACCTCCTATGTCGCGGTGCTCAATGTCAGGCAGCATCTGCAAAGGAAAGTAATATATTAGCGTGCATTAAGAGGTATAGGTTGATTTCTACACAGTAGGCTCCAATGGCTAAGCTGGTACAGCCTCATTATAAATCGTACAGTTAATGGAAGGATTCAAATACTATTTACATCTAACTAAAATGCTTTAAACTCCATCGATTCAATTAATTACTTCAATGGCCCCTTAAACAACACCAATAAGAAATATTAGGCCTTTCTTGACTTCTGCTATTTGCATCTATGGGGTTTACTAAGTGTTTCTGCTTTTTAACAGGAAAAAGAAAATCCAGAAACAGAGTTCACTGAACAAAACTTGGTATCATGTGTTGCACAGATCATCTACGCATCAGCTGATACAGCAAGCATGACCTTGAGCTATGGGTTCCTCTTACTGATAAAGTATCATCAAGTTCAAGGCAGGTGTCTTAAAATAGAACCATTTCGGACCAATATGGTATGGGATAGTGCTCAATGCCAGGTTGCAGTTTCTAAGGCTAGTGATAAACTAGCATACATTTACAGGGGAGTACGTCTGAGACAATGGAGTATATTTCGTATTTTATATATATACTGCTGGTGAACCCTCACTTAGAATACATGGGAAGTTCAATAAATAAGGACATTGAGTTTAGTCATGGTTAATAATAAGTATATGATCCATAATAGGCTATTACTTTAGTGGGAAAGATGTGTCACCTTTAACAAAATGGCCCTGGTTAGTTAAGCTATTTAGGAGATTGTGATGGCCGATTTAATAAAGGGTTGGATGGAGTTAGCTTTTAGCTCCTCCTACTGCTACATTTATCTCTCCCTAGGTTTCCCTACAATAATTCTTATAACCATGCCAGTGCTTTATCTATTTCTCGACAGTGAAGGTACAAGAGGAAATTGCCCAAGTGGTTGGACATAACCGTACCCCAACCTTACAGGACAAAATGAACATGCCATATACTGATGCCGTAATCCATGAAATTCAAAGGTTCATCAACCTGATTCCATTTGGGGCTCCTCGGGCTGTAACTAAGGATGTGACCTTAAAGGGATATTTCATTCCAAAGGTTGTTTTTTATCAAGTTCTTTTTTTCTTTTTTTTGTCCTTTCTTTTTTATTGTTATTTATATATTTATTGATTATGGTTAGTACTAAATTGATAACATAAGTAGGCACTACTTGTGGGATGCTTCTAAAACACGTAAATTATGTTTGGAAGAATCACCATTTTAATCTGCCTGACCATGATAAAAATTCAGGTTTCCAGTCTGAGATAATCTGCTTAATTTGTCCATATACTACCATGATATTGTCTCTTAGTATAGATTTAAATGTTTTATTCCATTACTTTCCCGTTTCAATCAGAGTTTTTTTTATGTAGAGCAGTTATCTAGATTGCGTATTGCTTCAGCAAGGGGTATTAGGGATAGTATAAAAATTAATGGAGACAGAGGACATCCGTGCCTGGTTCCATATGTCTGATCTGAAGACAACGCCTGTAACTGTAGCACTCGGGCTTCTGTAGAGAGAGATATTCACTTTATTCCCAAACTCTTCAAAACCGAATTTGTCCAGTACAGTTTCAATATATGACTAGTTTACCCTATCAAATACCTTTTCGGCATTCAATGAGATAAATAGACAGAAATTCACAAGTCTCCTTTCTGGGCCTTGTCTCTTGTTCATAAACCCTACTTGATCATAATTGATCAGTTTAGCAATATATTTATTTAGCGGATTGGCTAAAATCGTAGCATATATTTTTGTGTCGGAGTTTGGTAACGAGATAGGTTTATAGTTCAGGTAATTTTCTGGATCCTTGTTCTGTTTAAGAATGTAGATAATGTTTGCCTCTGTCATTTCAGCTGGTATATATCCTGTAGCTTTAATTTCATTGAACAAATTACTTAGAGCCGGGCGGGTGGGTGTTTATCAAGTTATTGATCCTATAACCCAATAAACATGCTCCTGTCATGAACTCATGGCTCCGACATGTTGGACACTTCATCAACTGTCTCTTCAATTTCAGGGTACCAATATATTTGCACTACTAGGCAGTGCTTTGAATGATCCCCAATGCTGGCAGGACCCCAACAACTTCAACCCCCAAAACTTCTTGGATGAATTTGGGAAGTTTAAGAAAAATGGTGCATTCATGCCTTTCTCTGCAGGTGTGTGGCTAGTTGGGGCATTTAATACAGATCTAGCAAGGACATGTCACTGTCATTGGTATACTTTGGGTCTAGCAAGGACTGAGACTAAATATGGTTTTGGCATAGAAGGAACCCACATCAATACGGAAGTTTAACCTCTTTCTTCTTTATCTTCCAGGGAAGAGGTCATGTCTTGGAGAAGGTCCCGCTCGAATGCAGCTCTTTTTGTTCTTAACCACCATCTTGCAGAACTTTAATCTAAAATCTAATCTCCCCACAGAGGACATAGACATCACTCCCCAAGTAACAGGCTTGGTGAACATACCTAAGTATTATGAGATGTATCTTGAATGTCGTTGAAAGTGACCTCCCTCTAAAACCTAGAACAAATAAATGTCTGTATGCTTCTAGAGACATGTCTGAATTCATTTACTGTGTTGGTTATTGCCACTTCTTCTTAAATGATGTTCTACATATCTAGGTCTCTCTCTAAAATAGTGCTTTCTCAAATTTCCCCCAAATATTCCAGCATCAGAGCTCTCTAGCGCTAACGTTTTTTTCCAAGTCTGAATGTCAGTAGTGT
Source organism: Discoglossus pictus (assembly GCA_027410445.1). Lineage (NCBI taxonomy): Eukaryota > Metazoa > Chordata > Amphibia > Anura > Alytidae > Discoglossus > Discoglossus pictus. Next base: position 4,911,019 of record CM050170.1, read on the forward strand.
TTATAGGAAGGCTCTGAATGGTACCTACTAACTGGAACACACTACACCAACCCTAAAATCCTCCCATATCCCTATCAATCTATATAATCCCCTTACCATGGCAGGTAATGGGTTAAGTAATAGTACAAATGAATACAGAGTGTTTATGACACCCTCACCTATGACATCCTATGGGCTAATATGATTAATTTATCTGCTTAATTCCATAAAAGGACTCAGAAAACATATTCTCTCCAGGTGTTGGAGAGAAGAACCTCTATTAGTCCCTGACATCTACTGTACTATTTGTATTGGTAATCAATTAATAAATACCCTAACTTTTGGGAAACTCCATACAAGTACTCCAAATGTTCCTAATATCCTAAGCCCCGAGTGCCTGTCCTATAAAGATGTTGCAAATTACTATCACATGCCTTCCATAATGATATCCAATGTTGCTGAGGTTTACTCTGAAGTCTTTCCAGGTGCCCCAAAATAGTCTATGGATGCTTTCAACTGCCATAAACACAAAAAATGCCATTGAGTAGCCTGTATGCTTCAAATCCATCACCATGTGTAACAACCCACTTTTTAGGCCCAGGCTGGAACTCCCCTGACCCCCACAACCAACGGCCCTTCACGGCGCAAAAGTGTATGTAAAGATCCGTGGACTTTTCTTCAGGCACAAACTATTTTTCCTGGTCATTCATGCCACCATCTTTGTGGTCTGACCACTTGACTCTGATGGACTTCACCACTTGTTGATTTGTTAAGTTTTGTGATGTGTTTCCCTAAGCTCTGGTTGTATGCTCTGAACCCCTAAGGCCCCGTTCTATAAGATTATTTTAACCTAGAGGGCTCTGGGTCCATTTTCCAACTTTAGGGCTAATATGTTGCTAATAAGTGTAGAGTGGGTTTTAGGGTGTCTCAGGTTGGACACCATCATCCCACCCAGACATTCTGGCTCCAGGGATCACATTATCTAATAACCCATGCTGTGTCCAGATGTTGAATGAAGATAGCTGGGGCCATATATCCAACGACACCTAGCTGGGGAAAAAAGACAGGCTGGTGCCCATTCTTTGGTTAGACCTTGCCCACATGGGGGTAATTAAAAGGAGCAGAAGGTGTGAAACTTGTGCTTGTCTAAGGAAGTGACCCATTGGTGTCGGGTGCACAGCTGGACTATGTATATGTACCATTGTTACATTGCATGGGAGAAATGTCTAAAAAGGAAATCCAAGGAATAAAGATTATTCTCTGTTTGGAGCACAAATGCATGGTGTGTTTCATTTAGAGGGAAGACTTTTATTATTTCTACTGGGCTAATTACTTAACATCCAGAACCAATGCTGCTATCCTAGAAGAAGATGAAAGATGAACCACGTGAGATCTTTTGTTAGGATTGGTCTCCTTGGCCTTTTCAAGCACACTGAATATGATGATTGTTTGATCCTGTGTTCCTGATACTCCTGCGGATGGTCCTGGTATGACCATTGGGTACCAAGAAGCCCCCCACCCCCCACCTCACAACCCTGAGGGAGAATTACTGTAGCTGAAGGGAGGAGTTTTTCAGGGTAAAGCAGGTCACCCTCCCCAGGATTTCCCTTCAATACCCATTACCTTCTATGAGCCTGTTTGATCACCAGGATTCCCCCTTTCACTCTTTCTATCCTTTTATGAGCCATGGGACTTCCCAACTAAAGTATAACCATGGGAATACCTATGGACCCCAATGGCATCTAATATTAAACCTTATATCATATATTTGCAAATCTATATTCCAGTTAAGGGTTAGTACTAACCATCCAGCCCTATACATATTTATATTGTACTAGGAACTTGCCCGTCAAAAATGACGGGATTAAAATTGTAAACCTGTCAATGCTGTTTGCCACACAATGTGAGGCTTTTGCTTCTTTGGCTCTCATTGCAAGCCTCTCCTCCCATGTACTTCAACTTTCCTCCTTTGGAGCTCATTGCGACCCTTTCCTCCCGCCTACTGTATGGCCCGATCATTTTAGGTTTCGTTAATCTGCAAGTTTTGTTCTTGGGAATGCCATGTGTCTCTTTTCACCATCTCCCTTCCCTGTGTCTTTCTCCTCTGTGTGTATGCTCAATGTTTGTGTGACATGCACTGCCTGGCTTTGCTCAGCCTCGTTTTCATCCAGTTTCCGAATTTTTTACATTTTTCGTCCACCATTTTTTCCTCTCTTAGCCGATTTTGTAATGACGAAAAACAACAAATATGGGTCAAATACATTGCAACCTTACTCTCAGGCGTGTGTTGTTATTTTTGTTTAATTATTTTATTTTTGTTTTTCGGGTTTTAGAGTTACGCACTTTGCTCGCAGTTGCGACCCTTGCAGTTGCGTGCCTCAACTGCTCTCCTCGCTTTGCGAGGCTCGCATTCGTATGAAAGTCCCGCGTGCCTCACCTGATTGCCTCGCAAGTGTTGGTAACGCACCTGGGAGCCTCATTTATTGCAGCCTAAGTGCCGTCCGGTCAACGGCTCGCCTCACTTCGCGAGACTTGCAAGTGTGTTCCCAACATCGTAAGTGTTCCAGACAGTCGCAAAGATCCACAGCTATATATGTGATAGCAGCTTATTACAGTTATGCTTATTAGTACTTTTTGGATGTTGTTTTATGAGAACTTAGTTTCCCCCAAGAAGGAAAAATCAAACCAATCAAGATTTGTGATGGAGGAAACCATAGCTAAGCAAGATGGCTGCCATTGTGCAAATATAGGAATCTGGTATCCTTTATCTGTATCTTGACTTCAGAATAAAGATTGTCACTCATAAACCTCCAATTAGCGTGGTGAAGGATAGGATAAGGGGAAGGGTTTCTAAATATCCCTGAGGCTTTCTGTCCTCACTCAGTCCGGGGCCAGCTTGCCAGGACTTTGTGACCGGCTTGGGTGGTAACGAAAGTCAGGTCCTCACCATGGCCACATGGACCAACCAATTCATGGAAGGATAGCCTGGCAGGCATCCTATGGCCTGGAGAGGGAAGGATGATGTAGGTTCAAGATTGTTTTTTGGGATAGGTTGTACTGTAAGTACCTACAGGGGATGGATAGGTAGCTAGTGGGGATATGGGGCCACTTGAGCTCATAGGTCATGGCACTCACCTAGTAGTATGGAACATCATAGTAGTAAGTAGGAGGTCTAGGCTTAATCACATGCCAGTTAGACAAAGGATCAAAGAGATATCAGTTACAAATTGACGCCACGAAACCTTGGTCAATGGAACCACTTAACTTCAATAGAAGTATTGTACGCTTGGTTATCTATGTCTGTGTCTAGTTAAAGATATAGATATAGAACCTCCCATTGTTTTCAAACTTGTAGCTGCCATTAGGCCTTTATGTTCCTCTTTTATTTTCTCCTTCCCTTTTCCTCTCTCCCTTTATTTATTTGTAACTCTCATTGTATTTCTACTAGCCTCTCTTCTTTATTTTCATACCTTTTTCTTTCTCACTCTCTCCATTTCTCTTTTCCTCTACTTCTCTTCCTCTATATATCTCCCTCCTTTTCTTTATCTCTCCTTTCAATGTCTTCCCTCACTTCCCCACTCTCCTTCTCTTTTAATCTTTTTTCTCTCTGTCTATATATGCCTGTCTGCCTCTCTCTCTTTTCCTCTCTCCATCTCCCTCTCTCTTTCCCTCTCTCCATCTTTCTCCCTCTCTCTCCCTCTCTCCCTCTCTTTCTCTCCCCTCTCTATATATATATCTCTCCCTCCATTCCCCTCTTTCTCTCTCTCTCCTTTTCCCTCTCTCATTTATATTCCTCTCTCTCTCTCCCTCCCTCTAGCTCTCTTTCTCTTTCTTCCCCTCTCCTTCTCTCTCCATCCCATTCTCTCTCCTCTTTCGCTCGCTATCTCTCTTTTCCTCTCTCTCCATCTCTCTTTCTCTAGGGCGCATATGTTTAGGGTGTCTCTGATTTATTACCTCCTGGTCTCCCCTTCCCTTGATCCCACTCTATTCATTGCTCTCCCTCCCTCTAGCTCTCTTTCTCTTTCTTCCCCTCTCCTTCTCTCTCCATCCCATTCTCTCTCCTCTTCCGCTCGCTATCTCTCTTTTCCCCTCTCTCCATCTCTCTTTCTCTAGGGCGCATATGTTTAGGGTGTCTCTGATTTATTACCTCCTGGTCTCCCCTTCCGTTGATCCCACTCTATTCATTGCAGCTGGGGGGTGATGTTGCCTATGTAGGCACTCATCGTGAGCATCAGTGGGGCATGAGGAGACATGCAGGCCTTGCGATGAGCATACTCAAGCGCCAGTTGTTGTCCCGCAGCCTGTGGCGCTAATCGAGTGGCCTGCAATGAGCACCTTTGGCGCTCATTGCAGCCATGAAACTGCGGTGTTTGTTATCCGAGGCTTGCAAAGCGTGACAACAACTCGTAGTACCACAACTATTATAGTTGATATATTTTTTTGCAGCATAAGAGGTTAGACTGCCACGTGCGGCGATGCGGGTGAGGCTACGGTGTGCGGCTCGAAGGGTGAAGCATCTGTGTGCAGTGTGAGGGGTGGCACTACCGTGTGCAGTGATGATGTGGAGTGAGGCTACAGTTTTGCACCAGTTCGGAGTGAGGCTGCTGTGTGCAGCGTGAGGGGTAGTGATGTCACAAACATAAAATATTCGGTTCTCGAACCGCAAACGCGAACCGCCGCAAATGTCCGCGAACCAGCGAACCCGGCGAACCGCCATAGACTTCAATGGGCAGGCGGATTTTAAAACCCACAGGGACTCTTTCTGGCCACAATAGTGATGGAAAAGTTGTTTTAAGGGGACTAACACCTGGACTGTGGCATGCCGGAGGGGGATCCATGTCAAAACTCCCACGGAAAATTACATAGTTGATGCAGAGTCTGGTTTTAATCCATAAAGGGCATAAATAACCTAACATCCCCCTCCATCATCATCCTCCCCTGTATCTCTTTACCCCCTCCCTCATCATCCTCCCCTGTGTCTCTTTCCCCCCTCCCTCATCATCCTCCCCTGTGTCTCTTTCTTCCCTTCCTCATCACCCTCCCCTGTATCTCTTTACCCCCTCCCTCATCATCCTCCCCTGTGTCTCTTCCCTCCTCCATCATCATCCTCCCCTGTGTCTCTTTACCCCCTCCCTCATCATCCTCCCCTGTGTCTCTTCCCCCCTCTGTATAGACCCCCATGAGTGATGGTGTTAATTTTAGTACTCTCACGGCAGGGGTTAGCGCAGGTCCTTTAAAGACCTTTAAGGCAGGAAATTTGAATTTTTAAATGCAGCAGGGGTCCCGATCGGGATCCCCGCTGCAAGGGTTAATGTAGGGACACTGCAGGGGGTCCCAATGTGGACCCCCAGCATTTGGGGGGTTAATGTTAGGTGCCGGGAGGTACTTACATTACCCCCGTAGCCAGCCTTAACTATATGTGTACCTCATGCTCTTTAAGGACCCGCAGCAGGGAATGTTAATTTTTTACATGCTGTGGGGTTCCCGATCGGAACCCCAACTGCAAGGGGTTATATGGGGACAATGTTGGGGTCCCGATGGGGACCCCGATTATAGGGTATTTATTTTAGGTGGCGGGTGCCCGCCATTGTATAAGTTAATTTTGGAAGGCTGCGGGGGTCCCTATCTTCCTCCATCAATCTACTCAATGTCCTCACAAAGGGGGACCACACACTTTCCCTTAATAACTGCATGCACAGTTTTATACTTTTGCGTCCATCACATGTGCTGAACCATCAATGTTGACAGCTATGTAATATGACCTAAATGTAGCCATATTCAGCCCCATGAGATATCAAATGGTCATGAACCACAGAGTTTGTGCTTTGTTTGCCACTATCTTCTGGCTATATACCTCATGTTAGTATATTAGAAGGATTGTCTTGTTATACATCTAATGAAATCAATGACTTTTTCTGTGATGTAATTGTTTCCAAACATTCCTCTGAAGACTTATCATTTATAACTATCACTTTTTATTTCCGCACTTTTCAACATTTCCACCTGTTCTCACTTTTATCCCTTATATGTTCATCATCAACCATTTCCATTACTTTAAGTCATAAAGCCTTCTACAAGTGTTCCTCACACCTCACCATCTTTTTCCTTCTCTACTTGACGCTCCTCTTCCAATACACGAGCCCAACCAAAATGGACATTTTGGAGTCACATAAGCTTTTCTCCTTTATAAACACAGCTGCCATACCCGTACTAAAACCACTAATTTATATCTTGGAATATAATGATGTAAAATGAGCAGTAAGATGGAGATTTAGAGGTGAATCCTTTAGATCATGAATGTACATTAAAACGTTGAAATGCTGGTTGAGATACAACAACATTTCACAATATACTAAAGAATTCTATAACACATTCAAAGTTTGATGACCAACGTTGGCATGGTGTCAAGGAATCTAAATGTAATATTATAATAAAAAAAGTGTTAGCCAAAAAGATTTGGGTCTATATTAAATTTATGGTGAGCAACGACCTGTTTCCACTATTTCATCTCACCACCTTCTTCAATTCCTTTGTTCCATAATATTTGTCAATTCCCTCAATAAAATATTTCTTAGATATTTGGGTAGTGATGTCGCGAACATAAAATTTTCGGTTCGCGAACGCGAACGGCCACAAATGTTCACGAACCGGCGAACCCGGCGAACCGCCATAGACTTCAATGGGCAGGTGGATTTTAAAACCCACAGGGACTCTTTCTGGCCACAATAGTGATGGAAAAGTTGTTTTAAGGGGACTAACACCTGGACTGTGGCATGCCGGAGGGGGATCCATGTCAAAACTCCCACGGAAAATTACATAGTTGATGCAGAGTCTGGTTTTAATCCATAAAGGGCATAAATAACCTAACATCCCCCTCCATCATCATCCTCCCCTGTATCTCTTTACCCCCTCCCTCATCATCCTCCCCTGTGTCTCTTTCCCCCCTCCCTCATCATCCTCCCCTGTGTCTCTTCCCCTCCTCCCTCATCATCCTCCCCTGTGTCTCTTCCCCCCCTCCCTCATCATCCTCCCACCTCCCTCATCATCCTCCCCTGTATCTCTTTACCCCCTCCCTCATAATCCTCCCTTGTGTCTCTTTCCCCCCTCCCTCATCATCCTCCCCTGTGTCTCTTTTCCCCCTCCCTCGTCATCTTCCCCTGTGTCTCTTCCCCCCTCCCTCATTATCCTCCTCTGTGTCTCTTTCCCCCCTTCCTCATCACCCTCCCCTGTGTATCATCCCCCCTCCCTCATCATCCTCCCACCTCCCTCATCATCCTCCCCTGTATCTCTTTACCCCCTCCCTCATCATCCTCCCCTGTGTCTCTTCCCCCTCTATCATCATCCTCCCCTGTGTCTCATTCCCCCCTCCCTCATCATCCTCCCCTGTGTCTCTTTCCCCCCTTCCTCATCACCCTCCCCTGTAGCTCTTTAACCCCTCCCTCATCGTCCTCCCCTTTGTCTTTTTCCACCCTCCCTCATCATCCTCCCCTGTGTCTCTTCCCCCCTCCCTCATCATCCTCCCCCCTCCCTTGATGATAAGGGGGGGAAGAGACACAGGGATAAGTGTGAGGGGTGTTAGGGTTAGGGTGAGGGGTGTTAGGGATAAGTGTGAGGGGTGTTAGGGTTAGGGTGAGGGGTGTTAGAGATAAGTGTGAGGGGTGTTAGGGTTAGGTGTTAGGGTGAGGGGTGTTAGGGATAAGTGTAAGGTGTGTTAGGGTTAGGTGTTAGGGTGAGGGATGTTAGGGTTAGGTGTTAGGGATAAGTGTGAGGGGTGTTAGGGTTAGGGTAAGGGGTGTTAGGGATAAGTGTGAGGGGTGTTAGGGTTAGGTGTTAGGGTGAGGGATGTTAGGGTTAGGTGATAGAGATAAGTGTAAGGGGCGTTAGGGTTAGGTGTTAGGGTGAGGGATGTTAGGGTTAGGTGTTAGGGATAAGTGTGAGGGGTGTTAGGGTTAGGTGTTAGGGTGAGGGGTGTTAAGGATAAGTGTAAGGGGTGTTAGGGTGAGGCATGTTAGGAATAAGTGTGAGGGGTGTTAGGTCTTAGGAATAAGTGTGAGGTGTGTTACGGTTAGGTGTTAGGTTGATGGGTGTTATGGAGAAGTGTGAGGGGTGTTAGGTTTGGGTGCTAAGGTGAGAGGAGGATGATGATAAGGGGGGAAGAGACACAAGGGTGTCCTTGCAGCAGAGATCAAAAGAGTCCTTTAGGACTGTATTGCACACTGTGTACAGTAGCCTAGCTATGGTTTTCCCTATTGATGCAGTATCACCTACACTCAGCCTCCTCTCAGGAAGACTGCAAGGTAGTTATGATTCCAAAATGGCTGCTCATGAGTTAGAAGGGTCTGGAAGGCAGGGTATGATGCTAATTGGCTGGAATGTGTGTGCTGACAATGATAAAGTATAGGGGGCGGGTTGAATATCGCATATGTTCGCAGTTCGCCACGAACGCGAACATGCTATGTTCGCCGGGAACAGTCCGCCGGCGAACTATTCGCGACATCTCTAGTGAGGGGTGAATCTGCCGAGTGCAGCAAAGTGGGATGAGGCTACCGTGTGCGGCGTGAGGGGTGAATCTGCAGAGTGCAGCAAAGTGGGGTGAGGCTACCGTGTGCGGCATGAAGGGTGAATCTGCCGAGTGCAGCAAAGTGGGGTGAGGCTACCATGTGCGGCGTGAGCGGTGAATCTGCCGAGTGCACCAAAGTGGGGTGAGGCTACCATGTGCAGCGTGAGGGGAGAATCTCTCTCATTTCTCTCTTTCTCTATCCCTGTCTCTCTCCCTCTCACCCTCTCTCTCTCCCTCTCTCTCCTTCCCTCTCTCTCTCTCCCTCTCTCTCCCTCTGTCTCTCTCTCTCTCTCTCCCTCTCCCTCTCTCTCACCCTCTCTCTCTCTCCCTCTCTCTCCCTCCCTCTCTCCCTCCCTCTCTCTTTCTGTCTCTCTCTCGCTCCCTCTCTCTCTCTCTCTATCCCTCTCCCTCTCTCTCTCTCTCTCTCTCTCTCTCTCTCTCTCTCTCTATCTCTCTTTTCTTCTCTTCCTCTCTCTCTTTTCCTCTCCCTCCCCTGTGTTTTGTCCCCCTCCCTCCCATCTCTTTATCCCCCTCTCCCACCCCTGTGTCTTTTCTCCCTCTCTCTCTGCCCTGTGTCTCCTTCCCCCCTCTTCCTCCCCCATGTCTCCTTTCCCCCTTTCTCTCTCCTGTGCCTCCTTTCCACCTCTCCTTTTCCCACTTCTCCCTCTCCTGCATCTCTTCCCCCCTCCAGCTCTCTTTTTCCCTCTATTTGCCCCTCTCTCTCTTTTTTCCTCTCTCCCGCTCTCTCTCATTCCCGCTCTCTCCTTTTCCCTCTCTCCCTCTCTTTCCCCTCTCTCTCTTTTTTTCATCTCTCCCTCTCTCTCTCCTTTTCCCTCTCTCCCTCTCTTTCCCCCCTCTCTCTTTTTTTCCTCTCTCCCTCTCTCTCTCTTTCCCTCTCTCTCCTTTTCCCTCTCTCCCTCTATTTCCCCTCTCTCTCTTTATTTCCTCTCTCCCTCTCTCTCTCTCTTTCCCTCTCTCTCCTTTTCCCTCTCTCCCTCTCTTTCCCCTCTCTCTCTCTTTCCCTCTCTCTCGTTTTCCTCTCTCCCTCTCTTTACCTCTCTTTTTTACCCTCTCTCCCTCTCTCTTTCCCTCTCTCTCTTTTTTCCTCTCTCTCCTCTCTCATTCTCTCTCACACACTGTCTCTTGTTCCCTCTCTCCCTCTCTTTCCCCACTCTCTCTTTTTTTCCTCTCTCTCTCTCCCTATCACTATCTCTCTCACTCTCTTTTTTTTCCCCTCTCTCCCTCTCTCTTTCTCTTTTTTCTTCTCCCCTCTCTCTCTCTCTCTCTCTCTTTCCCTCTCTCTCCTTTTCCCTCTATCTCTCTCTCTCTCTTTTTCCTCTCTTCCCCCTTTCTCTCTCTTTCCCTCTCTCTCCTTTTCCCTTTCTCCCTCTCTTTCCCTTTCTCTTTTTCCCCTCTCTCCCCATCTCTCTCTCTATCTCTCTCTCCCCCCTCTCTCCTTCTCTCTCTCTCTCCATCTCTCCCCCTCTCTCTCTCTCTCTCTCTCTCTCACACTCTCTCTCTTTTTCCCTCTTTCCCTCTCTTTCCCCACTCTCTCTCTCTTTTTCCTCTCTCTCCTTTTCCCTCTCTTTACTTCTCTCTTTTTCCTCCTCTCTCTTTCCCTCTCTCTCTTTTTTCTTCTCCCCCTCTCTCTCTCTTTCCTCTCCCTCTCTTTCCCTCTCTCTCCTTTTCCCTCTCTCCCTCTCTTTCCCTCTCTCTCCTTTTCCCTCTCTCCCTCTCTTTAACTCTCTCTTTTTCTTCCTCTCTCTTTCCCTCTCTATCTTTTTTCTTCTCCCACTCTCTCTCTCTCTCTTTCCCTCACTCTCCTTTTCCATCTCTCTCTTTTTTCCTCCCCCCCCTCTCTCTTTCCCTCTCTCTCCTTTTCCCTCTCTCCCTATCTTTCCCTTTCTCTTTTTTCCCTCTCTCCCCATCTTTTTTCCCCCTCTCTCCCTCTCTCTTAGCCTCTCTATTTTTTCTTCTCCCCCCCCCTCTCTCTCTCTTTCCTCTCCCTCTCTTTCCCTCTATCTCCTTTTCCCTCTCTCCCTCTCTTTAACTCTCTCTTATCCCCCCTCTCTCCCTCTCTCTTTCCCTCTCTATCTTTTTTATCCTCCCCCCCTCTCTCTCTCTCTCTCTTTCCCTCACTCTCCTTTTCCCTCTTTCCCTCTCCCTCTCTCTATCTCTCTCTCTCCACCTCACTCCTTCTCTCTCTCTCACTCTCTCTCTTTTTCCCTCTCTCCCTCTCTTTCCCCACTCTCTCTCTTTTTTCCTCTCTCTCTCTCCCTCTCTCTCTCTTTCCCTCTCTCTCCTTTTCCCTCTCTCCCTCTCTTTACCTCTCTCTCCCTCTCTCTTTCCCTCTCTCTCTCTTTTCTTCTCCCCCTCTATCTCTCTCTCTCTTTCCCTCTCTCTCCTTTTCTCTCTCTCCCTCTCTTTTCCTCTCTCTCTTTTTTTCCTCTCTCTCTCTCTCTCTATTTTTCCATCTCTCCCTGTCTTTCCCCACTCTCTCTCTTTTTCCCCTCTCTCCCTCTCTCTTTCCCTCTTTCTCTTTTTTCTTCTCCCCACCCCTCTCTCTCTCTCTCTCTCTCTTTTTCCCTCCCTCCCTCTCTTTTCCCACTCTCTCTCTTTTTTCCTCTCTCTCTCCCTCTCTCTCTCTTTCCCTCTCTCTCCTTTTCCATCTCTCCCTCTCTTTACCTCTCTCTTTTTTTCCCTCTCTCCCTCTCTGTCCCTCTATCTTTTTTCCTCTCTCTCCTCTCTCTCTCTCTCTCTCTCTCTCTCTCACTCTCTCTATTTTTCCATCTCTCCCTCTCTTTCCCCACTCTCTCTCTTTTTTCCTCTCTCTCTCCCTCACTCTCTCTTTCCCTCTCTCTACTTTTCCCTCTCTCCCTCTCTTTACCTCTCTCTTTTTCCCCTCTCTCCCTCTCTCTTTTCCTCTCTCTCTCTTTTTTCTTCCCCCCCCCCTCTCTCTCTTTTTCCCTCTCTCCCTCTTTCCCCACTCTCTCTCTTTTTTCCTCTCTCTCTCCCTCTCTCTCTCTCTTTCCCTCTCTCTCCTTTTCCCTCTCTCCCTCTCTTTACCTCTCTCTTTTTCCCCTCTCCCCCTCTCTCTTTCCCTCTGTCTCTTTTTTCTTCTCCCCCTCTATCTCTCTTTCCCTCTCTCTCCTTTCCCTCTCTCCCTCTCTTCCCCTCTCTCTTTTTTCCTCTCTCCTCTCTCTCTCTCTCACTCTCTCTATTTTTCCATCTCTCCCTCTCTTTCCCCACTCTCTCTCTTTTTTTCCTCTCTCTCTCCCTCACTCTCTCTTTCCCTCTCTTTCCTTTTCCATCTCTCCCTCTCTTTACCTCTCTCTTTTTCCCCTCTCTCCCTCTCTCTTTCCCTCTCTCTGTTTTTTCTTCTCCACCTCTCTCTCTCTCTCTCTCCCTCTCTCTCCTTTTCACTCTCTCCCTCTCTTTCCCTCTATCTCTTTTTTCCTCTCTCCCCCCTCTCTCTCTCTTTCCCTCTCTCTCTCCTTTTCCCTCTCTCCCTCTCTTTCCATTTCTTTTTTTCCCCTCTCTCCCATCTCTCTTTCCCTCTCTCTCTCTATCTCTCTCTCTCTCCCCTCTCTCCTTCTCTCTCTTTGTCTCCATCTCTCTCCCTCTCTCTCTCTCCCTCTCTCCCTCTCTCTCTCCTCTCTTTCTCCCTCTCTCTCTCTCTCTCTCTCCCACTCCCCCTCTCTCTCCATCTCTGTCTCCCTTCCCCCCCCTCTCCCTCCCCTGCCTCCCTTCCTTTTCCCCTGCCCCCCCCTCTCATTTGCCATTTACTGTTTAAGCTCATTGAAAGCTTGTCACACAGAATAGTAACACAGCCGGCTGGATGTACTGTCATGCTGAGTAGTGGTGGGCATCACCTTGCTACTGGCGCCATTTCAGTCCATAAAGCAGTGGGGGGGGGAGCAAAGGGTTAATAGGTGAGCATCTGCCCAGTATAGATAATTGGGCGCATATGTTTAGGGTGTCTCTGATTTATTACCTCCTGGGCTCCGATCCACATCCCCTCTACCTGAAAGTGGCTTCTTCTCCCACTGGAAGATGTCTGCAGATGGCTGTCCATGTCGGGAGCAGCGGTTGCCACAATCCTCCTCTCTGTCCTGTCTGCTTGTTGAGGCAGAGACCTAGACCAGCTGCGTGGAGCTGCCGAGGAGGGAGCCCTGCGGGAGGACCCAGCCGCAGGCCAAATAGCACATGCCCGGATCGGAGCCGCAGGCCTCCCTCTCCAGGAGAGGCTCGTCCTTGTAGCTAGTGTGGCAGACTTTGCAATGGGAGTAAGCCTATTGCGGGCCTCGCAATCCTCTCCCCACCTCTATATCATTGGCCGTCACACCCCCTGTAGTTCAAAATGACTTCTTCTCCCACTCCCCCTGGGGCTCAGCCCGTCCCTTCGACACACCTGTAGGGTTTAAGTGGATCCCACTCTATTCATTGCAGCCGGGGGGTGATGTTGCCAATGTAGGCGCTCATTGCGAGCATCAGTGGGGCAGGAGGAGCCATGCGGGCCTTGCGATGAGCATGCGCAAGCGCCAGTTGTTGTCCCACAGACTGTGGCACTTATTGCGGGGCCTACAATGAGTGCCTTCAGCGCTCATAGCAGCCATGAAACTGCAGTGTTTGAGGGTTGAATCTGCAGAGTGCAGCAAAGTGGGGTGAGGCTACAGTGTGCGGCGTGAGGGGTGAATCTGCAGAATGTAGCAAAGTGGTGTAATGTTGCCGTGTGCGGCATGAGGGGTGAATCTGCAGGAAGCAGCAAAGCGGGGTGAGGCTAACGTGTGCGGCGTGAGCGGTGAATCTGCAGAGTGCAGCAAAGTGAGGTGAGGCTACCGTGTGCGGCGTGAGGGGTGAATCTGCAGAATGCAGCAAAGTGGGGTGAGGCTACCATGTGCAGTGTGAGCGTTGAATCTGCAGAGTTCAGCAAAGTGGGGTGAGGCTACCGTGTGCGGCTTGAGGGGTGAATCTGCCGAGTGCAATGTGAATGGTGATACTACAGTGTGCGGCGTGAAGAGTGAGTCCGCTGTAGGCAGCGCAAGGTGGGAGTGTGTCATGAAGCATGCCGTGTGCAGTAGTAAGCCAAAATCTGCAAAAAGAAGCATAAGCAGTGAGTTTGTCGTGAGGCATGGAGGATGAAGCTACCGTGTGCAGTAGAAGCCAAAATCTGCATAAGGAGGCTTGTAGTGGTCGAGAGGTGGAGAGACTCAGAGATGCGTCCTCCAGCTGATAGGCCAAAATGGAAAGTGAGGCTGCCATGAGGCGGTGGCCGGAGCTAAGAACTGTCCACAGGAAGAGGCGGGATGGGGGAACACAAATATATATATATATATATTTATATATATATATATATATATATATATATACATATATTCTGTGTCATCATACTATTTGTTTCTTTCTCAGTGTGTATATATATATATATATATATATGTGACCTCCATTCTTTCTTTTTTCTCTCTGATCTATTTTACTCCTCTTTCTTTAACTTTCAGTCTCTCATATAACATAATCAGTTTATTGTGCCACTGGATGCATCATAGTGGGTGGGTATTGCATAGAAGACATTCATGTCCTTCTCACTGTATTATAATCATCTCTATATGTTGTAGTGATATATATTAAAGCCCTCTATATATATATTTAATTACAGTGGGTGTTATCTGTAGTTCAGCTGCACCAGCCAATATATTAAGCTTATAAATGACACACTGCATGTAAATGCTTATATACTCTCTTAACTGCTACCATCCCCCAAGAAGTGCAACCATAGCCTGTACCATGATGTGAGAAGACAATCATTGTTATTGGCACATAATCATCTTATTATATGCTCGGGGTGTATAGTAAGTCTCGAGGCACCAGTGAGGGAAGGGTCACAAAGTGTCCTCTGATCCATGGGCTAACCATCCCAACTAGGTGTATGGGCTACTCCACCTATGGGTTAGACCCTTGGCCCCATCCACAGTCTCACGGGTGCCAACATTTTACTCTTGTCAAGAGTCCAAGACCAGATCAACCATTGTATATTTCCCAGGTTCTGGGACTTCAAGACTAGACACCAAGAGTCAAAAGTCAAGAGTCAAAAGTCCATAGCATTGTATACTCCACAGGTGTTTGGACTTCAAGACTAGACACCAAAGATAACACTTCTTCTGTAAAATGAAGAGTCACAAAGTGTCCTCTGGCCCATAGACTAATCCTTCCAGCTGGATTTATGGGCTGCTTGCGGGTAAACCATTGACCCCCATCTTCAGTCTCACAGGTGCCAACCATTAACTCCTGTCAAGAGTCAAAAGTCCATACCATTGTATACTCCACAGGTTCTGGGACTTCAAGACTAGACACCAAAGATAACACTTCTTCTGTAAAATGAAGAGCCACAAAGTGTCCTCTGGCCCAAAGACTAATCCTTCCATTTTAATTTATGGGCTGCTTGTGGGATAAACCATTGACCCCTATCTCCAGTCTCACGGGTCCCCACCATTGATTCCTGTCAAGAGTCTATAGTCCATATCAACCAGAATATATTCCAAAGGTGCTGGGATTTCCAGACTAGACACCAAAGGTAACACTTCTCCTGTAAAATGAAGAGTCATAAAGTGCCCTTTGGCCCATAGACCAACCCTTCCAGGTGGATTTATGGGCTGCTTGTGTGTAAAACCCTTGACACCCTATTTCCAGTCTCAATGGTGCTAACATTCATTTCTGTCAGAAGTTTACAGTAAGGCTTGAGCCACCAGTGAGGGAAGAATTACAAACTGTCCTCTGGCCCATAGGCCGAACACTTCCAAGGTAGGTATATGGGTAGCTATACTAGTGGGTTAGACCCTTGACCCTCACCTGCAGCCCCATTCACTCCTGTCAAAATTCTGTAGCCCAGATCAACCACTGTAGAATAAATAATAATTTAACCATTTTTCTATATTCTGAGAATCTCACAGATGTAGGAGGCCTTAAAACCAGAGTGAATTTGCACTGAAAGAAAGAGAGAGAATGGATTGGGGTCAGACAATACAGGAAGATAGGGGAGTAAGAAAGAAATGGGAGAGAGACCTTAGAAGGAAGGTATGTTAGGAGGGGGGAGGAGATTTGAGGTAATTATGCCAGCCATAAATGGGGGAAGGCTGGAGGAAGGTGGGGACGCCGAAGCAGGGTATAGGAAACAGTTAAAAATTGAAAACAAAATGTCAGAAATATTTCTATCTCCCAAGATATAATAACATGCATACAATAGTGATATTAATAAACATATTGGCTCCAGGGATGGCGCAGTTTCCATAGTCTCCTCCATACCTGCTGAGGTGTTCTGAATGCAGTTCTGAGAATCTCACAGATGTAGTAGGCCTTAAAACCAGAGTGAATTTGCACTGCTGAGGTATCTCACCATACTTTGTGGAAACGTGACCATTCTTCTACCAGTCTGCCTAGAACCCAAGCTTCACTCTCCAATGTACTTCTTTTTGGGGAACTTATCAATTATGGACATGTCCTCCACCACTAGCAGTCTAAACAAGGTCCTCACTAGTTTTGTTAAAGGGGTTAACACGGTTTCTTTTGTACGCTGTTTAACACAGTGTAATAATTTTACGTGTTTTACAGGTGGTGAGCTTTTAATATTGACCGCTATGAGTTACGATCGATACGTGGCCATCTGTAACCCATTCCATTATCAATTGGTAATGAACCATAGAACTTGGCTTTGGTGTTTTATAGAATTCATACCGCATGTTGTTTCATGATCCGATATCACTTGTTTTCGTTCAAAAGAAGTCAACCACTTCTTCTGTGGTATTGTAGCCCTTCACCAACTTGCTTGTGGTGACACTTATTTTTTGGATACTTCCTTTTTTTGTAGCTCAACCTTCGGTGCAACCTTCACTTTGTTCCTTACTTTTATTCCTTATGTCTTCATTATTTCTTCCATGCTAAGAATCAACTCCAGGACTGGGAAACGGAAAGCCTTCTACACGTGTTCCTCACCCCTCACAGTCATCATTCTCCTCTACACCACCTTAATTTCTCAGAACTTGATACCAGCAACAGAGGACAGCTTGGAGACCAACACATTTTTCTCTCTGTTCAACACAGCCGCCATCCCAATTCTCAACCCTCTTATTTACAGCTCAAAAATGAAACCGTCAAGACAGTTTTGAAATCAAGATTGAAAAAATGTATAGTCTTCACTTAATGGACCATTGGAGTATCATATCTATAGAAGAAGAACTTGACCTATGCTGGATAGTTGTACTCAGTTCTGCTTAAGGCAACCAAGAATAATGCAGAAGAAGTGCTCCGTTCCATGTATACACATGCTCATAGTCTTGATAATGAACTTCCAGAACTAATTTATGTAATGCCTAGAGACAATTTGGATTTGGTGGTTTTGACTTGGCCAGTTTCTTGGTATAACAGCTTCTTGAAGACCAACAACTTCTTAATACAAAGAACCTGGCCCAGCCAAAACCCAGACCTCACTCCATTTGAGAATGTATGACATGTGTTGTTCACCAATGTCGCCATCTAACCTGATAGACCTTGAGAAATGTTGTAAAGACCAATAGGTAAAAGATGGAGGATCCAGATGTGAAAAGCTGGTAGAGACTTACCCCAAATGACTCACTGTTGTAACTGTGGATCGAGGTGTTTCTATCAAAGAATGACCAAGAAGGATAAATACTTAGGCAACAATCACATTTTCTTTATTTTGTTTAAAGGACTTTTGTATCACAATAAAAAATGTATTTTTTACTTTCAAAGAGTTAAATAAAATTTAATAGAGGTGCTCACTCAGAGAACAAACTAATCTTAATAGGTTAGTTCTATGGATATGACAACCTTATCTGAGAGCAACCTCTTTTAGCTCACTTCTGCCCTTCACAGGGAGAAATATCCTGTAGTATATCAGTCTGGTCTCCCTCACTATAGTGGTCCAGCCCTGAAAAAACAGGCAATGCTACCCTGAACAGGAGAAACAGCAAACCCCAGATGTATTTTTCGGCTTTCATTGAGGTGTAGCTGATATCTCCGTAAGGCACAGTGAGCAAGGGGTCCACATCTAGAGTACCATATCACCCTTAGGGAGACTAATCCCTAAGGGTCATTTGAATAAACAAAATAGAAAAATAAAAGTGCTTTGTAACTCTACAAAATATTGGGAAAGTCCAAGCAAATGATTATGTATGCTATATATCAGTTCAACATCTTCTTTCTTAGGCCAGATATCAAAAGAATGTAACAAACAAAAGTGGAGACAGTGGTCAACATTGTTTTGTACCACAATCCATGTCTAAATTATCTGTTTAACAAGTTATTTATTGTCCCAGGTTGCCTTAAAACCATTCAGTAGACTTGTACATATCCTCAGACCTGGGTTGGAATCATTTAAATATCACCATAACCTTAAAATATTCCCTACAAATGGTTCATGATCATGGATTATGGAGTTTCTGACTTAGATCTTTGTATTTGTTCTTCTCATGTATCTTGATACACTTGGTGGAAACTGGATATACAAATAATATAACAAACAAAAGTGGAGACAATGGTCAACCTTGTTATGAACCACCATTCATGGTTTTATTTTCTGGTCAATAAGTTATTTTTTGTCCCAGGTTGCCTCAACACCATTCTGTAGACTTAAACATACCCTCAAGCTTCAGTTGGTATCATAGCATATATAGTTATCAGTGTCTGCAATGTTTGTAATGCTGGTCGCGCTTTGCGTCCCTCACAAAGCAAGGGCTCAACCGTGATCCAGCGGCGCCATCACACATGCAAGTCTTGCAAAACGAAGGCACTAAGCCTGGGGCTTGCGATGAGAGCTTAAGGGGATCAGAGGAGAAAAAGCCTCACATTAGCAAACAGCATTGGCAGCCTTAAAATTGTAATCCTGTCATTTCTGAGGGGCAAGTAGCTCCTTCAAGTTGGATGGTTTGCGCTTGTGAACAGCAATCTTTAAGTCTGACCACAGATTTTCTATTGGATTGAGGTCTGGGCTGTGACTCGGCCATTCCAACACATTTACATGTTTCCCCTTAAACCCCCCAAGTGTTGCTTTAGCGGTGTGTTTGGGGTCATTGTCCTGCTGGAAGGTGAACCTCCGTCCTAGCCTCAAATCATGCACAGAGTGGTACAGGTTTTGCTCAAGAATATCCCTGTATTTAGCACCATCCATCTTTCCCTCAATATTGGGAAAGTCCAAGCAAATGATTATGTATGCAATATATCAGTTCAACATCTTCTTTCTTAGGCCAGATATCAAAAGAATGTAACAAACAAAAGTGGAGACAGTGGCCAACATTGTTTTGTACCACAATCCATGTCTAAATTATCTGTTTAACAAGTTATTTATTGTCCCAGGTTGCCTTAACACCATTCAGTAGACTTGTACATATCCTCAGACCTGGGTTGGAATCATTTAAATATCACCATAACCTTAAAATATTCCCTACAAATGGTTCATGATCATGGATTATGGAGTTTCTGACTTAGATCTTTGTATTTGTTCTTCTCATGTATCTTGATTTACTTGGTGGAAACTGGATATACAAATAATATAACAAACAAAAGTGGAGACAATGGTCAACCTTGTTATGAACCACCATTCATGGTTTTATTTTCTGGTCAATAAGTTATTTTTTGTCCCAGGTTGCCTCAACACCATTCTGTAGACTTAAACATACCCTCAAGCTTCAGTTGGTATCATAGCATATATAGTTATCAGTGTCTGCAATGTTTGTAATGCTGGTCGCGCTTTGCGTCCCTCACAAAGCAAGGGCTCAACCGTGATCCAGCGGCGCCATCACACATGCAAGTCTTGCAAAACGAAGGCACTAAGCCTGGGGCTTGCGATGAGAGCTTAAGGGGATCAGAGGAGAAAAAGCCTCACATTAGCAAACAGAATTGGCAGCCTTAAAATTGTAATCCTGTCATTTCTGAGGGGCAAGTAGCTCCTTCAAGTTGGATGGTTTACGCTTGTGAACAGCAATCTTTAAGTCTGACCACAGATTTTCTATTGGATTGAGGTCTGGGCTGTGACTCGGCCATTCCAACACATTTACATGATTCCCCTTAAACCCCCCAAGTGTTGCTTTAGCGGTGTGTTTGGGGTCATTGTCCTGCTGGAAGGTGAACCTCCGTCCTAGCCTCAAATCATGCACAGAGTGGTACAGGTTTTGCTCAAGAATATCCCTGTATTTAGCACCATCCATCTTTCCCTCAATATTGGGAAAGTCCAAGCAAATGATTATGTATGCAATATATCAGTTCAACATCTTCTTTCTTAGGCCAGATATTAAAAGAATGTAACAAACAAAAGTGGAGACAGTGGTCAACATTGTTTTGTACCACAATCCATGTCTAAATTATCTGTTTAACAAGTTATTTATTGTCCCAGGTTGCCTTAACACCATTCAGTAGACTTGTACATATCCTCAGACCTGGGTTGGAATCATTTAAATATCACCATAACCTTAAAATATTCCCTACAAATGGTTCATGATCATGGATTATGGAGTTTCTGACTTAGATCTTTGTATTTGTTCTTCTCATGTATCTTGATACACTTGGTGGAAACTGGATATACAAATAATATAACAAACAAAAGTGGAGACAATGGTCAACCTTGTTATGAACCACCATTCATGGTTTTATTTTCTGGTCAATAAGTTATTTTTTGTCCCAGGTTGCCTCAACACCATTCTGTAGACTTAAACATACCCTCAAGCTTCAGTTGGTATCATAGCATATATAGTTATCAGTGTCTGTAATGTTTGTAATGCTGGTCGCGCTTTGCGTCCCTCACAAAGCAAGGGCTCAACCGTGATCCAGCGGCGCCATCACACATGCAAGTCTTGCAAAACGAAGGCACTAAGCCTGGGGCTTGCGATGAGAGCTTAAAGGGATCAGAGGAGAAAAAGCCTCACATTAGCAAACAGCATTGGCAGCCTTAAAATTGTAATCCTGTCATTTCTGAGGGGCAAGTAGCTCCTTCAAGTTGGATGGTTTGCGCTTGTGAACAGCAATCTTTAAGTCTGACCACAGATTTTCTATTGGATTGAGGTCTGGGCTGTGACTCGGCCATTCCAACACATTTACATGTTTCCCCTTAAACCCCCCAAGTGTTGCTTTAGCGGTGTGTTTGGGGTCATTGTCCTGCTGGAAGGTGAACCTCCGTCCTAGCCTCAAATCATGCACAGAGTGGTACAGGTTTTGCTCAAGAATATCCCTGTATTTAGCACCATCCATCTTTCCCTCAACTCTGACCAGTTTCCAAGTCCCGGCTGCTGAAAAACATCTTCACAGCATAATGCTGCCACCATCATGTTTCACTGTGGGGATGGTGTTCTTTGGGTGATGTGATGTGTTGGGTTTGCGCAAGACATAGCGTTTTCTTTGATGGCTGAAAATTTAAATTTTACACTTATCAGTCCAGAGCACCTTCCTCAATACATTTTGAAAGTCTCCCACATGCCTTTTCGCAAACTCAAAAAGCGCCATTTTATTTTTTGCTGAAAGTAATGGCTTTCTTTTGGCCACTGTGCCATAAAGCCCAACTCTATGGAGCGTACGGCTTATTGTCGTCCTATGTACAGATACGCCAGTCTCTGCTGTGGATCTCTGCAGCTCCTCCAGGGTTACCTTAGGTCTCTGTGATGCCTCTCTGATTAATGCCCTCCTTGCCCGGTCCGTGAGTTTTGGTGGGCGGCCGTCTCGTGGCAGGTTTGCTGTTGTGCCATGTTCTTTCCATTTGGTTATGATAGATTTGATGGTGCTCCTGGGGATCATCAAAGATTTGGATATTTTTTTTATAACCGAACCCTGACTTGTACTTCTCAACAAAATTGTCCCTTACTTGTTTGGAGAGTTGCTTGGTCTTCATGGCAGTGTTTAGTTAGTGGTGCCTCTTGCTTAGGTGTTGCAGCCTCTGGGGCCTTTAAAAAAAGGTGTGTATATGTAATGACAGATCATGTGACACTTCGATTGCGCACAGGTGGACATCATTTTACTAATTACGTGACATCTGAAGGTAATTGGTTGCACTAGAGCTTTTTTGGGGCTTCATAACAAAGGGGGTGAATACATACGCACATGCCAATTTTCTGTTTTCTATTTCTAAAAAATAGTTTTATGTATATATTTTTCTCATTTCACTTCACCAACTTAGGCTATTATGTTCTGATCCGCCACATAAAATTCAGATTAACAAAACATTGAACTTAATGCTGTAATGTAACATAATAGATAAAAAGTCAAGGGGGGTGAATACTTTTGAAAGGCACTGTATATTTCATAAACCTGGGCTGGGGTGCTGTAAGGTCTAAATAAGTATATAAACTAAAATTAATAAACTAAGAAAATAAAAGATAGTATTAAAAGAAAATATTGCAAAAATAAAAAACGTATTTTCCACCTTTGATACATTAGTCCTTTAAGAGCTCAGCATTCTCTTATAAGTGCAATTCTAAATTAAAGGACCACAATCATGACGTATACAGCCAAATAATGACATTAGCAACTGAACGCAATGGGATTACAGGTATATTCAGAGAAAATTCTCATTTAAATAGACTCTACTATCATAGAAGCCTCCATGATGGTCGCAATAACCCTCTTTACTTAAATTCAGCTGCTTAGACTTACTTCCTGTGATTACATGTTTTTAACCTATTAGTGATGAAAGATTAAGTGTATATGAAAAAAGCGTCCTGAAATCAGAAGCAAAATTCAACATAAAAGGGCCTACAATTGAATTGTTATAAAGGTATTGTTAGAAAATATACATTTTAATGACATAATGTAATTGTTATGCAGCATATATTCACAATTTAAATTTACTGTTCTTTGAATATAAATACATGATTATATTAAGTCAAATTGTCTGTGTATTATTTAAATAAAGTTGGACAATTTTTTTGATACTTACCCAATATTTTACATTTACTTATTTAACAATATTTAATTATCTAGAGCTTTAATTTTGTCATACATTATATTTTACATACATTGTATTTTATTAAGCTAAAATTAACATGTTTTGAGGTTTGAAGCCCCTGGAGACATTGCCCCAAAGGTACAAATCAGATAATAAAGTCCTTAGTGTATATTGTAATTAGGGTTTGCTACAGGTATAAGAGCTCCTAGGAAGAATTAAACTGATTTAAGTTCCTGTAGACGTCTCTCTGTCTTGATGTCACCATTTTGATTGGCTCATCCCAGGGGGGTCCTGAGGTCACTCTAAGAAGGTATTTACAAATCTCTAGTCTGGGTCTGACAAAACAGAATTATTATCCATTAGACTTTCCTGTATATGTCTCTCTGTCCTATACCTCATGTATGCTGGGCTCATCCCAGGGGGGTCCTTAGGCCACTCTGAGAAGTTATTTACATATCTCTGGTCTGGATGTGAGGAAACAGAATTATAACCATTAGATTTCCCTGTATATGTCTCTCTATCCTATGTCTCCTATCTAGTGGGCTCATCCCAGGGGTGTCCTTAGGCCACTCTAAGAAGGTATTTACACATCTCTGGTCTGGATGTGAGGAAACAGAATTATAATCATTAGACTTTCCTGTGTATGTCTTTCTGTCCTATGTGTTCTATCTGCTGGGCTCATCCCAGGGGGGTCCTCAGGTCACTCTAAGAAGGTATTTACATGTCTCTGGTCTGGGTGTGAGGAAACAGAATTATAACCATGAGACTTTCCTGTATATGTCTCTCTGTGCTATGTCTCCTATCTGCTGGACTCATCCCAGGGGGGTCTTCAGGTCTCTATAAGAAGGTATTTACACGTCTCTGGTCTGGGTGTGAGGAAACAGAATTATAACCATTAGACTTCCCTGTATATGTCTCTCTGTCCTATGTCTCCTATCTGCTGGGCTCATCCCAGGGTGTCCTTAGGCCACTCTAAGAAGGTATTTACATATCTCTGGTCTGGATGTGAGGAAACAGAATTATAACCATTAGACTTTCCTGTATATGTCTCTCTGACCTATGGCTCCTATCTGCTGGGATCATCCCAGAGGGGTCCTCAAGTCTCTATAAGAAGGTATTTACACGTCTCTGGTCTGGATGTGAGGAAACAGAATTATAATCATTAGACTTTCCTGTAGATATCTCTCTGTCCTATATCTCCTACCTTCCGGGCTCATCCCATGGGCGTCCTCAGGTCACTCTAAGAAGGTATTTACATATCTCTGGTCTGGGTGTGAGGAAACAGAATTATAACCATTAGACTTCCCTGTATATTTATCTCTGTCCTATATCTCCTATCTGCTGGGCTCATCCTAGGGTGGTCCTCTGGTCTCTCTATATACTCAGATGAAAATGTAAAAACATCCAAGAGAGAAGAGCATTTGAAATAAAAGTTATCACATGTTTCAACACTAAATATACAGGACTTAATATGGACTTGCATTTTCTAACACATTATCACAATTTCTTGTGATTTTTTCTTATTTTACCATATCAGGCTTAGCACTCTTAGTGAGGTGTTTGTCCAACAGGAAAGATATTACTATTAACTATATGTGTAAATAGTATGTGTATATATGTTTCATTTACTATGTTGTGTTTATTCCCCTTATATGTATTTACCTGATGTTGTCAGATGCTGTCTCCACTCTCTCTGCATCAAACTGAGGGTCCCATCTCATGTCAGTATTGCTTCAGACTTGACAAAGAGAGGTTGGACCTCTCGAAAGCTTGTCATAAATAACATCTTTGTTCAATACAAAAGGTATCAAATTATATCGCAATACTCATTATTAATATATATATATATGTTTATATATATATATATATATATATATATATATATATATAGATAGATTAATAATTACTAAATTACTAGATTACTGGACACTCATGGCGGCTTCACTATTCAATTATATATATATATATATATATACTAGCAACTTGCCCGTCAAAAATTACGGCAATACAATTTGAAGGAATGGCAACGCTGTTTGCCACACAATGTAAGGCTTTTGCTCCTCTGTGGACCTTCGGCGCTCATTGTGAGCCTATCCCCTTGTGTACTTAAGTTTCCGGCTTTGCAACAATACCCTTCGACGCTGATCGCGAAGACAGATATAGTGTAAAATATATAAAAATTTGAGTAAAGTGAAGTAATAAAGTAATATGAATGAATAAATGAATATACTTTACCTATTTATATTTAATATGCAACAATCAATATCCTGAAGAGCTAACAATCTATTTGGATTTTCCTGCATCAGAAAATGTACAGTTGTCCTGTTGATCACCTGAGGAGAAAGTGCCAGCAATGTGCCAAGTGTGCAGTGTAAATAGGCTGCGTGCGCAAGGCCAAACTGTTTGTTTAGGTGGGTAAAGCGCCATTTTAGAATCGTAATGTTATTATCTGCAAGTTAGTGTTGTAAAATGGCGTTTTTTTGCTACGTGTTACTTGGCTCGCAAGCATTTTCTGTCCGTTGTAATGGTATATTGTGTATCTGCGACGTTCCTAGCTAACTCGTACGTGCCTGGTAGTGATTTTCAAGGCTCTGTCTCCTTTAGCTTTGTTTTCTTTTTTTTTTGTCCGCCATTTTTTTTCTCGTTTATCCGATTTTCAATTGTCAAAACTCCTTAAATGGGATTTAAATTTGCAACTTCACTCCCAGGCGTCCTGGCTGTCCCCCCGTTCTGTGTGTGATTTTTTATTTTTTTTTGTATTTTTGGGACCTTCGTATTTTTGCGCTTCAGGGTCGTGTATCCTCATTTTCATTTAATTGTTGTTTCTAAAAGTTGTACTCCCTTGGCAGTGTTTTGAGCGCTTCAGGGCCGTGTAGACTCATTTCCATTTTTGTCTGCCGCCATTTTTTTTCTTCCTTAGCTGATTTTCAAGTGATTAAACTCCTTAAATTCGACTTTATTGTGCGTGCAACCTCACTCCCAGACATCTTGGCTGTCCCCCCGTGCTGTGTGTGATGTTTTCTTAAAGTTTTTTTTTTTAATGTGTTTTTGGTGTTTTTTGATGTATACGGTTCTGCCGTTAAATTCGTATTTTTGCCACTGAGGTTTAATTCGCCTGCATTTATCTCTTCATATTTATTTTTCCTTTTTTTATTATTTTTTTATTCCTTTATTATAGTTTCACTAACATACAAATCCAAAGTAGGACATTCCCATCCTGTCTCCATATGTCTTAAAATATACAAAAATAATATTGTAGTTTTCCTGTTTTAATATTTTTATCTCTGTCTTCTTTATTCTCTGTCTTTTTTATTTTTCTCTATTTTAATTTTTTTTTGTTTTTTTCCATTCTAGTTCTGTTTTTCTGTTTTTTCTTCCTCCCTTCCTTTCTTTCTTTCTTCCTTCTTTTTTCCCTTAATGATCATGAAATCACCATGCTTATCCTAGTCGTCCTCACATTAATTTACTATGTTTGTCCCTCCCACTTCCATTGGAAGGCTGTACCACTTATCGACTAAGGATGTCCAACTGGGATTAAACACGTTGGTGGTGGTCTCTGGGTTCTACAAGAGGTCATTGGCCTGAATCTTCAGACTCTGGGATTGGGTTCCCCTTTCCATAAATCCAACCAGAGTATCGAACGTCAATGGTCAAAGCAAGCCGGGGCTTCATACCTGACTGAAGGACATATAGACCAATGGAGACCTTTGTATTTTTATGTATCTAGAAATGTGAGTTGAATTTAAGTTGTTTTTGTGAATACTGATAATTCCAATAGCAATTATTAATAATATCTTATAAACTAATTCAAATAAACCATTATGTATGATTTTTCTTAAATTTTCAAGATTTTAGCTAATGTGATGAATACTACGAATCAGACCACCTTGATGTATTTCATTATTAAAGGGATCTCCGATGTCCCAGAGTTCCAAGCTCTCATCTTCCTCCTTGTTCTTCTCATTTATCTCGTCACTCTTGGTGGTAACATGACCATTCTTCTACTTGTATTCTTGGATCCTCATCTTCACATTCCCATGTACATCTTTGTGGTAAACTTGGCGCTAATGGACATGTCCTCCACCACTACCACTCTACTCAAGTTGTTGAATAGCTTGGTATCAGGTGACAACACAATTTCCTTTGTAGGCTGCATGACGCAGTGTTATATTTTTACGTCTTTGATAGCCGGTGAGCTTTTCTTGTTGACGGTCATGAGCTATGATCGATACTTGGCCATCTGTAACCCGTTTCATTATCATAAGGTCATGAACTCTAGGACCTGTCTTCTTCTGGCCATTTCCTGTTGGGTTGGGGGTTTTGTAGAAATTATTCCTCATGTTGTTATATTATCGGGTATCACTTGTTACCAATCCAAAGAAATTAACCACTTCTTCTGTGATATCGTCCCACTTCAGAAACTTGCTTGTGGTGACACCTATTTCTTGGACCTATCCCTTTTTCTTAGTTCAACATTTCATGCCACATTCTCCATGCTTCTCACTTTTGTCCCTTATCTTTTCATTATTTCCACCATCCTGAGAATAAAATCCAACACTGGACGGCGCAAAGCCTTCTACACGTGTTCCTCACACCTTACGGTTGTCACGCTTCTCTATGTGACGCTCATCTGCCAATACCTGAAACCAACCTCAAAGAACAACATGGCGTCCAACAAACTTTTCTCTCTGTTTAACACTGTTGCCGTCCCGATGCTCAACCCTATCATCTATAGTCTGAAAAACCAAGCTGTGATGTCATCTTTGAGACGTAGACTTAAACAGTGGAACGGGATCACTTAAAGCGGAAGCTTTGTAAAAGTTGTTTATCTATATATTTACTTATAGAAGTTCTAATATATGTTTAGCCATGTTAGCTCTTGCCTCCTTGTCTCCAAGTCTACTGTATTCTATGTGCTGAAGAACAGAAGAACGTGAATGTTACTGCTTGACTGGATCTTGAACTGCTCTTCAACTTTTGACCCAATCAGCTTCATTAATACCAAATAAATGTAATTTTAGTTGGAACTTGCCAAGAAGACAAACTTCTTCAGCTATGGAATCATTTTTCTGTCTCCAAATGGTTGTAGGAACTAGAAAACACAAATATGACCATAATCATACCCCATCCTGTTGTTGCATTGTTCATGTCTGACTCTCCTGTTGGACCTTAACACACCAGAAACATCTTTATGGTCATGGTCATGCTGATCCACTTGGCTTTCATGGCAGAGATACTTGAGTGGGTTGCCATTTCCTTCTCCAGTTGGTCTACATGGTCACGTGGTGTATATTACGGAAGAGTAGCCAGCAAAATATGACCATGTGGGCATTAGGAAACAATATGGAGGTTCACAACTTGTTGCTTGGCTTCAGGGTGGTGTGACCTCTTGGTTTCCTGACTGTTATCGAACCCAGGTCACGGTGATGAAAGCACTGAATCCTAACCACTGGACCACCAAGGAACCCAACCCATTTTTATACCCCAAAATTTCAAATGGCCAACGGCACTTCACAGGATGTCCAAATCAAAGGACTTAAGGAACCTCATATTTACTTAAATACTAACTCAAGGACATCACAAACAAAATGTCTTGGATCCTGACTTAAAGGAGCTTTAACTCATGTGCGCAAATTATCATTTAACTATTAGTGTTTTTTTAGGGTATTGACTTAATCAAGAGATTGAGCACACTACTGGTTTTTGACCATAAATATTCATTAAAATAGTTAATAATTATTTTCCCTTAATAGGGAAACATCTTTTATTTCATATATACCAAGGAAACTGAAATTCATATATGAATATAAAGATGGCGTACAAGCAAATTATTATCTTTTTTTGCAGTTATGATTTTTTATTAAACTTTGAAAGAAGGTATTTATTATATATAGGTGCAAATGATACTTATGGTGTTCCACAGAATATAAAGTTTATACAAATACATTACTGGTGCATTGTGAAAATATAGTATATACTGATAGTACAAAGGTGTTTTGACATATGGTTATTTTAATTATATATAATGGAATAAAAGTTTCATATATATATCTACAGGCTCATTGAGATATCAGGCAGAGATAATTGAAACACTTTAATTTGATAGACAAAGGTCAATAGATGTCAAGTATGTAATAAGCCTTGTGGATAACCATCACTTTGTATGTACTTGAACCTATCAATCTGCCCAGACCCTCAATACACTCTATGGAACCCCAATTATATGGAACCAATGGCCAGAGACAAAAGTTTAACCCTAAGCTCCTCTCCTTGGCCCAACTCTCTTTGATACTATAAAGGCTTGTCTGCCCGAGGGGAGTATGGGTGAGGGCCATTCACTGCCCAGTTAGTAACCTCATACATTAGGGGCACACTACCCCCAGTAAGAGTGCTCTAAAGGCCACTAGCTTCTGGGTCAACCTCCGCAACATAACCAGCTACCTTTTTGGCTTGGGAATATTGCTAGATCCACCCAGTAGATCAACCTCCCAAACTGGGATACAAAGCCCAGTACCAGCTACACCACTCTGTAACCTCACTCCTGGTTTCACACACAACCCATGGTCCCCATGGAGGTCTATCCATTTGTTGATCTATCTATTTATCTATCTATCTATTTATCTATCTATCTATCTATCTATCTATCTATCTATCTATCTATCTATCTATCTATCTATCTCTCATCCCCCTCTATGTCCTTCTCTCTATCTCCCCTCTTTCCTCTTTCTCTCCCTCTCTCATCCCCCTCTCTTTCCTTCTCTCTATCTCCCCTCTTTCCTCTTTCTCTCCCTCTCTCACCCTCCCTCTAGCTTTCTGTCTCTCTCCTTCTCTCTATCTATCTATCTGCCTCTCTCTCTCTCTCTCTCTCTCTCCTTCTCTCTATCTCTCTTTCTCCCTCTTTCCGTCTCTCTCTCTCTTTTCCTCTTTCCTTCCCTCCCTCTCTCTCTCTATCTCTCTCACTACATTGTTCCCTTTCTCTCTCTCTCTCACTCTCTTTCTTCCCCCCCCCTCTCTCTCTCTCTCTCTCTCTCTTTATATCTATAATTATCTCTCCCTCTCTCCCCCTCTCTCTCATTCCCTCCCTCTCTCCCTCTCTCTCTACCCTCTTCCCTTTCCCTCTCTCTCTCTCGCTATCCCTCTCTTTCTCTATCTTTTCCTCTATCCTTCTCTTTCTCTCTCTCCCTGTCCCTTTTTCCCCTCTCTCCCTCTCTTCCTCTCTCTTTTTCTCTTCCTCCCCCTCTATCTCCCCACTCTCTCTTCTCTCTCTCCCTCTCTCTTCCTCTCTCGTTCACCCTCTCTCTCCTTCTCTCTCTCCCTCTCCCTCCCTCCCTCCCTCCCTCTTTCTCTACCCTCTCTCTCCTCTCTTCCTATCTATCTCTCTTCTACCTCCTCTCCCTCTCTCTCTCCCTCTATCTCTCCCTCTCCCTTTATCTCTCTCTATGTCTCTCTCCCTCCCTCTATCCCTCTCTCTCCCTCCCTCTCTCTATTTCTCTCCCTCCCTCTCTCTCTCTCTCTCTATTCCTCTCTCTCTCTCTTCCTCTCTCTCGT